>VXAX01005980.1:192424-310381 GCA_013399835.1 Leptocoma aspasia
AAAAGGGTCTTTTGCTTTGAGCATCTTTATGGGGACACTTCATGAAGTCCTGCTGCTTTGGATAGAAATATTTGTGTTACACCATCTGTCTCTTTTTATCTGTTTATCTGTCTCTTTTAAAACTCAGGTATACCTACGTTGGCAACATTCAGCATTTGTGTCAGGTACTGTTCTGGCAAGAAGATAATTCATTGTTTTGTGTAGTGGTTAAATTAGAGGTGTTCTAGTAATAACTAACAGGAATCTACTTAGAAACTGCATATGTTGGATAATGTCAGTAATTATAAGAACGTGTTTGAGCAGGACAGTTTCCTGTTTTTCTAAGTGCCTTTTCCCAAGATTATATCTTTGCTTTTTAACCATGAATTTTAAGAAATATTTTGGAATTGCTTATTAATAAGAAAGGTTATTCAGTACTGGCCATGTTTTGTTTCATTTAGATTTTTTTTTTTCAAATATGTTTTTGTAGCAGCAGACAGTACATTTTAAGAGAAAAGAAGTGAGACTTTTGTAGGAGTCATTGAAGTGGATTTTTTTGTAGATCAAAATAGCTTCTGCCTGAAATATTTTCAAACATAAAGTTAGCTACTGTAAAAAGTAACACATCATTTGTTGCATATCACTTTTAGAAGAGTAAAGTTTTCTTTTTGAGAGAATTTCATGCTAGAAATGGCCCAGGAGTAAACTATATTTAATTCTTGGAATATAAGGTGGCAGGGGAGAGAGAGAATGACTGTTCCAAGTATATTGAAATTGAAGCAGCTAATGGGGTATTATTAGAAGTAAAAATGCTTCATGAATGTCTAGAATTTTTGTTCAGATCTGTATCTAAAAAGCACTCCTATAACCTTTGGGATCACTGAGTAACCTCTTAGTTTCTTACTGCTGTCTTCTTACTTGCTGGCATTCTGAGGCTATTGAAAAGAAACCACAGAGTTACAAGAAAATGAGCAGTGTATGTTCAGGGAAAACGCTTGAGCTTTACCACTTGGGAAGGAAATTAAGTGGTTAGTGATTTGCATAATGTGGGCAGCACCTTCTACAACATCCTTTATCAGAACCAAAATGACTAATGTCAGACCACAGAGTCCTTTTGAAACCGTGGGGCTGTTTCATGTTCTCTCTGAACCTCTACATACTGCACGGTACCACTGTGTCCTGTTATAAGTTTTCATTTTGCACAATGTAGACCTTTTTAATATTTATCAGCATGCTGCCTCTAACTTGATACATTTGTACTGCACAGAAATTGATTTTCAAGAAATGTGTTTTGGATTTTTCGCACGCTTACGGGGTTTGAGAAATGCATATTTGCATAGAAATAATCTTTAGTGAGCTAAATTTTAGAGTATGTCAAATTTATAAATATCACTAGTGTAAAGACATATTTTTAGAAATAGATTTCTGGCACAGTTTATTTCAATTCCATTTTTCACATTTGTGTCACCAGTATAGCTTTGGCTTGGTATTTTCTAATGCATTTATTTTCAGCATTCATGTTTTAGAGATTAAACTTTTCCGTTGTCTTGCTCAGGCAGCACAGCCTGAAAATGAAACAAAGCAAGTGAGGTGCTTTGTTTAAAAAACATCCATTTGGTTTGAGACATGTGGCCAGGAAAACTTACCTCGCTCCTTTTTCTTCTTTCATTTCCAAGCAGAACCATATTACTCGATTTTTCTGTTACTTTGTCCCTTTACTGAAAAAGGAAGTTCTCTGTTTTTGAACCTCCTGTACATCTCTAAGGCACATTAAGTTTCCTGTGGCTGTTCCATTTCAGAGTAGCTGCTGTGGCTCTACTGTTACCTTATGCCATTGAAAAATACAGATGCCTCATGCACAATCATAAACAAGTGATAAATTGAATTTGTTTGTTGGTAGAGACTCAAGACTTCTATCTAAACGAGAAGTACGTATGCTTTAAACACAAGTAGTAATACATATGTGTGGAACTGCAGGATATGCTCTAAACTCTTCAGGTTGGGATCACATTGCCACAGCACTGAAAGGATGTTGGGAATTTATTCTCCAGCTCCAGATTCCTGTCCTAGAAATGGGCTTTGTGTTCACAAAGGAGGGAAACTGCCTTGCATCCCCCCAGTTTTGGAGAGTCCTCTGCAGTAAGGCAACACTATTGTGCTTCTCTCTTTGGTGTCAGGGAACACGTAACTCCTTCCTATTGCTTGAAGAAATTAGGCTCAAGGAATAATAAACAAGCCTGGTTTCTGTGGAGTTGAATGGAAAGATACACTTCTCCCAGAAATAAATTTCAGCTGAGGCCTCAAAGCAGTCTGTAGGCTTGTTGATGTAACAGCTTGACTTGGTTTTGAGTAGATGTGTTCCAGGGAAAAGCCCAGCTCCAAGATCTGGCTGCAAGTTATTGCAGCGTTCTTAAATTTTGCTGTAAGTCTCATTGTACCACCTGCATTTTTTAGTCTCTGCAGTGTAAATGGATTTAATTGTGGTACCTTGACAGAATTTCTGCAGCTGCTTCCTGTTCCAAATACCGTGCCTAATCTTTGTATATACGTAACACGGGCTGAATTCCTTGAGGCCAGCTTTCCACTCCCTCTGGAAATGAGCCACTGGTGTAGAATTCATGGGGCTCCTGCTAATCAAATGTCTCTGTGCACTGGCAAAGGTTTTGCTGCATTCACTGGTTAAGTTTCCATGTGCATTTTCAGGTGCTGCTCCTCTTCTCGTGTCCTAAAAAGTGACCTAACATCAGGGAAGGTGCTTGGCTTGGCCCAGGGCACTCTGACCATAAAAAAACAAGGTACCACAGAGGGGCATTTCTCAGTGGGAGAGTCATTCAGCTTTGGACTTCTTCTTCTTCACTGGTCAAACATATTGGCCCTTAATGAACGGTATGTGTGGTCTTTGGGTTTGTAGAAGCGTGTTACTCAAGAAAAAAATCTGTACATCTTCTATTTGCACATATAAATATTATAAATACAATATAATAGCCTGTTCCCTTGTTTATGTGTGTTACAAGATTTAAAGCATTGGAGTACTTAAAAAATTAGGTTTGATACTATGTGGAAAAAGGAGAGAGAAGGAGGTCAGGGCATCAGGGTTGTGTGTGTCTGTGTTTAGGAACAAATGCTCAGTGTCACATATGGGACAAATTTCTCTCAGCTGGTAACATTCACTATGAAATATTGCTGATGTCCTGATCAAAAGTAAACCAAAACAAAATACAGTACAATACTCAAGGTATTTTTATTTTTCATCAGACTATATCAAAAGTGAGAAGAATTCAGTAAATCCTCTGCAAAATGGTCAAGGTGAAGGAATATTTCTATGAAATTCTCTTTGACTGGTTGAAATAGCTTAAACACTATTGACCATTCTCCCACCAGCTCAGTGATGTGTGGCATTTTGAATCATCCATTTTCTATGAAGACTACCTGGGGTTAGCATATCATTACTTGATAACAGAGTTTCAATTCTAACCCACTGGCAGTGCTGAGCTTTAAGCTGGATGCACTTACTTGCAGGCTCATCCAACCCTACATAATTGTCTGTACATTTATTTTATTGTCAACTCAGAAACAAGCTGAAGAAACTAACTGTTTGCTTTAGAACACATTAACTTCTTTATCACATTAATACTGACTCATATCTTATTTCCCAGTTGCAGTAACAAAACCGTTCAAATGTTTCCCTCACAGGACAATATCTTTAATAGCTTCTGTGTGTTTCCTATTTTTGGCTGTTTCTGTATAAACAGACTAATCTAATAGCATGCTGAACCATCTATACTTGGCAGAAATTCAGCAACTCACTCATTTCTATGGCAAGCTGGGATGCCAAGGGAAAAAAAAATCCTCACTTTTATTGCACTAAGATCTTTCTTAAAGTTGTCTTTTATAAGTGTAATGTGGCTATCACTTGGGTTGCTGCAGCACCTTGACAGAAGAAACCCCCACTTTTATTGCAGTGGAGGATAACCCAAATAGGAGGGCATTATTCCCTTCACAATGTCCACAGGAATTCATTTACCTAATGTATTCAGTATCTCTCATGTGCACTGCTTTAAATGGTGGTACAGCACACACTTTAAAATATTGTTGAGAGCCAACTGGGAAGGCTGGAGAGACAATCTGGAAGTTACTGGAAAATGCTTTTATGCAGTCGTCTTGCTTGGGGTATTCAGCCATCCGTGGCAAATTAAATTTTGTTGTCCCTCCATGGTGATCAGAAGCTGTGCTCTGAAGTCACTTAAGACAGGTCCCCCATTCTTTTTGTGGCTCTGATCCCAGTGTCCCCCCATGGCTTATGTGGATAAATGGGTGAAATCCATGGTTTTGTTTCTGGCTGCTGCTCTGTGCCTCAGGATACGCAGTTTGATGTACATTTATTTTGGGGCAGTGCTATCTTAAGCGGTCTCAGGCTCCTGCTTCCCTGAGTGTCCCTCCTCATTAAAGTCAGCACTTTTCCATGGTTTATATTTCAGTCAGATTAGTTTCCTGATCCAGTTCATTGCGTGCTCAGATAAATTCTTGCACCAGCAAAAACAAGGCAGAAAGAAGCAGGCAAAGGCAGTGAGTATTTAATGCAGTTTGAAAAGCTTTGGTTGTAGACAGATGTCCAGCCATGGTTTGGTGTCTCTGCAGTCAAAGCAGGAAAACAACATCCTACAGTTCCTACCAGTGGTGGGTTGGTGTTTGTGATAAATATTTGAGCTATTGATGAATGTAGCTATAAAAATGCAAATTGTGATGGTTTTCTTATTGTTTTCCAGTGTATCAGCTGCAAAGCGTCTTAGAGTGAAGGGGTTTATTTAATTTTGGGCATTTATCGATACTTACGGATTTATTTATGTAATTGATGTTTTAATGTCCCTGTCCTTGTAACATTTGGGTGTAAGGAGCTTATTGAAACCATCCAGATCTGAAATCAATGCATCTCTAATACAGGGAGGCTTGTTACCTGCACTGGCCCAACTGTACAAAAATAGCTCAGTGTTGGCCTGCACTCAAATGCACAGTGGTAATGCCTTACTTTAAACCAGAGAAATATTGAAGTCTCTTAGGCTTTCCATTTCCTTGCTTGTTTTTTAAACTGTATTTTTAACATTATTTTTGCTATAGTAGGCCAAGTTCATCCCTAATATAACTGTATTGAAATCAGTGGGGAGACTTGTAATTTTAAGAATAAGAGACAGTAAAGTGCTTTTCTGGATCAGGGCCTAAAAGGATTAGTACTGTAGAATGCTTATGGTGGCCATAGAGGTAACTATGAATAAAAGTAATTTTAATTGCACTGGAGCAGTTGGGGAATTTTATTCCACCTCTCAATAAAAGAAGTAAAATACAGAATAGACTCCCACTGTCAGGCAGAGAATCCTATAGAACATTTCACATGGCCTTGCAAATATTGAAACAGCACAAAAAATTCAAAAATCTGAGATATAAACTCCCTAGCTTTTGTTTTCTGGCTTGTGCACGTTTTAAAGCAGATATTTGGGACACAAATTATAAGACCAATAGGGAGTATTGATTTTTAAGTATAACTATAGTGGCTTTGAGCCCATTCTATGTTTTTCATTAAGGCACCAATCGGAGATTTTTTCCCAGAGAACTGAAGCTAGCTGATAATTTCTTATTGTATTCTGCGAAGGAAAATGATGACCAGACAGAGATGATTTCTGTGTTCAGCCTGTTTCTGACTCCCCAGGAAAACTTGGCATTGAGTGAAACATCTGGTAGAACACAAGTTCTTCCCTTCCAGGTGCACCAAAGGTGGATTTGGAACTAGCACTTTTTCCACTAGGATGGATTTGAATGTGCCTCTCCAGAGTCATGTGTGTAAGCCTTTAATTTCCAGTATTTAGAAAAGATACCTCATTCTTAGAGTGAAAGGAGGGGAAAAGCAGACACCGAAATTCATCACAGAGGCTTGGGACATCTTAGGGGGAGGACGGGCTTCACTGGTCTTGGCCTGGAAAGCAGCAGCCTGAGGCAGAATTGCATGTAATGGAACATTCCTTCCTTCAATCTGTACAACCATTGAGAAATGCAAGAATATTTGCTCCTTCTGGGTTTGTTTTTTATTTTTTCCCCATCTAGTTGCAAAGTATTCCACTTACGTGCTTGAACTAAGTGACTCTACAGATTTTGCAGTCTGCTCCAGGATGTGGACTTGTCATTTCATAATTTTGAGCGTTAGTGAGTGCTTGATTGTGGAATGAGAGTGGCATAATGGCTTACTGATTCAAGAGCACTTGCTCTGGTTTTGGATCCTGCTAAAAGCAAATGTCCTTGTGCACGTGGCAGGGAGGAACAGTGCCAAGTGCTGTTCCTGACTCTACAATGCATCCTTTGTCTGGCAAGGTTTTAGCTCAGGTGCTTTAGTTAAACTCAAGTGAACTAATTGAGTTTTGCTATGTAAAATTCCCCCTGTGCTTTAAAGCAGATAGGCTCAGCTGTAATCAACTATTGTGCTGGGCTGTAGTTAATGCTGAGATTCACTGAGAGGGGAACACAGTCTCACTGTCCAAAGTAGAGAGTTATTTGTTAATCCTCTCCTTTTGTAGCCATCCAGTAATTCGCTAGTAGAAAAAATGTGCCTGTGCTCATTTCTAGGAACAACATTCATGAAAATAGATGTTCAGTGCAGGTGCTAGAAATGAGGATGTCACTGTAGGTGCTGGGCTCTTGCCTGTGGGCGAGCGCTGCAAAGAGCTGGGAACTGACACACACCCCGTGGTTTTCTGATGTGTCAGCAACGCTAAGATGTTGCATTTTCCCTGCAATAACAACTTTGAAGGTGATCATCAAGCGTTCAGTTGAATTTGTACTCTTCTTTCGAATATCACTTTGCTTGATGACAAAAATCAGTGTTTGTGTTCACACAGAGATTTGGGCACTTCTTCAGGCTGTTTCTGAGCCTTGCCCTGGCTGTTTGCTGTGGCCCTGAGGTCAGGCAGTACTTCCTCCTTTCTTTTTTTTTCTTTTCTTCTTTTTTTTTTTTTGCCTGTGAGTTGAGGTCTGAACATTGCTGTTTTTGAGCCTCAGATAAGATCAATTTTCCAATTGTGTAATACAGTACCTGGCTTTTCTGAATGGCACTGTTAATTGTCATTGACTATAATAGAATATGAATAGCACAGCCACTTGACACCAACTTAATGGTTCTGACTTTTCAATGGTGCCAAGAGTGTAAGGCTAGAGGGGAAAAAGGGTCAGAGGAGAGATAAGAGCTTCCACTGAAAAAGATTAAAGCTTCTGTATCGTTCAAGTGGTACTTGTGAGGGTCACGATTTCTATGAAGTCACCTTTAAACTGGAAGTGATTGAGAAATTTCTGGTACAAAAGGTCCCTTAGAAGAACTCCATCCCCCTCCTCTGCAAGGTTTTTTCAGGTTACTAGACAAACAGAAAGATGCAGGTCTGGGATGGCTCAAGGAGAAATGTGGGCAGTGATATTGTGGATGACACAACCTGTCCTGAGAGCAGCATTGCTAACTCTGTTAGCCCTAAGGAAGAATCACTCTTGTTTACTGCTGTTTTGTCCAGCTGGGAGCTCTGGGAAATTTTGTGATTCACTTTAGTACCTCTTTTAAGAAAAGCTTACTGTCCTTAAATACACAGCAATCGCTGCCCTCTGGGAATTTGATCATACACAGGATTACCTGCCTAATCTGATCATAGCAGTTCTCACCACTCCGGGCTGTGAGGGACAGAGGCCAGGAGCAGAAAGATGTTTTACTTCTCTTCCTTTCTGGAACATCAGTGCAGGGAACAGTAATTTTCAATGCATTACTTGTATGGAATGCTAGATTATGATTTTTATATTGTGCTTATTTTTTAATATAATCTCTCAGGGGTTTCAGAACATCTAGTAGCTAAGTGAGAGGAGTAATTGCTGTGTGGAAATCTGGGAGAGGTACCTGGTGTGCAGATGGAGATGTGCTTTGAGTTGTGTGCAGGATGTGGGGGATGTGGGGCAGGCTTCAAACTGACAGAGTAAATTTAGATTACATATTGGGAAGAAGTTCTTCCCTGTGAGGGTGGTGATGCCCTGGCACAGGGTGCCCAGAGCAGCTGTGGCTGCCCCATCCCTGAAAGTGTCCAAGGCCAGGTTGGATGGGACCTGGAGTCACCTGGGATAGTGGAAGGTGTCCCCGCCCGTGGCAGGGGTTGGAACTGGATGAGCTTTAAGGACCCTTTCAACGCCAACCGTTCTGTGATTTTGTGATTCTTGGACTGAGTCCTTAGCACTTATTGCACAGGTGCTGGAGAGTCAATCCATGCAGTTTGAGTCAGCCACAACATGTCAGACTTCTGCTGAATTTGTTTAGATGACACCACAAAACAGACAGAAACAGGAGTAATTTATTTGTCTATTTGTGTTCTGATGTTGAAAGATGCCATTAATGTGCAAGGGACTGACTCAGCAGAGTAATAAAATACTGGCAATGTTATGGTTTCAGGTGTTTCTGAAGGAAGAATTAAAAAAAAATCAGACTAGATAAGCATGAAGAACCTCTGTGAGATCATTCATGTAAATACCTGACATGAAAAAAGTGACTCTAGAATTTAAATAGTAACTAAAAAGATTATTAGAAGGAGGGAACAGTCTCATTATCTTAATATATCCAAAAGGACTGGTATAAAAAATCTTCAGTTTTCTTGAATCTGAGTTGGGCAAACTCTGCCAATTTACACAAGTTAAAAATATTAAAGAGTTGCCTTCTGAGTGGTATATGTCAGTGGGTATTTCACTGTTGTAAGGATTTGGCGGGGGTGGAGCTGTTTTTGATGTTTTATCACTAAGACTGTTGTTTGGGAACAAAGCTTCCAGAAATGGTTGTCAGGGAAAGTTTCTTTATTCTGCCTGATCTAAGTTTTCCCAGAAGATTTCTGTTTAAAAAGAATAAACAGGAAAAAAAATAATGCAAAAGAGTAGAAGTGAGAATTAGATATAAATATGACACTAAACTATATCTTTTAATACAAAAGAACTCTTTTTTAATTAGAAGCTTGGAAGGACATATCCCTTAATTGCTGCACTTGTAGTTTCTGGGCCATCAATATCCTTGCTTCTTTCATTAATAAACTGGCAAGTCAAGTAGGAAAGCTGCAGGAGTATAATTTTTTCCCTTAAGCTCTACTTAATCAACAGCAGACTTGATCAAACAGAAAAAAGAAAATGTAAATCAGTTGCATTAATTCTGCTGGCAGTAAATAGTAGGAAGAAAGCTAAACATGAAAGAATGCTCATTTTGCAGCTGATATCTGGGGTAGGATTGAATGGGAGAAATAGGTAGTTAAACAGCTCTTTAGATTGTGAGTGACTGGGGGAATACTGGGGTTTATGTATGGATTAGCACAGTGATAGACCCTGAGTAGCAAAAGACGATGACTAATTACCTGACAGAGCAGCACTCCATTCGCCTTGGTCATTGAAATTAATTTCTGTTTTCAGGACTGGCAGAAAGCAGCTGCAGAATTTCAGTTCAATACTCAAATTAACTAGGAGTCTAAATTATTTCTTTGCACATACGGTATTAGAGGAGTGGGTTACTAAATTGATCTTGATTTTACACACTGAGGCAAGAATTATTCCACCTTTTCATCTGAAGTCCGTGTCCCCTGAAATCGGGGAATAAAACCTGTGCTGTAATAAACTACTTGTCACTGAGGTGAACTCTGTCAGATAGTTAACATCTTAACATTTCCTGGAATCCCAGGTGAAGGAATTATAAAATAAAGTCTTCTGGGTTGAAAGAAGATTTTACTACCTACTCTGCTGAGTAAAACACACTGAGTTCAATTTAGATGAATTCATGGTTTGAATAGGATGATGCCCAGGAATTTCTTTGTTTTACAATGTGTATTTTCTTGACCATCTGGTGTATTTATAACTTCACTGACTGGTGAAAGAGGTGGGAAAGCTGTCAGTAGGTTATTATTGATGAACCTGTAATAGTTTGAGGCGTGGCAATAGAAAAAACAGGAAAGCCAACTGCATAGAACCTGCAGAACCAACCTTGTAAGAAAAACCTGCGTGCACTAAAGTGAAGTCATACATCCCATGATTCTAAAATGCAGGAATTCTGCCAGATTTCCATGTTGGCAGTTGACTCATTACATCCATGAGCATTTCTGCTTTTGCCAGTAGCAAAACTCCCAGAGCCTTTTGTCTGTTTAAACGTTCCTCATATTTTAATTTATTTATTCAGCAAAAATAAATTTGAAATGTTTATAAAGTAAATAAATATGAGGGGGAGGAAAAGACAAGAATGTGAAAAATGGAATAAATATTTGATATTCAAGAGTAAATTTTGCTTCAATGGAAAATTAGCCAGGAGGGGTGTGTGAAAGCAATTTTTCAGCACTTGTGCCCCACAGTATTCTTGCTGAATAAATTATGTTACTTCCTGCTCTTTCCTGCCTGCTGCCTCTGAATAGACACTTCTAGGCAGGAGGATTACCACATAAAACCGGGAGCTTTTATCTTACTGTATCTGAGTCCTGTGTGGGATCACTGCTGTAACTGGTCACCTTAGTAACTAAAATGTGTTTTATTTCCGTTGGAGATGCTAAGGCAACACAGCTATGGAAGAATGGACTGGATTTTATTCTGGTTCTATAATGAATTTGTAGAGCTAGCAGTTATTTAGAAAAGCAAAAACAAAACCAGAGGACGTTCTTTTAGTTGGACACTGAGCAAACTTGCTCTGGAGGTCGGTGAGACACAAGGAAAGGTCTAAGAAATGTTCTCTGTCATTTGAGTAATATTTAACAGTATAGTGTGGTAATGATTATGAGGTTATATACAATAATTTGTTTGTATTGTCAAAAATAAGAAATCCACAAAGCCAATTTTGTTAAACTGGAAGTTAAAATTCATTTTGGTCTCCAGTATGTATATTAATAAGATGAGAATATCATGATCATGCTAAAAGTTTTATTCCCTCCCTAGTAATTTCCTTCATCATCCTTTTGCTTTTCAGGTCTATTGTCCAGGTATTATTTTATCACTATATATACTCTCTATGTTCTATTTTTGCATTCATTAAAAGACCTAGTAGTCTTTTTTTGCATACCAAAAAGAACCAAAAGAATCACTAGGGAATGACACATGATCTTAGATATATTGTTTTCCTGTTCATCTCATTGATGGAGACAGAGTTCTGTGTCTATTTAGGTATACCAAGAATCTTGAATTAAATTTCATTTAGGCAATTGATTTAAGCTGGCTTTGCACAGAGATGTAGGTGTCATTTATGTACTGGAAAATTAATATTCCTCATATTAATGCCAAGATTCTACCATGATTACCATTAAGCAACCACTAATATGAATTCCCTTGCACTGCCATTACAGCAGATGATACTAATGATGTGTTTTTGTCTTTGATGTGGATAACACACAGTCCTGAGAGCATGCTAGACTGAGAACTACAATATTTCAGATGTATATTGGTGAGCTAAGGGTTTTTTTTTTCTTATTTCAGCCTACAGTAGAAGGCATCATTAATGATAGAGCAGATACTGGTCTGCGAAGGTGACATCTACGAGTCTGTTGTGTACAAATGTGAAAATAGGGCCAGCTCTGAGAATGGCTTTGAGAGTAAAAACACAAGTGCATTGAACATCTCTCAAATGGAACTCAGTCTGTTTTCAGAATGGTTTCTACCAAAAGCAGGATTTGAAAAGCCCAATTTATCTTTGTCGGTCACCTGAACTTCCATTCTTCAGGCGTACATCACTCTCTATTAAAATATTGATACATCACTTCTTACATAAGACTTCTGTGTTGAAGAGGATAACCTAGGATATATAGATCCAGGATATAACTTTGCTTGCAGGAATTGTGGAAAAAAAATTTATAGCAAATGGGAGAATTTTAAGAAACTGTGAGAAAACAACAACAACAAAAAAGATAAATATTAATTCCTTGACTTCTAAGAAAAAATAAGAAGATGTTCTGTTTTCTAGCTACTTGTGCAGCATGGAATCTCTTCCTTTTACTCTGTGCTAACTCAGCATCTCAAGAATCCTGTGGAAATTTTTTTTGTTTGTGAAATATTTTCTTCTCAGCATGAGGCTATTGCCATGGTCAGGAACCTCTGGTGGTCTTGCAGGGGTAGGAAAGTGAAAAAACTTCTGCTCCTTGTGGCAGCTGACCCAACAAGGAGCACTGGTGAGCAATTAGAGTCTCATGACCATAGGCTGTAAGCTGTTTAATTGTCTTTTGCTGGGAGTTAAACAAACTGGAGGCTTCAGATGGCAGGGCACTGCCATTTTTCAAGTGAAATTGCAGAAACAGGAAATCTATAAAGAGGGCACATATTTCATACGTTTTCTCTACTTGCTGCTGAGACCATTATTAATGCTGCAATTTAAAAATAAAAGATACAGAACATTAGAGTTCTGAAGGAAGTCTCGTTTTTGTGAGTTAGATGAATTCTTATCATTGATAAGGTCTTGAATACTGTAGAAAATTACAGAGGAATTTTCAGTCTCCAAAGCCAAACCTGCTTTGCTCTTTGCCACAGCAGAAAAGGTGTCGGGGAAGAGAAACTGGGATGGCTGGCATGTATGTAACTTAAACAACACCTTAAACCTGCTAAATAAAATAACTTTGGGCCAGATCCTGTCTTGGTGAGGGTTGTGGTGGAGCTTGCTTGTGGTTAGGGTATTTAATCTCCCCTAGGACCCAAATAATTAGCATATCATGTCATGGGGAGGTATTTATTGGAATGGAAATGTTCTTGGGAGGTTTGTGTTCACAGGTTTAAATCAGAGCTAAGCATAGAGTTTTAAGGCCTTAGTCACAGTAAATTTTATGTTGGTGAAAGGTTATGGAATGGGTTTCTGTACCATGTCTACTTGCTCTCACAAATCTCAGAGATATGGACTCTGGGCTTTGTTGTGAGTATTCTGGTGTGGGTTGTGGGTTTTTTTTTGTTTGTTTTTTCATTGTTAGGTTTTTGGGTTTTTTTTGTTTGTTTTTTTTTTTTTCCTGGTGTGGGTGCATACCAAGCAAAGCAGGGGAAAATTTCCTGACGTGCCAGTTTTAATTCTGCAGTGCTCCTTTATGCCAAACATGCCCAATATAATCTCCTGTAACAAGTGGGGCTCCAGGATGAACAGCTAGTTCGTGGATCTCAGAAGCTTCTTCCTTAATACCTGTGTCTGATGTAATTTGAGTTATTAACACCACTGGGCATGTAATTAACTCACAGATTAGTGATATCATTGCTGGGTGATCCTGGTTTTGGAAAGGAGCTTCTTCACTGCCCTCCTGAGCAATCTCTTGGGCTGTAAAGCTGATCCTTGTGGCAGCACAAGGATCCCTGCTGGCTTCCTCACCTGTAGAGAGGAGAGAGGAGGAATAATGAGAGGTAACTTTGGCCAAACAGTGAATGTACACCTCAGGAAATGCTTGAAACAGACACAGAACCCAATCTGTCATTGTCCCAACATGAGGTGATTTATGCACTGTGTTATTTGTGTCATGATTTAGTGTGGTATGGCATTTGGTAAATGCAGGACAAAGGTTTCCTGGAGAAAAAGAACAAATGTGGATACAAAATACTGTAATGTTCCTGTGCTATAAGTTGTTCATAGGTTTTGGATGAGTGGATAACATTGCTGAATGGGCAGAGAACACAAGAACACAAACATTTCCTTCTCAGTTTTCCTATTTAGTCCATACATAGATTTCTGCTTATACAGAAAAGAGACAGAGTGAGATGAATGGGGTTGTGTGCAGGGTGATGTCAGAGTGAGCCAGAAATAACCAGCACAGTTATTGCTTTTCTAGATCTGATGGTTTCATCCCAGCAGACCCAAGTTATGGATACCTGTCTGCAGCTTTATACACAGGAATAACCTTTTGAAGCACATAAAATTCAGCTCACTCCTGCTGCCCACTGAAACAGTGAACTGTAAGGGCCCTTGCCCAAACCCTTAGGCCCTCACACACAGTTCTACAGATTTCTTGTCACCATGCTAGTGCAGTAAAGTCCTTTTGTTAGTTTTGTTGACAATGCCTAAAACAAAATACATTTTAAATAAAATACATTATATAAATACATTTAAAGAAATGTATTTGAAAATGTAAAATACATTTAAATAAAATACATTAAAGTAAAGACAAAAAATATTTTAACACAGCAAAGTAATAAACTAAGTGATGTCTCCATATAGACATGTGTGCCTAAATACTTTTCTGAAGAGTGGACAAAAGTCATCATTTTGGGGCAGGTAAAAAAAAGTTCTGTAATTAATGAAGTTTTATTGGTATTAAAGTGATTGTTTAAAGTGTGGATACAAGGACCAAATCTTGTATGCAAATGCATAGTGCCAGAAGTAACAGGAGATAAACGAAGCAGAATATGACATTTAAAAAAATCCTGATAGGAATCTGGTTCCTCTTATATTTTTGCATAGTTCATTCATTTTTCAGGTTTGTTGTTAGAATTGCATTTATGGTAAACTTGGCTGCTGTTTGCAGTTAAAGTTAAAGAGAATGTTTTGGTTTCTATGAAGCAGATATACTAAAGTTGGCTTGATAACCCCCCATTGGTATCTTTAGGGAACAAGTAGATTAAACAAGTAATTATACCATAAGGCTTTTAGAAGTTAGTAGATTTAAATACATTGTATGAATCTCATCTTAATGTAGCCTTTTGTCTATAGTGCTTCCTGCCAAAAAAACCTCCTGACAGGAAATAAACATTAAAATAATCTTTAATCCCTTGTCTGGTCTATTACCATTAACAATTGATGCACTTTAATTTTGTGGGATTTTAACTACAAAATGGAATGGCTAAGTAGTGATAATTGGGTTTGGAATTATACGGTCATTTATATCAACAGAAATGCAAGTGGCTGGGAGGGTGATTAATTATTTAACATTTCCTGGCTGTAGTTCCTATTATAGAATTTTCTGATATATTCTGCTGTGAACAATTATCACCAAATGAGGATAAACAAATCTGTGATGTGAAGTCCTATTTATAAATTAAACTATATTTAGAAAATGTCTATTTCATTTGCATTTTCCCTTTCTGCTTGACAGTACTGTCACAATCAGCTTGTTTTCAAGGTTTTCTGCCCTTTTGCTAATTCTTCAGGTTCACACCCCAGATTTTGTGCAAGAAAAGCAGAGCTTCAGACATCCTTAAAATAATCCCCATTCCAAATAAAGATGCAGTTTATACAGTCATGGTAATGTTTGCATTTTCTGTTCCCCTTTCATTCCCTACTAATAGAATTAGAGCATGCTAAGGTATTAGAATTTAATCCTGTGCTGGCATCAGGCTACATGATTTAATATGTCCAATTCATGAAGATTTGGGAGAAGAACATGGGTGCTTCCCTTTTTAAGCAGGGTTCTTTGGCATTTGCGCTCTCATCCTTGGAAGCTTTGTCTCAGGGAGTTCCCATTTCACATTCTCTCTCTTCTGTGGAGCCTGACTGTCACTTTGGTGCTTTATGCTCCTGTGTCCTTGTTGAAACAGATACAAGCACAATTTGCAGTTTGTTTTTCTTTTACTTTCTTACAATATGTTTGCTAAAAAAAAATTCATGTGCATGCTGCTTATCTGACAACAGAACAGAAAGTAATTCTAATTATTACTTTCCAAGCCATTTTTCCTGACAGTTACACTGAAAATTTTTCCATCCCTAATTTCCATTAAAAAGCCCCAAATGAGTACAACCCTTAGTCTGAAAATGATTACTAAAAGCACCCGAGTTTCTGCTTCAAGCAGAACTCCTAACAGTCATCCCTGGCAGTCTTACCCAGAAAACAAAATCCAGTTTACATGCTTATATATCAACAAAGAAGGAATAACAAGATGATGATAATTATTGCTAGAGCAGTGCCTAGATTGTTAGTCACAGATAAGGACCCAGCCACATTAATAAATATGCAAAATCAACCAAAAAAGATTGTTCCATGTCCGTGCTGTTTAAAATTTAAGTGTTAATCAAAAGTCAGAGATACAGATAGATAAAAAGAACAAGCGTATAATGAGATAATATTAATCAATATGGTAGGCCCTGTTTTTAGGCGTGATATTTTTCTGATGCCAAAGAAAAGATTAGATACCAATGAAAAGGAGATTTTTAATGTGGATTATGAAGAAAGATAATGAGATAATATTGCAAGTGCTTGTGGGCAGATCTGTAAGCAGAATAAAAGAAAGCATGAAAATGCATGTTTGAAAATTTAGGAAGTCATCAATGAAAATTACTATCTTGAAGTCGATCTAGGGTGAGTGTAGACATGTTGATAGTGAATCAGGATAAACTGGATTAAACTGAAGAGTTCTCTACAGACAGACTACAGTATTAGAGGAAGAAAGGATGAATTTGTTGTGAAAAAGCAAGTTTTCTAGCAAAGATGCTCAGCATAACAACAGTAGGGGCAGAGAGAAAAGGGGTGAGGTAATTGTAGGTTGGACCTTCTTGTGTGTGTGTTGGGTAAAAGCCTTGCAGTTAAAAAAAAAACCAAACCAAACTGGCAACAAACCAGACAGAAATAGATAAGAATAGAAATCTAGGAATAGAGAATGGATGAGGAATTCTGGTGGGCTATCAGTGATAGCCAGTCCAGAGTGGGCAACACTGAAGGAGTTCTCGGAAGGGGAGTTGACCAAACACATTTTTAGAGAGACAGATCATGGCATGAAGTCAAAGAAGTTAATTACAAGATGAACAGGCAAGAATATCTTCCAAACCAAGATGTAGGGATCTTTCCCTTGTTCTTTGCACAGCACCCGTGCAGCCTGTGTTCCTGCTCCCCATCCTGAAGTGCTTAGTGGCCTGGAAATTGGAAGAAAGTATTTTGGAAGAGGCTGTCCTGGCTGGGTCAGCTGATTTTCAGTGGGAAACCCTATTGTCAGTAATGCTGAACAGCAAGGGACAGAATGCTGTGGGCCCCTGACTGTCTTGAGAAGGAGTCAGTAATGACCAAAACTCTCAACCAGTTCAGCCCCCACCACCTCAGCTGCAGGGCCGAGGCTGTGCACCTTCACATTTCTCCTGTCCTTAATTAAAGACAGGTTTGTGCACCAGCCCAGTAAATTTCCAGCAGCCTGACGTGTGTGTGATGTCCTGCACAGGATGTGCAGCCAGGCAATGTGGTGGAAGTTTCGGGGTGCAGGGCACCAGCAGAGTTGGGCTGAGATGGGCGGGAGCCCAGTGCAGATGAAGCAAAATGCAGAGTTCAGCTGGAAGAGGAGGGATGGGGCTTAGTGGGGCTGTGGGAGCTGGTGACTCAGTGTACAGGGCTCTGAGAGAGCCCCAGCATTAACACATCCTTTGTTCATGCCAGAAATAGATGTGCTCATCAGCCTTTAGGAATTGAATCTAACTCAATAGCAAAGTGTTACATGGTCAAAACCATTGAATTTGATTTTATTTTAACACACTGGTCAGGTTTCACACTCAACTTTCCCATGTTTTATGTTATAGTGTGGGCCTTGAGCTCCATCTAAGTTTTTTCCCATAAACTAAAGAGGGAAGGTCTATTAGATAAACTGTGTAAAATCATAGGCTTTATTCTTCTCTAGGCGCCCAGCACAAGAATAGTGCAACGAGGTGCATGGCTCTGCTGGGTTTGTGCCATTGTCAAACTCCTGGTCTGAGCCAGTGGAGACAATTTGAGACTTTATTCGTCCACACACATCCAGTATTTATCAGGTGATGGTCCATTAGTTAATGTGTCAAACTCAGCAGTATGTGAGGAAGTGGCAGTGTGTATAGCACATTAACATGTTTTTCTAGTTCACACTGATCTAAATGACCTGAAATCTAATTGTGTGGATTGCTTATATCTTTTAGCACTTACTGCCATTTAGCAACTGCTACACTTGCTAGAAATATATCCAGGTGTACATAAATCCAGTTCAGGGGAACCCTTTACTTCAGAAGATTAAAGTATGTTAACACTGCATGTAACTAATTAGAACATATAGCAAGTGAAGTGTATTTTACATTTTCAAATGAAATTTCTTTCAGCATATGCTAATACATATTAGGACATCTGTTTATATTTTCCTTCAGTCTCTTTTTTAACTGCATCTTATTTAAAATACTGTTGTCAGCTGAAATAGTATAGCCTTAAACAATACTACTTGTATATGTAGTTGTGAACTCATATGTCTGCTTTTGAGATGTCTTTCTGCATAAGCAGATTTTTGTTTTGTTTTATGTAAGTGAAAGATGTATAAAAAGTTGTTTTGCTTCATTTAAATTGGAGCAGGGATGAAAAAGGCAGAAAGAAGTCAGTAGGATAAAATGTGATGCTATCCCCACTAGGTAAAGTTGTCCAATTACGCCTGGTGTCAGAACTTTTCAGCATTTGAATGGCTGGGAGGGGATACTAATTTCAACCTTAATGATCGCTGCTTTAGGAGTCAACATCACAACACTTCACTTATAATTTTAGCACATCTGTCAGCCTGTGCTAAAAAGGAGCCCTGGGCTAGTGGGTGACTGAAGATCCTTTTATCCCTAGAGAGGATTATGTATTCCCTTCAAGAGTGGGAAAATAAAAAGGTTATAAATACCTACTTCACTGCTGCCCACATTTGCCCTGTTGACAAATAGTGACTTTCACATCCTGCTTTTACATTCATAAGCACAAAAATAAATAAAAACTACGCAACTTCTCATTGTGTAGCACTTATGGAAGCAGCCCATTTATAATGTCACATATTCTATAACACCATATAGTCCCTAAGCTGGACTTTTTTTCATTTCAATAGATCACACTGATTTCCTGTATGACTTTATCTCCCTAATACAAAGTGGGATTGAACAGTTATTTGTCTGGATTTAGCCATTCCTTATCAAACATTTATGATTTAGCTGTTGCTACAACATCTTCTTGTAGGGTCTTTCTTATTTTTATCTTTTCAGGAAGGGTTTGAATGTGATAACAGGGCTGTAATAAATCTATCTCTTGAAAATGAAACATATTTTGGGAAGCTGTGTGCTATCGGCTGCCAGGGGAGGGGAAGTTGAAGGGGCAGGACAGTCATGCGAGTGGATTGTTCCAGGGACACTCTGGGCACCTATTAGTGAAAATGATTGACTCTTTCTAGCGGAGGGTATCAGTGCATTGAGATTGCAGCTCCTGCCTGCATGGTAGGCTGCTGTTCTGGAGGTGAAAGACCCAATAGAAAAGGGAGTTTTGCCTAACCAGGGCAAATTTAGAGAGCCATCGTGAGGCTGTATGTTGAAGAAAAATAGCACAAGTCATAGAAAGGTCAGCACGTTTGTGCCTTATCTGTTTATAGAAATAAAAAGTAAGATCTCAGTCTAATTATTCCTGTTCCTCTTTCAATTTCTGTATTCTTTATCTAGAGAGGAAAAGAAAACATATTAATACTTATAATAATAATAATGACTGATTTAATTAAATGAGGGTGGGATGTGCATGACAATAGAACCTTTTTTGTGTTGCAGCTTAAAGTTTAGTTTGAAAGAAAAAAATCATAGTAAACCTGTCCATTGTGTATTCCAGGTGTTTTAATATTCCTAACCAGAGCATTTCGCCTGAACATTTTCCAAACAACCTCATCATATGGAAGTAATTTATTTTTCATTACATAATGCTTTTCATTCAATGATTTCAAAATGCTCTGCTAAGTGTGCTTTTTGAAGTGCCAAACTAAGTGTCATATAACCCTGGGGAGATGTCTGCTGGTTTTATTGTACCTATTTTGCAGACAGGTAAATTCAAACACAGATAGATTAGCAGACACCCTGCGAATGAGTAAAGCAGGGAAGACCAAAATCCTAATTCCTGCCTGCTGAGAGCCAGCCCTAAGCATGTGCCCCTTTGTTCAATACTCAAGAAGTGTTCAGGCTGTGTGTAGTGAAAGAGGAGAAAAAAAACTTAGCAGAACCTATAAAAGTTAATAATTACATTGTAAAGGCTATTTATCTGATAATGAACATTTAATACAGAACCATAAATTTGCATGACACTTGGAAAGAAAATGTTCTTTTGTTTTTGTCTTCAATTCCCGAGTCTGTTTATAGTTAATTTTTTAACTTGCTTAACCGAGGCTGTATTCTGTCCTGTCTCCTTTTTTATGTCTCTTCACCAGTGCTTTCAATGACCTCTCTGCAAGTTTCTTTATATAGAAACCTGCTACGCTGTCTTGAATGCACAAGGTCAATAATGATTACCCTCTAACTTTGAAGGGCATCCCCCTTCTCTGCTTGCAAAATGTATCAAGCCACAAAGTCCCTGCATCCCATAATTGTAATTCCTCTTATGAAATGCAGTATTAAGAAAGGTATTTTTATTGCCCAAACAGTACAGCTTTAGTACAAAGTATCTTAAGCCCGGTAAAGTCAAGATATAATATTTTTTTTTTCAATGCAGGAAAGTAGACCTGATAGTTTAATTTAAAACAAATCCACATTAATGGAAACATTTTTTGAAATATATTTCAAAAGAAGTAAACAGACTGGGGGTTTTTTTGAATATGTAGATGGAAAGCTGGGTTTCTGTTGTTTAATATCCAAATGACGCAATAGAGATGGTATTTATTTCTTATTTCTAAGAAACTGTATCATGATCTCTGCACACTCTAAAGGCTTCAGAGACTTTAGCATGATCTGTACAGAAAAGCTGCTGCTACTGTGAACTGCAGAGGATTTGTGTAATGAAATTATACCTATCTTTTGGAACCAATGGTCCTCTAATAATTATCAATAAACAAAGTCAGGTAAAAGAAACTACAGAAAGGCATGTAGTGATAACAAAAAAATGCTTAAATTGAATTGATACTACAGCAGGCATTGACTGTGTCATCTCACAGCTTAATAGCTGGAGCCCTGGTTCAATACCATGAACTTGGGAAGGTTTCCTTAATGAAAGAACTGATGTTTTCTGTTCAGTAGCAGCAATAGTTTAACTTTTTTAATTACCTGCTTTAAAAGTTTACATGCCACTAATTGCAGTACTATATAAAAGGAGGTGCTGTATTGGCTAATATCAGAAAATGGGTTCTCAGACATAAACGTGAAATAACAAGTAATTTTAAAAATAACTTAATGCAAATATTTTATTTAACATTAAGAGATGCACGCACTGCAGTTCTTCTTACCAACAAGTAATTTGGAGTTCCATTCAAGAATATTCTCAGAAAGCTGCCTATTTGCTTTTCAGTGTTTTTTTCCATCAGTTATGCATTTTCAGGATCTGCTGGCAAATATTGTTTCCCCTGCTCCTCCCATTATTAACAGAAAGCTCAGAAAAAGGCATATCATTTTGAAGAAATGTGTGTTCATGTAAATATCTAAACATGTATAAATTAGCTTTAAAAATTGAATTTGCTGAACATGAATAGTCACTTAAAGTGTAACTGGAATTGACTGTGTCATGTATCAGCCTAATAGCTGGAGTGCTGGTTCAATACAATGAACTTGGGAAGGTTTTCTTAATGAAAGAACTGACGTTTTCTGTGCAGTGGTTGCATTCATCAGACCACATAGTGTTCATTACACTACAAAGGACTGCCAATGTGAATTGTTAGGATCATCTATTAGCTAAACCGGATGGGGAGAAAAGATAGCAGTGGAATGAGAGACTCCAGCACCTCTGCAGGATGTAGAGTCCGACTGCTTTGATGACCTTTCACCGGTGCATTAGCATCTATTCACACAGGGATCCCAAGTTCATTCCCTGATTCTGCTAACCAAAACTGGCAAGGAGCCAGTGGTAGGTGCCTTCATCTCAGGAGCTGATGATACAGACTAGCCCTACACTTTACAGGGGCACCTTCTTAAACTGCTTCGTTTAAATATCCTGGAAGTTATCAAAAAAGGGACACTCTCTAGCAATGCTAATTAGGCACTAAAAACCCACCCTGGTTGGTGGTGCTAACTTGGAGAGGTGCCACACACTGGGGTTGATTTCTTCAGGGAGAAGATGAGCCCTGTGCCATTGGGAAATGGGGAAAGCCAGACATGCTGATTGGCAAGGTCCCATCGCTGACTCAGGAGCAGGCACGTTAATTCAGTGGGGATTTGCATCCACTCTGTCCCTTGCTTACCTAATAGGAGCATTGTTATGCTGTTTCATAGGGAGCTTAGCAACTGAAAAGGGAGATTTAATAGTAAAGATAAAAGTTTTGCTTCGATTCTCCCAACATCCAGTTATTAAGAAGCTAGTCTGCTCTGTGGGGCAGCTCACTACAAAAGCATTGCCAGTTCACAGACAGGGGCTGTGTTACAGCAAATAACAGCTGTAATTCTTTCCCCTGGATGCTTGGAGTTGATGTGTTGCTATCATGCACTGTTTTTCCTCTCACTTTCAGTACTCAAGCTGAAGTTATGTGAGGGTTACTAGCCTAAAAGTCCATACCTCAAGGTCATTCCCCTAACCTTATTTCCCACGTGTTTAAATGTATTTATATAGATAGGTAAAATATGGTAGCTGCTGCCACATAACCTTGTTTCCCTTGCTGACATCTCCAGTGGGTGGAATTGAATATAAAGCTGTTATTTGGGATGGGGACGTGTAATGTCAGTCCTGCTTTGAGCACGGGTGCAGTCAGTCCACCAGGCAGAGATGTCAGCTCTTTTACCTCACCTGCCACAGCCACCACCACTGTTACCTACCAGACCGTAAGGCATAGCAAAGGAAAAGCACCTAAGAGGTGCTGAAGTTGCAGTGAATTTTGTATCCAGCGAAAATTACCAAAGAATGATTAAATTACTTCTTTGTTTTTTCAGTGTTTTAAAGCTTGTTGAAAATTCTGTGTGTGTTTTCATTCCAGCCTCTGGGTTCTTTCTTTTCTTTTATTCCTGCTTCTCTATGGACTGGAATTAGTGCCTCAGTGACAAGTGTTACACAGTTCTATGGTAACTGCAATACCATGTCAGGATTTTTTTATATATCATGATTTTAAGAGGAAATATCAGGATTTTCAGAGCACATCAGCCAACTGGTCAGCCAACAAGACCAGTATGATGAAAATGTGTCTTTGTTGATATAAAATAGAAACTAAAGACTTTCAGTTCGTTTTGTTTGCCTTTATTTTATTTTTTGTTTCTCTTATTTTCTTTCCTTTTTGAATTAATTAATTAGAGATTTCAGTTGTACTCAAACAAACTTGTCAGGATTTGGGCCCTTATGATGGGAATGTTCAAAGGAATTAAAGGCCTGTGTGGAATGCCTGCTGCCACTGGCTCTCCCCAGGCAACAGCAGGAGGCACCAGGGCTGCTGGAAATGGTGAAGATATTTCTCAGACTGGAGAGGGTAAGCTGCATTTGATATTTGGGATAGGGTAAGGAGCAAGAGGTTCAAGGACTAAAAATCCAAGTGCCTGATTTGTACAACACCTCCTTTGCAAACAGCCAAGTACGGAGGGAGTTGACAAAAGGAGAACTAAAAGGATCATTTGCAGAAAGAGGTGACATCAGAAATTTTGTTGAGGACAAATTCGTCCTTGCTGGGGGAGTTGAACAACACACACCCAACTCCTCAGATGTCCCTGGGTGATACCAGTGTTCAACTGAAGGAAATAAAGAGGAAAGCATTCTGTGTAACTGTGATCCTTCCCAGAGTCTCTGGCTCAGCCCATGCTCAGTCGTTGGTCTGGCCCCAAACGTGGGAGCAAGGAGCAGCAAGGGGCCTGATGTCTTTTGATTTATTGTGCAAATCAGGGAGCAGTACAAAAATTCTTCAGTCTATGCATTTTAAGCATCTTTTTAAGGATATTTTTAACCTCGTTTTGGATATCTGCTGTAATATAGGGGGAAAGCTGTCCAAGATTTTTCACTGCTGAAAATGCATCATATCACAGCTTTTATTGTGTGTATGACCTCCCTTGAGAGTGCAGTGTGTGCACAGGTGACTACAGCTAAAAGTCTGTGGATTGTTATTTGCTACATTTAAAATAGCCACAAAAATTATCATCATTTTTTTATTAGACTGGAGGTCAAGATGTAGTTTTCTCATTAAAGAAAGATACATTATTTTAAACTTAGAGCTTCCCAAAATTGTATTTGTCTTAATGTTTAGAAAAAGAAATTTGAGGATTGAGTACCAACATATTTAAGATTTTCTGCTTCTTGAATCACAGAGCACAGGGCTTGATCCTCCATTACACTAAAGCTCATTAATGCCTTTCTGTGGGAATGTTGCGGGGGCTCCTCAAGAGTTTGTGCACAGCCTTCACCATGTTCCAGATCTCTGGAAACACTGGTGGGTAAAAACAGAGAGGAACTACAGGCCTGTGTTCCTTCCCTGTGGCTTTGCTTGGAAACTTTGTTCAGGCAAAATATGAAATATTTGTTTCAGTTTTGCACTTCACTAGAAGCTGAAACTGCACAGAACAGCCTTGAAGCTGCTGTGACTGGAGGGGCCTCAGGAATGTGGCAGTGGCAGGTGACTTAAATCTTAAAATGTGTTCCAGCTCCATGGGAGGAGGTCACAACCTAAGATCTAAATATAGTTTAAAACAATAAAAAGCTCCAGGTACTTTAGGACATTCCTACATTACAATCGTGTCTTTGCTGTATTCTGTAGGTGTGGTGAAGGAAGGGTGCTCATGGTAAGGATTTGCCAGTACTTGTTAAGAGGAATATATTTACTTTGAATAAGTTCTGTAAATCATCTGTCTGGGCAATGAGTTTGTGTGGGAAGTGAAATGGGATGGGTTGGGGTTTTTTTCAAAACTTTCAAAAATTGGATGGCAATTATTTTATTATGGGATTTCTGTAGGAAACAGAAATTCTGTGGAATGGCTTGTTTGTGGAGCAAAGTTGTCATCTGTTGCTGTTTTTCTTTTAATTAGAGAGGCATTTTTAATTATCTGTCAAGGTCCCCTAGAACCTGGGATAGCTGGTCTTTCTTATGTGATGAAATCAAAACAAGCGAGTGGAAGGTGAGTCTGTCACAACTGATAGGAAGTAGAATGAAGCCCAAATATGAGAATAATTAGGGTGTTTGGACTGCAGGGGAGAACAAGCTCCCTGTCAGGTATGATGGCTGTACCCTGCTCTTTGCACTCCCCTGTACTCTGTTTCTGATGCAATTCAAACACACTTGTAATTATACTGAATAATACCCATTAATTCCATATTTATGTAGTTTTTGGGTGCCTTTAAATATGGTGAAGATCTCCAATACTTTTTCGAAATGTAATACTCACTAAGTTATTTGTGAAATAGAAAGAGAAATTAAGTTTGACTTTCTGCTTTCCCTGTGTGCACACAGCTCCTTCTCACAGGAGTAGCTCTAGAGCAAGGGAGCTTCACCAAAGCTCATTCACAAAATACAGAGCAATATTGCTGCAGAAATTCCTGTTAAAAGTGCATGGTGGTGTGGCCTGTTACAAGTGGAAAGTGTATCACAAAAGATGACCAGAATCAGAATAGCTTTGGGGGAAATTATTGTGCTTATCTGGGTGGTCCACACGTGTGTACTGGTGTGGGGGAGAGGGCACACTGGCAAAGAACATTTAATTGCTCTCTAGCTGTCAGATCATCTATAATTGAATCAATTGTGCTTGTGTAACAAAATCCTAGTGTTCTCAATTTGAAATCATTTAAGTAAAATGATTTTGTGGTGTTTAAAAAGCAACAGAAAAAAAAATTCACTAAAGACCATTAAGCGGCCTCAAGCCCCACGTTTGAGTGTTCATTTGTACCGATTATGGTGTGACAGCTCTTGAGTTTCCAATGATAACAGCCATCTGACTTGATCTGAGTTCAATGGATTTTCACTAAAATAGAATCATCGCCTTTGTGATGGATAGAAAAAGTAAAGCAATACATCCTGATAAATGCTCTGGCTTTTTTTTTCCCCTTCCCTTATTGTGACCTTGTACAATCTATAAGTGAGCAAAGCTGAGCCCTGGCCACTGCTGCAACGCATCAGGACTTTGAAATTTAAGTAGCTCTGAAACCCATCAATGGGGTGAAGGGAGAATGGCCTGAGAAAGCGATGGATCATGCTTAGAGGGCTCACAGGGAAACAGGGTAAGCTGAAGGTCAATACGCAGACATGTCCTGAAGGAACAGCTCAGACACTCATTCACATTCACATCTCAAAGCCACTGCTGCTGTAGCACTGCGAGGAGAGACCAGGAGGAGAGTAAAATAAAACAAGAATTTCAGAGCAGATAATTTCTTCGCAGAGGCAAACAGCACAAGGGTGCAGTGTAAAATAGCTGTAACCTCTTGTGTTGGTGCAGTGCCCTCATCATCCCATCCCAGCAGCAAGGAGCAGAGCACCATGGAAATGCATCCTTGCCAGCACACTCCACTTGCTTTCCAACTTTCTCAGTCCTGCTAATTGTGAAGAGCGTTTAACATTTTTAATATGTCATCGATCGTTTGTAACCCATTATTCAGCATGACATGAAAGTGAGCTAAACTAGAAGGGATGCAATCTGAATCCATACACATGCAGACAAGTAATTAAGGGTCTTTACACTTTGAGCTTTGTGTGTCTGAGCGGATGGGAGCGTGCACAAAACTTTCACAGGAGTTTATATTCTGATGAGTTTTGTTTTGAAGGAGGTTTGGATCCAGGTACAGACTGGCCTGGCTGTAGAGAGCTTAAAAAATAAGGGGAGGAAGGAAAAGAAAATACTAAAATAAAATTAGTATACAAATTTGAACCCGCAGTTGCCATGCCTAAAGCAGAAATTGCCGAACAAGTCAAGAGGCTTATTAGCATTTTATGTAAATCAGTTATTACTGTTCTCCACTTCCTTAATTATCCATGTTATTTCAATACAACCCTTTCTTTGATGTCCCAATTCTATATTTAAATAGTGCAAGATTTCTATCATATCCTCCCGCTGAGGTTTGTTCCATGCAAAAAACATGCCAAGAGCAGCTATTTTAGAGACTACTGGGAAATGTTTAATTGGTTAATCCCATTTGAGTTATGAGGGAGTATTGCCACGCACAGAAAACAGAAACATGTAAAGTACTGGCTTGGAGAAGTTTACTAAAACCTGCAAGACTTCCCCTGAAATTTAGCCCCGAAGATGTTTTGTTTCCTAGGCACCCAGTGGGAAATGATTCAAAGGAAAATCCTTCAAACTTCTTTGAAATACACTAAATGATTGATTCGTAGTAGAAATATTTTTGAATTAAAACGCAAAGTCATTTTTTTTTGTTCTTGCAGTGTAGAAGGGGTCTCTCTTTATATTTGACCTATCACTTTCAGTGGAAAAACGGTGTATTTCAGCCAAAATAAAGCCATCAAGACTTTAGCAAGTTGTTAATTATTAGCTACTATTGAGGCAAATGAGTGTTCCTCAGATATATCCCTGTTGTAAAGTGGTCAACATCTTTTGTGTGGGTACCAATTCCAGTGGAGAAATAAACGTTCTGTGTCACCTCTGAGGATCAATTCTGCACAGAGGGATGCTTAAAAAACTAACATTTCTGTACAGCCTCCAATTTCCATCTTTGGACTGGAAAGACTCCAGAGCAAAGCATTGACAAATATTACTTTCCCTATTTCAAACATTTGATAGTTTTTAACCTTTCTAAAAACTTCTTTGGAAACAGTGTAAGAGTTTTAGCACAAGAAATGAAGAAGAAAGCATGTACATACTTTGGCTATAACAACAAGTAGAATGCTACAGCATGGTCAGATCTAGGAGTTCTTCATAGATTTTAGTGAGGTAAAGAAGTAAAATTGCAGACTTTTTTTTCTTTATTTATTTTATTTTAAGGGATGGTTTTAATTTACACATTTGCTGCCAGTCTGTCAGATAGTACAGTGTCTGAGAAAAGTACAGGTGAAGTACATTCAATGTGGTGAGTAAGAGATGAATTAGCTGATTGAAAAAGAAATCAACTGTTATGGTGTTCTATAAATAACATGTCTCTTTTGGTGCTGCTTCCCAAACCAAGGTTTGGTTGGTCCAGTTGAGAGGATTTGGTGACAAGATTCTCTGTATTCACAAGTCTTGTAAACAGAATGTCTCCCTCATGCAGAAATAGGTTAACTTATTAAAAAATCCACACTAGAACTGTGGATTGCTGAGTTTCCATCACTGGGAAGTACATTGTTCCAACTCTGAAATTATACAGTCTAAAATCATCATCATGTATTTTCATCAGGATGAAATATCGGGAGCTCTGCTTAGTGCAAGGTTTTATTAATGATGTGCTGTCAGAAGCTGGATGCTCTGCATATTTGCATATTAAACAGCTGAGTGAAGAAACATTCCTTTTATTGCTGCAGGGAATAAATCAGTTTAAAGCAAGTTCTCATCATTTATACTCCTTTCAGCTAAGTCTTCTTTTATTGAAATAAATTGTTGAAGTGCTTTGCTCATTCTTTGAATACTGATGAAATTTACCTTGATAGGGCCTCAGGAAAAATAACATTTTCTTAAAGGTGCAGTGTTGTTCTTTAGATAAATACAGCCTAACTTTTAGAAATCATCTGTAAGAAAATATGTGCATCTCCTGCCATGCAAAATCTTTTGGTTATAGACCCTCTATAGGCATTTCAAGATGTTTGTGTAATTTTTGTGGGACTGCCCACCCGGAAATCTAAAAAGCAGCTTTACACAGCAGGGAAAACTTACAGAGTTTTTAATCTGTGTACATGCATTAGTTGCTGTTTAGTGAAGAGGCCTTTCTGCTGCCTCACATTGTGCATTGCAGATGAGTATCAGCTTCCCTTGTCTGTGAGCTGTCTGTTGGTGGCAGCCTGAGTTTAGAAGTCGATGTCTGGAAGAACTAGAACAAAGTCAGTACCAAAGAAAAAAAGTTTGTATTTTATTTTCTGTTCTTTCATCATGCTTGAAATGAAGCATACAAACATGTCATGAGACCCTGGTTTTCCCAAATTTACGTAAATAAATAATTTTGAAACTCTAGTTGGTTAAAAGATGAGTTTTATAGTCTGTCATTTTTCCAGGCATGAACTAGAAGAGAGCAGCAGAAGAAAAATTATTTAAAATTAAGTGAGTGTATTTGAAGTCAGATGGAGTTTGGACATTTTATTTAATGCTACTGTGTTATATTGGCTAGCACTGAAATATTGTCTGTCACAATAAACAGCAAAATGGTTAAAGTATCAAAGAAAAAATATACTGTGTGTATTCTTATATTTTATTTTAAAAGGTTACAGCAGTGAGCCATTACATGCCTTTCTTATGTCATACAAAGTATTTCAATATATAAATCACTTGTGACAGGAGCTTCTTGTTTTTAAGTGGAAAATCTGCATTTAATAACATGAAAATAATGTCAAAACATCCTCTCCTAGATGGTTTCCAAGTGAACTGTTGCTTTTCATTTATGTTTTATTTTTGGAGGTTGGGCTTTGCAGGAACATTTTCAGATACTTAGAAAAATAGTGATCCATTGCAGCTGTAGTTTATTTTAATTGGACAGCACTAAGTGAGCTGACTTTATGATAAACAGTGCAGCCAGAGGCTAGTGAATGCACTTCCACTTTAAAGATTACACAGAAAATAAAATCCTTCAAGCTAAAGTCATAAGGAATCAAGCTGGAATTACTTTTAGAACATATGTCTATGTTTGTCTCAGTGTGTGTTGTAAGGGATACCTGATCTTAGAGGCATAATAATCTTTAAAAATATATTTTCCTCACCACCTAACCAACATTCAACTATCAAAATCTTGATATTAATGATATTTTGGTTTATTTTAATTATTTAGATTTTCATTAGGAATTTATAGGTATACTATTTTATGTATAGTGTCAGAGTATTCTCAAGTGCACTGATTCTGCAGTTGGAAATCCTGATAATACTTCTTACCTCTTCCAAGATTTATCCACTAATGTTCTGAGGTGTTACCCCTGTAAAAGGCTGTAATATCTTTGATTTCTTTATTACTATTCAAAAATATAAGAGAGCTTTACTTAATGTAAAGAGCTTTTTTTTTTCTGAAGCTATATGTGATTTTTTTTCCTCTGTGATTGAATAGCAAGTCTGACATAAATTCACTTGCTGACATTTGGATGTTTATAAGGATGATTTGGTTTAGTGGTTAGACCTATTGTATTTCACAGGGGTGTTGTCAGGCTTAATTAATTATGCTGCAGCAATATGCAGTGCAGGTTTTTGTGCCAGCATCTTCACAGCGCTTCGCAGGGAACTTCTCCTACAGGATGGTTATTACCAGACCAGCTGATTTTTGCCTCTGCTTCCTTGTGTGCATCTTTAACCAGTAAAGATGTGTCTGTTTGCAAGAGGAGGTTTAGCTTTTTTTTTGTGGCTGAGAGGAAGGGGAGCCAGACAACCAATACTGACTGGAATTGCTGTAAAAAACACAGCAAGAAAATTCCCATCCCAGTTTGCCTGCCATCTGCTGCTCTTGCTGTTTTAGGATGGTTCTGATGGAAAATACATGGTGAACGGTCATATCTCCTATTTTCTTCTGGTTGTTGTAGCCCTCAGAGCTGGAAATGTCATATAGAGCATTTTGCCTAACTGCCCTTTGTGAGGTTAGGATAACTTCTGAGAGTATATTGTCATAGATCTTTTGTTTGTTTCTTCCTGGAGAAGTTACAAATGACTCATGCTCTGGGGCATTTGCTACCACCATAAGGAAACTGTCCAACAGTGTAAGAAGCTTCCGTGCTTGATTTTCTTCCCCCAGATCTTCAGCCTGAGGCAGGATGTAAAATGTAGGAAAAGAGAGAGTTGAGCTCTTTTTAGTGATGAGTCCACACTGAGATGTTTTTGTAGTACTGAAACATGAACTGTAAATCATCTGTTTGAGAATGAGTTAAATATAGGGAAAATACTGCATTGTGTATTCATAATTTCCAAAGAGTAAAGAAAGATGAAAAATAGCAAGGTGTGAACTCATAAAAAAGCGTTTCAATTGGCATCTTTGAAATAAATTTGTTCTTATTTTTGTAAGACAGGAAAAAATATCTGGTTTTAGAAATAATTGCTACAAATATTATTGAAAATTGCTTGGGGAATCAGGTTGTTTTATAAGGAATGCCAGCAGCTTTGATTTCTTCTCCCAACCACCAGGCAAGTTTCTGTAATCTTCTTTCCTTGGGGAGACTTTTCAGGAATAGCAGGAATGTTTGGGATCAAGTCCACCAAGTAAATCATGTGTCTTAAATCCTCTGGCTATTGCTGTTTGGCCTTTTTTGTTGCTTTCTTTATAAGCTCTGGGGTTGTTTGAGGAATTTTTGTGCACTGAGGGTAGGTGGTGTCTCTGTGCCAGCCCTGCTCCTCCCAGTCACAATCCCAGGCACGCAGCTTCCCTGGGAAATGTGGGGCTCAGAGGGACCACGAGCTAGTCTGTCCTGCTAAAACGTTTAGTCTTGTCTCTGTGAAAATCGAGCACTGTAATTCTTCTTTGCTGCTGTTGTTGTTTTTAACCCAGTCTGATTTACCCATCCCTCCAGATGACTTTGAGGAGAAAAAATGCTCTTAGCGTTGTAGGTTGAGTAACGAGAGTAAATTGCTTTGCTGCTGAGAACTCTACAGGGAAGGGTGTAGGAGGGGAGGAATTTTGGCTGCAAAAAAAAATATGGTATCTCTTGAGAAGCCCTGCCTATCTGAGTTGTAGTTTTTAAATGGTGCATTTTGTCAGGGTTCATGCCTTTACATATTAGCTTTGGCGAGTTGTTGCTGCGTTTTTAGGTTACATAGGGAAGGTTTGTCAAGCCTGCTGGGATGATAAAGACAACAGTTGAATGTTTTCATATGTCTTTACTCTATGATAATACTTGTAAATACTTGTTGTCTTGAAAAGGTGTGGCAAGAGGATCTGAGCAGGAAAATTCTGGAATGAACCTGCAGAGGTTTAATTTGTTCTAACCAATGCAGACTGGTCTTGAACTAAAAATAACCAAAAAGCCGCCTATAAAGCTGCTGTTAAATCTTGATATTTGTGTTCAGCACCCAGGTAAATGCAAGGAGGACTCTGTGCCCACACTGAGCTTGTGCTAATCCGTGTTGGCACCTGCCAGCCAGCAGAGTCCCAGGTGTCACTGGGGGTGGCACTGAGAGCAGTGACCCAGAGCAGTCAGAGTCTCTGCTGGCAGGAGCTGGAGCCCTGCTCTCTGCCTGTGCTTTTGTTGTGCTGAACAATGAAACCTGATCATGACTGAGCCCTTGGCGTGCCTGTGCAATAGCAAACAATACTCTACCACCACACATAACAAACCCAAAATAATATGGCAGTGATTGGCTGCAGGTTTTCGATGCAGAAGCATCAGTCTGATGCTGGTACACAAACTAGCACTCTAGAAGTCACTAGAGGCCTCTAAATCTCTATAGTACCCTTGTTAGTAGATGCCTGGGGATTTGTTGTTATTTTAAGATTTTTCTATTTCAGCACTATAAAATAGGGCACAATTTAACTGAAGGTGAAGATAACTATTATATACATTTTATTAATATCTACTTTGTTCTTCAGTTGTTTATACTGTGTGGAAGATGATCACTTATCCAAAAGGATATGTTTTGCTGTGGCTTCTCTTGAAGAAGTACAACCATGTATTGATTCAATACAAAAAAAGAGAAGTTGTGACTGCCATGAATTACTTGTAACATAAGTGTATATATCTCAATTTACCTTATGGTTCCCTGGTCGATACATCATTTAAACTGACTGGTTTTATTTTCCTTGTTGGCCTTTGATTTCTTATTTAACTTCTTGAAGGAAGCAATTGAAATTTCCTACAGCAAAACATGTGGACAATAAAGGAGACCTCCATCAAAAACTACCTAAAACTGACTAAGGGTCTTAATTTTTTTGGGAAGAGCCTGAGTAGCAGAGGATGGTAGCTGAGTAAACATCAAACACTGGGACATATTGCCAATTAGCAGAGAAGGCAGTTCTCATATGTAAAAGAGCAAAATCAGATATAATTTTAAAGTAGAGGGAGATTTCAGAGCAATTTATGATCCTCTCCTTCACTTCTGAGAAAAATTCAGCAGAGCTTTCTTTTTACTTCTTTCAGTATGGTTGGAAAGACACACATGGGGAAAGGCCAAACTACCACTAGTACTAAACTACTCTCCAAAACCAGACCTAACTTTATCTTCCCAGTAGAAAATAAAAAAACCGAGACTCCATTCCTTTTTTTTTTCGTGTGTTGTGGAACTGGACTAATTCCATAAAGACAATTAATTATACGGTATTACTTGAGATGCATGTGTAGCTACCACATTTATGGTATTTTAATAAAAACTGTGTTTCTCTTCAATATTAGCAATGCTTGGCTGAAGGAATGGAAATGGTTTTAGTCTGAACAGGTGCAAGGTATGTATTTATACAGTTGATTGAATTTTTTTAAAGAAAAAAGGAAAGGTCCTGCATTTCCTCTGGGTTTCTGTTTTGTTGCTATACTCAAAATTGCAAAAGAGAAATCAGATTGGAAATCTGAGCTACTGTAATCTTCTACTCTCTTAACATTAAAGCACTCATTCATTGAGGTATTATAAACGATTAATATAGTTGGAATTAAACGAATAAATATTCAAAGGTAGGCCTATTGGTATATTTTTATGGTTTTGGAGTGCTCTAATTGTAGTTGTATTTTTGTTTCTAGATTTTTAAAGAAATTTATATGACCTCTGTGAGGCTGGATGGTGGGAGACAATCCAATAAATGCCTTCTGGATGGGTAACTGTTATCTGTAGGTCAGCACTTCTGGTTTATCTTTGTGGGCAATAGGGGAAAGTGATTTAGAGCTGCATGAAAGTCCTGTGTCTGGATTTATGATATACCATACTATATGATATGATAATTAAGGCTCTCTTCCTTGTTTTTTATAAATATGATTCTTAAATGAGAGCAGAATTTTATTTTAAAGTAGAAAGGCCTTTAGTACAGTCCCAGGTCAGCTGTGGCTCAGAGCACAGGGGTGAAGGGTAGAGGAAATATCCAACTGAACCCTTTAAAAACTGTGGTCTTAAAGTACACAGGGAATCCCCATTCACATAAGTGAAATCATATGCATTACAGAAATAGGGATCTATTTTATATTGCTGTAAAACTTCTTATTGACTTCCTTTGCTTGTTCACTCTTGTCTGTGCCATACCTTGAAGAAGACTCTCCTTTTGTTCTATGTGTTTGACATTAAGCATCCTGAATTTTATCAGATCTCCTCATGCCCTTCTCTCCAGCACACATAACAGAGCTCTTGATGCTTGCAGATACACTATGCATGACACAGTATCTTATTTAGGAAATACACCTTTGAAGATACTGCTCTAATAATAAATTAGCTGAATTTGACTCAGCTAATTTGGGTGTGGAGAAAACACAGTGAAATTAACCTAATAAAATTCCTTGGACTTGGCTTTGTAATTGGGTGTAGCTTTATTTTTGAAGCTGTGATTATCTCAGTATTAGTGAAAACATGACATTGTGAAAATGATAAAAAGGTATCTGGAACAAAGATACTTCAGAATCCTGGCAATTTTCTCTTGGAGTTGCTCTTCTGGAAGTGCTGTAAGAGCCATTGAATACTTTTAAAGTATTTGTTTATATCTTGGGGTAATACCGAAGGTCAAGCAGCTGCAAAAAAAGGGTTTAGAGCAGGCCCAAGTTAAGCAGACTCAATTTCTTGGCATTACAACTTTAGTTTTAATTGAAGATGAACAAACCAGCAAACTTTCTGGCTTCAACCCATTTACTCAGCTAGCAAGACTAAGTCTAGGCAAACCTGAAACCAAACCCATAAAAGAGATTCCATCTCTTCCAGGCTTCAAGGTGTGTTTTGCCCAGGGCTTGGTCAGAGTAGGAAACTTTGGATGGTGGGATGCAGTGCAGCCCCTGGGTGAGGGTCTCAAAGAGGATTTGATGGCTCAGCCTCAGCCCAAGGACAGTCCAGACTGATTGCACTGAGAAATTCTCTCTGCCATTCCTTTATCCAGAAGTATCTGTGAGTGTACACACACACAGACACTCTGTTCTGGATGTGTGTGTGTGTGTGTATATATATATGTGCATAGAAATAGTGTGTATATATACATTTACATATATATATATAATAGTGTGTATATATACATTTATATATGTATATTAAATATATATGTATACTTCTGTACTTCTATGCATATACTTCTATATACTATTTACACACACACATTCTATGAGTAATGTGTTTGACAGGGCTCATCCACATTGAGCAGGATGTGACCCCATTTCATTTTGTCACATTGCTCTGATGCTCCTCAGATCCTGGAGGGCGAGGTGTTTCCTCTTAGGAAACTCACTTGCTTTGCCTGTAGGCAAAAATCCACTCCACTGGAAGCTTTTACTCCACGCTCTTCTCGTGTTTTATTCTCTTACACTGTGACACAGGCTGTGCTTGTTTGTGGGGTAATGGCTACAGGTGTTCTGTCATGGGATTGCTCTGTAAGGACAAATAATGGAGTTGGGTTTTAGGCTCTGGAGAGCTGCTCAGTAATTGGATATTTTCTGGTGTCATAAGCAATACAGAATGGCACAGTGCATACTTCATTGTGCAATATCTGATTTTCAGACCAAAACTTCAACTAGAAGTTTAGCTGGTTCTTGAATTTAGCTGGTACCAGTGCAGGATACAGATACAAAGCTGCTTTCTGTTTGAGTCCCACTTCATAATATAGATTAATGTTAAATATGTAAATGATTTAGTCTTGCTCTGAAAAGGAAGAAAACTCCTGTCATTAATTTATTGCTCTGGAACATCCTTAAAGGGAACTCAGAGGAACAATTATTTTATGGACCGTTTTTTTAGAAAGCAAAAAAATCTTCTAAACCTCCCTTTACCCTACTCTTCTTCAAGACCTCCCCTTCCCCTCCAAATCAGCAGTTAAACCACAAAACTGATCAATAAAACTTATTTTATTCTACATTAGAAGGCACAGACATTATTAACCAATTATACCTATATCAGTTTTTTATAAATATGGAAATGTAGATGGTGGTATAACTACTGTATAGTTACTCTTTTATGAGACTGAGTGGTATTTAAGCAGATCATTTTCTCACTAGACTCAGCTTTCTTCAAGAACCAGTTCATTCTTTCAGAGCCAAGAACTTCAAGAAACCATAAAATCTGTGTAAATTAATAAAACTGTGAATCAGATGCAAGTATATAACGCTTCTATAAAAGTTTTATAGTAAATTGGTTAGACTGTTATTGAATCCACTCAGCACAGATGCTGATGGAAGGCTTCCTTTGGTTGCTAATATATTTGACAATCTGTAGTGCATTTATGAGCAAAGAATGCAAACAAGAATGCAAACTCTCATGTTTGGGTTTGGGTGGCAAATGTTAATTGCAGTATGATAGTGAACACCCAGGACTGTAGGTTTGGTGAATGTTTTTCTTTTCCTCTGTGTGCCACCAAATCATCTTTTCTAAAATGATGTGTTCTTCAAAAGGCAAACGTCAGGGTGATCTTACCACCCTAATACATCCTGTGTATGTGAGATCAGTCCACATGAGAGCTCAAAAAATGTATAAACAATGTAACAAAAATAAACATCTACTTTCTAGGCCCGCATCATATTTGCCACGTTAGCTTACACTGAGAGACTACTTTAAAAATGTAGAAAACATTGACAGTTTTTGTTGGATGTGCTTGAAGATAAATAGAGCTGTTGAAAAAGACACTTAGACATTTAAGTGCAAGAAGCCACACTTGGGCTTTTAGCATACATGTATGTCTAAACTGTGAAAATGTGAAAGCAAAGGTTATGATTCATAGGGCAATGGTTTCTTTCCATACCAATTTTTTATTAGCATATGAAGTACAGGAGCTTACTCCAGGTATTCCCCTTGAACTTGATTTAAACCACTGGCAGCTCTCTAACACTAGGAGTTGTGGTATTTTGCCATGCATCATACCCCTCTACTTGTTATTACTAAATTGCTTGCTTATACCTTGTGATGGGTCCTTCAGTTTCTCATAAATTAATAAGGCATCTGTGAATATTTGCAGGCAGGTTTTAAAGCTCTGAATCTGCTCCAATACAGAGACTAAAAAAAAAAAAAACAAAACCAAGAGAGAGAGCAGATAAAGCAAGATTTCTTTTCCTTACAATGTTCTTCCAGTATGAAGCAAAATATTATTAATCTAGACTGCCTGCTACTTTCATTTACCATGTAGCTGCTCATGGGATTACAGGCACAAAGGTTTCATAAATTTCAAATGAAATATGAACATTTGTTGTCAAAATACTGTTAAGCTATAAAAGCTCTGCTAGTAGTCGTCCTGCTCTTTTATTGTAACATTTATATCCGTGGGCGTTAGTGTGTTCTTGGGTCTGAAGGGGAATTTTTTCCCCCTCTTTATTTTTTTTCCACATGATTTTCATCCAGGTGACAGATAACAAGGCAGGGGATTGGAAAAGACGTACTTCTCATTTTTTCAGACTATGGCAGATCCTTTCTGTAATTATATGACATTGCAAGGACCTTATCTAAGTAAGCATGGCACCTTAGATGCAATTTAGCATATAGCTGCCTGGAGAAGCAGGCAGAAGATTTTTTTTTCTATTTCCCCAAAACTGTAGCAATGTGTCTGTCCTGTCTGCTTCGTTCCTCTCTTTGTGTAGCATTCAGCCCAGTGGTGTTATTTGACATGGCACTTGTCATACAGCATGGGGGAAATAGAAGATAGAAAGGTAAGGGACACGTGTATCTCTCTGCTGCTTAATGTCTGGGTGTTTAGAGTCACAGAGCTGTGCCACTAAAGCTTTTACCTGTGTGAGCAAAACCTGTCCAACTTAATGGTCAATAGGATTCCTTATGGGGATAACACTGTGCATAAATTGTGGTGTTCAACTCTACCTGAAATTACAGGGAGATTGTTCAATGTATAGGTATTTACAGAAATGAATACGTTCAGAAATCCAAATACAGAAGTCTCTGCTTTTAGATATCCAAATTATAAATTTTTATTCATAATGTAGCATTAAAAATAGGCTAAATGATTCAGATTCTACTTTAATAACGCCACTTAAAATACTATAGTCAATACAGTTTGCTTAGAATTTCTATTAGAAGATATGTATAGGGTGCTAAAATAGTCATTCATTCTTTGTCCAAGGTATAAGGAGGGTTTCTATACTGTGAAAAACGATTATGACATGTTAAAACTGTGTAATAGTAAGCAGACACTTTTCAGTGCTGATGGGTGAATTCTGGAAACGCTCTATTTATTTTCTCTCTATTGACTAGTTGCATTCAGGCAAGACTGCCAGTGCATTGACTTGGAAAACAACTGAGACTGAACAATTTCAAACCATTGACATTATACTGCTTCATTTGTGAACTGCATTGCTTCTGCATGCACCAGTTACTTTTTTATGGAGTGCTCGCATGTTTAGGAAGCTTTCAAAAAAGGAGAGATGTAAGCCAGCTTAGAAAGAAAGCTGTCCATTTTATCAATTTTATGTTTATAAGACCACTGAATAAAACAGGCAGGCAGTTTTAAAAAAATAAAGTCATGTAGCAATTCATGGAGCTGCTCTGCATGCACTTTGATGCAGTATTAAAAAAAAAAAAAACAAACCAAGAAAAGGAAAAGTTTATGGGTTTAAAATTTCTCCGTAGAGAATATTTTCAGCTCTTGAGACAATGTAATTTCCAGCTGCTACTTTCAATGCAACTTTTGCCAAGTGTTTTGTAGCACTGGTGTACAGAAAAATGAATGAGAAATTAATTTGCGTCTGAGATTTAATTTGTGTCTCTGACTGTCTGTCTCCATCATGCTGATCAAGCTTCTTTGTTACCAATTCACATCACTTCTTACTAGCATCATTTCTGCTACACTAGTGTTGGCTTTGTCTGGAAAAGCACTGTTATTGTGAGGAGTGTTCTCTTCTGTTTCTGTGACCAGTGTTTTCTTGCAGGGAGATCTGGAATGGGACTGCTCACCAGTAACTCGGAATTTCCGTGTAAGGAGCTGAATGTCAGGGCTGTGTCAAACACCCCAGAGCCAGGCTGAGCAGTCACAGCTGTGCTGGGACCTTAATCCCTTGTGTGCTGCTGTATAGGCTCAGCACGGGTTAGTCCAAGTGACCAGTCTCCAAATGACACTGCCTGATGTTTATTCATATTTTTTTTCCCATATCTGATCTGTTAATTAAGCCAAAAAAAAAGGGTAAAAAAATCCTCCTACTGATATACCTCAGGGAAGCTATGGCCTCTGAAATCTCTACTGAGGCCTACGCTTTCCTAGACTAAGTCAAGAGAAGCAGTGCAATCAAAATACTTGTAAAAAAGCACAGAAAAATACAGTTCCTTCTTTCTTCTGACAAAGACAGGGCAAAGTCACACCAGCCTTCTGCTCCTACAGCAGCAGCATTAACAAAAGCTGCTAAAAGCTCACATCTTTGTGCCCACAGTGCGCCCTGCTGCCCTCAGTGATTTGTTATAGCTGTAGTTGTTTGTAATTTTTGGAAATAATTCTGCTTATCTTGTTTATGATGATGCATAGGAGCCCTTCACACTCTCCTAGCAGCAGCACTGGTCTCCTGCTAAGCAGGATAAAACACAATGCTGGGTGATGAAGATGACTGGAATATGCTTTTGGTAGCCCAGCAAGCAATGTGATTTCTCATACACCTGAGGACTGCCCCTATGTGTAAACCCACCTTTTCTGCTCATCTTCTTGAGTGAAGACACGCTTGTACTGTAACTTTGTTTTTATACCCTAACTAGGTGTAGACTGCTTACACTGTATGGACCATTTGCATTCTGTTGTATGTAATGCATAAAGCTTGTTTTCATGAGAGAATGTGAACCATTGGGTTATCACTTAGTCAAAATAATCACTGGTATTTTGAAAGATACCAGGGACCTTTAAATGATGGATTATGAGCTTATTCCCAGTATAGAGGTTGAACTTATTGTCTCTGGCCAGAATTGAGGATATTGCCAACTTGTTCAAAATGGACGTCAGCGATATTATGGCTGCAGTTCCAGCTGCATAGACTTTTAACTTCATTATGAGATACAGAAATATTTAAACTCTGTCATTTAGAATCTCCAAAATGTGTCATCTTCTCATTAATTTACCTGTCCACCTATGAATGATTTTCATACCTGCTGATGGCAGTTACTCTTTGTGTAAGAAAGATGGAGCCCAAATGTTTGTATAGAGACGGGTATTCCTCAGGTTTGCTTTTTGCTTCAGCCTCTCCTTTACTGTGGAAGGAAATGTGGGCACAGGAGCATCAAGGAAGCTGAGATGGTCTTTGCCAGGCCCCAGCTCTGCACAGCTGGGTGCCCAGGACTCGAAGGGTCTGCTCTGTGCCAGACCTGTGCACAGGGGGGGATACACCCACCGTGTGCTTTGGACACACATCCTGCACCGACGCTCGTTCATACTTTGCTGAAGACATTGGCTTTTTGCAGTCAAAGGTTGTGGCTTTGTGTCAGGAGGCTTTCATAAGCTCATTGACTGCACTTCGTGGGCAGTGTTTGATCCGTTGCCAGCGATCAGGTGTTGCATCTTGTCTCCAAATTGTTGACATAACCCACCTCAGGAGCAACTCGGATCCCAACTGGGAGAGCCACTGGAGAAATCTACTGCATTCAGAGTTTACCTTGTGGCACTAGGTACTGAAATAACACGTAGTTTCATGGGGTTCTTTTCTGTATGGATGAAAATGCAAGAGCCACATGGACCTGATATAATTAGTGCAGTTCTGCTGCTGTTGGTAGGTTGGAGTTTGCCCAAATGGGGTCAGGTGTGAATCATTCTTGGCCATGAAGGAGTTGTCCTGATTGTCAATGCACAACTGCACAATCAGGTGTTTCCTGTACTAGCCAGGTGCTTCTCCTATATTAAGCCTTCCCCCCACCCATAGTGTACTTTTTTAAGAATTAACATTAGAGTGGGGCTTTTTCTTTTTCACATCTTGTTGAGAAAAGGAAATGAAGAATCTCAGTGCTGTCATTGAGAAAATACATTATCTCAGAAAAATGTGCTGTAGACTATAACTCTCACCGTATGGCTCTTGCTTCATCAGTTGAAGAGAACTGTTTGTGAAATCATGGGCTTGTTTTTTTCTTCCTGTTTTCTGATCCTGCCCAGATAGTTTTCAGTGCTTCCAAATATTTATATTCTGATAGGCTCCCTTGTGAACTTCTCAAGCAGATTATAATGGCTTCAGAAACAAAGGCCATTAGAGAAAGAAAGGGCAGGCATGAACTGAAAGGCAAATAACATCTTAAAATATGTAGAGGTAGGCTGTAAATGAGATTGGTTCACCGGGACGCTCTTTTGAAATATGAAGATAAACTGCCCCTCTGACCTCTGACGAAGTTACGTAATTATTTGGGAAGGTTTATCTCTGTGTCATTTCACAGTTTTCTCCTGTTAGTGCCACTCTCTTACTTCACATTAGGAAAAAAAAAAGCAAGCAAGCGAAAGCCTCTCTGGCTGGTTATCTGAATGTGGAATCCGCTGCTGAAAAGACCCTGGCCCTCCTGTTAACACAATACTTTTATCCGGTAATCACAGCCTGCGGGAGACAAAATAACAATTCATCTGGAAAACGAGATTAACTCATTTAAGTTAGGCAGTGATCACAGAGAGAAACACGTTGGTGTTATCTGTCTGAACGAAAGCATACAGATTGGAGGGCCATTCCGGTTCAGAGGGTCCGTGTAGCAGGCCCAGCTTGTTGAAAGTAATTGGACCCTGTCAGAGTATGCCTTTGTGAGATATGGATATTACAATGGAATTCTATTAATCTCTGACAAATCCCCTCTCATCTGATAAAGGCTGTATACCTCTGCTCTTCATTACAACAACTGCTGGCTGCTCTGTGGGGACTGGTGGGGCTGAGCCCCTGTGGCTGTGTCACAGGTGAAAGGTGGTGCTGCCCCTTCTGGGGCTCTTTTAATCTGTGTAGTGCCAGGACTGCTGGGCTGCTGCTCAGTGATTTGCTCACATTTTTATGAAGTTTTCTCTTTAGGTTATTTTCAGGGGAAAAAACCCCTTACTTTTCTGCTGAGGTATTCCAAATACTTTTGTTTTCTTGTGTTATCAGTTATCATTGGTAAATGGAGGCTGAATTAACAAAAACTATAGATGTGATGTGGCAAGTTAGCATGGGAAAGAGAGGAAAGAGAAGTTATGTCCTTGGTTCATTTATGTCACTCTGCTCCTAGGTACAATTCTTTAACTTTTTAGTTGTAATTATTTCTGCTTCCTAACTTTGTTGTTAGCATCCTAACTTAGCTTGGCCTTATTTCTCCTGAATGTCACAACAATTATGTGGAATATCTGTATTCTGATCAATTACACAATTTCAAATGATTTTTTTCCTGAAGCAAGCCTGAGAAAGTTATGTATAAAGAAGGTAAAACAGAATACTATTTTTTTAGGTAATGAAGTTAATTAATACAGCATTTTATCAGGAGGAACTGAAGAATCCAGGTCTGCTTCTTCCTCTGCAGTGTCAGCCATCACTGAAGGGACAGGCAGCTCCTGGGTGGAGGTGCCTAAGGAAACTGGGAACCTGTGAACTGCAAAATCTTCCTTTCTCAGACTTTTGTCTAAAAGGTTTTGCCTTTGTCACTGGAACAGACCAACAGTAAGGCCTCATTCCTATTTGTAAATGCCTACAATGTCTGACTACATTGAGCAAAGGATACTTTTTCTATAGAAATGAAACTCTTTCCTTTCTTGTCCTTCCCTAAGAAAGGACACACAGCCGCAGCCCAGCTGTACATGTCTTGGGAAGAGTACTTTGTTATAATGCTGGTAGGAAGATTTTGACAATAGTATCTTAAAAAAATCGAGCTAAGTGTGAACTCAGAGTTGTTTATCAGGAGCTTGGACTGCAGGGTTGCCCCCTGTACACACAAGTGAAATACAACCAAGAACAAGAATGATTGAAGGCATTGAAAGTACTTCTAGCATGTAAGTCTCCTGTCATTAGATATATCATTTTACTCAGGGGAGAAAAATATTTTTTTTTAAGATATGAACATGAATGGATTTCCAGTGGGTTATGTTTCCTAAAATGTTCCTCAATATTACTTTTAATAAATGTTCAAAAATTCATAAGTAATTTTTCATGCTAAAAATATCTGCCTACCTTCACCAAAAGATTTAGTGTGGCAAAACCATATGGATTTCTGATTCCTTTTCTGAAGTAGAGTGAGAAAAATTTAAAAAGTCAAATGCAGCCGTCCCATATAATCTTAAAATATAACCTTTGCAATATACCCAAGTCTCCTTCATGGTATTGTACACACATTTAGCAATAGAGAGGGAGAAACAGTACAAAAGGATTCAGGTAAGTTAGATGGAGTTCAGCATTAATAGCTGAAATATCAGTTAGCAAGGGAAATAATAGCATTTTAGTTTTTGGCTTATAGTTGTAATAATACCGTCTTTCAAAATCCTGCTCATTCACTCACCCCAGGTGAGTACTGATACTTTGATAACTGAGGAAATATCACCAGGTTGTATTTTGGTTTGGGTTTTTCATTATTGGCAGTCTTGGTGGGAAATGCAGGTGAGGAGATCTCACACTATGGGAATTGTACATTGCACTTGCATTTAATAGGCCCCACATCTATTTTTAATGCCTGATGTCTTAATCTTTTTAGTTAAATTTAGTTTTGCAAGCCTGACTTAGCTGGTGTAGGGAACATCACAATTTAGTTTACAAAGGCCAGCAGGATCAGTCTCTTTTATTGGTCTCTGCTTTTTTACCTGCTGTCCTCACAAACCCATAAGCTAAGGCCCAAGTTTTGCTACAGGATAAATATCTCCCAGGCTCTTACACTAATTGGTAGCCATGTTCAAATCCAAAGGGAGAATTACCCTGCAAGCATGGAATAAAGTCAGATTTCCATATTCTTACAGGAGGAAACACACAATCAATAACTGAATTCAGAATAATGTTACTAAGGGGACAGCCTTACAAAGAGGTTATTCCTTTGCTACTGTGGCATGAGAGTTTTATTAAACTGTGGGTAAGTTAATTTCTGGTGAGGGATATATTGTCTTCTTGAGGTTAGCTTTGCTTTTCCTTCACGTTTGCCCAAGGATTAACTCTTGTTTTATTTACCCATGGTCAGGTACCTCAGTGTTCCACCTCATCCCCTTTCTCAGCAGGGAGAGTGTCACAAGAGAGTTTCAGCTGTACATGGCCCTGGTACACAGTCACAGAGAATCAAACAGAAACATGTGGACTGACAGTCTTGTCAAAGTACTTAAATTACTAGGAATTCAATACCAAAAATAAAAAAGAATATGAGGCTGGCATTCCAATAACATGCTCTGTGTCAATTGGCATTTCCAGGCAGGACATCATTAGAGATGCCCAGGTTTGCTAGAAAACATGAAGATAAATATGTTTCCAGACTGGTAAAAACAACAGATATGGCGGTTGCTTCATACATAACTTCTTTAAAAATCCATGTGGGATTTGTAAACACAGCTCCCAGCGTTCAGGACCTTCATGGAGTACCTGGTGTGAATGTTTGGTGCAGAACAGTTGTTCAAGTGTGACCACCAGATGTGATTGGATTATTTTAAGGGATGTTGGCAAGTTAAAATTACAGTGATGATATCATATGACTTTTAGTTCAAAAGTTGAGGGAAAATTGCATTATTGTAGTATGTTAGTGAAGAAAGCTTTTAAATGTAATAATGTGATTATTTGTATAATGTAGTTCTTTTGTAGTGGCTTTAATCATTCATGTAACACAGTTATGTATTTGGTGGCAAAACACATAGTTTAACAAACATAATCAGTTTCAAAGAAAAAGCTGGGGCATGTATTAAGAGGCTATCTAAATATATTTGAAGCCAATTTTTTATCCTTTTTTGTTAGTAGTGCGTCAATCAAATATTTATTTACTGGGATTTTTTTTCCCAGTGAAACATTGTGTGTGCACCTTAGTTGTTCTTTATTTTGTTCATTTTAAGCACGTTTTCACTAAAGTGTTCTTCTTCAAGCTATTCTCAATTCAATTTGAAGTGAAAAGTTTCTGAGTTTGAGTAATTTACATATAAAAGCTTTACTGTACATTTTATAAAATGACTGTGTTCAGAAAACAACCATTTCTATTTAACAATATTGTTATTCCACAAGCTGAGGTGCTTTCCTCACTGTCTTTTGCTTTTACGAACAATATTTGTTCTTGTCTTAATTTTAAAATGTTAGTGCCTGAAAATGTATAACTTCCCCCTTTTCTGTCCTACTATACTGAAGTGACTAGAGACCTCCTGTGATATGTGATGTAAGAAGATTAAAAATATGGCTTTTTTAGGAGTGACACACAAAATTCTTTTGAGACTCTCCTCTCTTGTTTTACTCAAATAAGTGATAGTTGTTGGCAATTTTGAACTTAAAATCATTGCTTTCCATGCTGAATTTTAAAATGATTCTTTGCATTTTATTGTTATCTGTAAATCCCCAGCAACCAGTTCTGAGCCTCTCACTAGTTTATCATCTCTTGTTTTAGAGGAATCTAGGAACATATGCAACATTTATGAATGACATGCTGTAAAGAGAGGCAGCTGAGGGTAGTTCAGATTGGGCCTTGGATCAAAATGAGATCTGACCATATAAAAGTACACAGAGTACCTTAGTGATATTAAAAGATGATGCTATACCAGAAGTCAGTGCATTTTAATTATTCAGGAATTAGTTCATTAAGTTTCTCCAGTTGCATTGCAAACTAGTTAGTTTGTAATATTTTTCTATTCAATACAGTAATTAATTTCGTTTGAAAACAATAAACCTCTATTATAAAGAAGATCCATAAAGCAACTTTAAATTTAATGTTTTGTTCTCAGGAAAGATACTGAGTATAAAGCTTTATTTCTTAAGATTAATTATCAATGAATCTTCTTTTTTCTACAGCAATAAGCAAATGCCAAATAATGTTTGCTGGCAGATTAAAGATTTTGTACTTTGCAAAGTTTGGCTTATCACTGAATATCTTATGAAAAAACTGAGATGCAGGTTACTAGTGCTCAGGTAGCAGTCAGCCTGTTCAAATGCCATTTATACTGGGATAGTCAGAAATGCATTACGAGTGGAAATGGCCATAAATGTTCTGTGGATCACACACAGCTGCCAAAATGCTGTTAAATGTGAAGATTTTTGAGTCTAAAAAGACTTCAATTTTTGAGAGACCTTGGAGGTTTTGGAGAGATCTTTTAGAGTCTTTAGAGTGATTCATTTGTTTGGTTTGTAGAATTAAAAGTGTATGAAATCGATTTTGTGCTTTTTGATCAGATCCAGTACTCTGTTTGTACAGAGTTTGAGGATGAGCTAGGTGTAATTATCAGATTGAGTGGGAATGTTTCCCTTAAACAAGGAGCAGCAATTTTCTGCATTAAAATCTCTTTACATATAGGTTTTCTCATAAGGCAGAAATTACCTTTGCATGTTTTTAATCTAACCCTGTTATAGTTATTTATTTACCTCCAGTTTTAAGGAGGGGTGTGGGGTTTGGTATCAAGAGAAGTAGGCTGAGAAGTGAAGGCAGATGATATCTTAGCATTCTGCAGCTTGTATCAGTGCCTCCAAGCTCACCAACTATTCCTTCCTGTGTGAGATAACCCTCTGCCCCAAAGAATCACAAACTTTCTGCTCCCTGTAATTCTGTTGTCGTAGTTGCTGAAACAGCATCTATATATTTTATTTTTTCAGAGATACTCGGGTAGAGTAACAGAGGGCCTCATTAAGGGCATCTGTTATCTTAGTTCATATTTTATTCTGAATTTTAAGAGTGCCTCAACAGAAGGGATTAAGTGAGAAAAGAACAGACCATCTTTTTTTACTGCTCTTCTGTACCAATTGCTCCCAGTGTCAGACGTACCCCGTGGTTACTGCTGTGCAAAGCTTTGCAATATGGTTGGTGCAACCACGCTTGGCAGTGATTCACAAGTCATTGCAAATACCATTTCACAGCAAATCCTAATGTAGCCTGAAGATAAAAACCATTGTAAACATTGTATGGGTTGAGACTGCCTTTGTGCTGATAAATATTTCCTTAACATTTCGATGAAGATGCTGTGCTTGCTTTATTTAAACACAATTGTATCTGTAATGCCAGCAGAGATGTGCAGTGGGTGAGGAGACTGGCAAGTTATGGAGGAAAGAGGAAACACTTGGAAGTTTTGGTAGGAGTAGAGTGTCCTGTGAAATAATTTGCTTCTCTGAGCCTACCTGAGGTTTGCCATGGTGAGGTGTGTCTGGGACTTGGGCCACTCTGGACCTGGGAGAGTTGTGTGTTTGTGGGGAGTTTATATCATGATGCAGGTGTCCTACCAGGATATTGCATCTTAAACCCATGAATTTTATTGCAAATACATTCTCAGAGCAAGGAATCGCTTTGCTTTTTAACGTTGTTTAGCTGCAAAACAATGTTCTTCCTTATTATCCCTGAAACACTTCTGACATATTTGCAGGATGATTGCTGGAACAGGCATTAATGTAAATAGTGCTGTAAATGAACTGACACTGTGCACTGCACTGCAGGGAACTGAAATAAACCCAATTCTTTGGAAGCTATGGGAAGAACCAAGCTTTTACTGCATTTTTGGCATGTACCTGAGAGGGTTTCTCTCTCACAGGTACAAATTTTGGTGTGCCTCAGGGCTGAAGGAACTGCGGGGCATGCAGCTGCTTGGAGGAGCTGATGAGTGCATCAGCTTGCCTAAATACAGAGATGTTACCCTAAATACAGAGTTGTGGAAATTTTGGTGTTGTTTTTTTTCCCCCTCTCTCTCCTCCCATTGCAGAAAAAGAAAGTTCTACATCTGATTGAGGGATGGTGGGAGGGAATGAAATGAAGGGAAGGGAGAAAAATCACCATCTAGAACAGTACAAAGTGAGTCATCTCTATTTCAGTGCTAATTTAAGAAAATGTTGCAATTTTCTGGTATTGTTGGTAACGAGACACTTTTTAGTGAAACTCACTTGATTGGGATGTGCAAGCCTCAGGAGTCCTCTCTCTTATCATGTGGTTAATGCTGTGGCCAATATTTTACTGTCAACATTAATTAGAGGTTTGGGAGGATAACTGGCACGAGATCTGGTGCCCTCCCATTCTTCAGGATAACAGATTATAGCAGTGAATAACATAAGGGCAAAATGTCCCCCTCCTAGGGCCAGCTCAAATACCTTAGATAGAGGCAGAGAGAGAAAGGAACTCCAGAAAATCTTTGTATCTTGAGAGTAAAGTAGTGCAAACTTTCTCCAGCAGTGAAGTCTGGATTGTATCTAGGTGGCTTGTCTAAGAACGAGAATTTAAAATCTGCCTGTAGAACAAAAATTTGACTTATTATACAGAATTTTCTTCCATATTTCTTATCTACTGTTCCAAGTAAGGACACATTTTTGTTTCCAGAAGGCAATCCAAACTGCATCAAAACACTCTGCTGTGACCTGTCAGACACCATTGCCAAGGGTTCCTTTTTGGTGCATCTTGGGAATAAAAATTGGAGAGAGGAAAATGAAGCACCATGTAGGTCTTCCTCACTTTTGGGAACTCTTAGGACATGTACAGGACATTACTGGGGATATTGGGAGGCAAACAGTCCCAAAGTTGGACTCCTCAGTGCTTCCTTATTAACACTAAGGAATAGAATAATTGTAATTTTTTCCCTAGATTTGCTACCAATGTATTGGTATCTTGAGCAATCAGTTCATCTCCACATCTATTTTTCTTCATGTTTGTAGTAAGAGACAGCAATATCAAACTCTTTTTGAAAGTGCTGTATGTTAAATGCTGAATGTGTAGTTCAGGTTGTGTTATTAATGATAATTTGAAATATAGATGATAAAGAAGTTTTTAACTGTTCTCAGGCTTTTCAGGTTGTATTTTTGTCAAATTCCTTCTTTAGTAACTGGAAAGATCCCATTTGTTCTCTGAAGTCATTGCTGTAGGGAGGTTTCAGAAAGTGCAGGTAGTCTTATTGCTGTCCCTGGGGTTTAATTGTGCCTATTTGTTTTTAACCTACAGATAAATAGTAGTTAGGAATTACTCTATTCATATTTGTTTCACATCCCCATTATAATATAGTCGTGCTGCAACTGCTCCTGGTGCTCCCTCCTCTGTCCAAACCTAATTTTGTAAATTTTAACTGAAATGATGAGGTAGTAAATCTTAGCTACCAGGCAGATGAGCAGGTTAAATTACCCAGTGGAGAAGTTGCTTATTTGAATCATGTCCAGGACATGAGGAGCCCGATCTGAAGCTATTCCTGGCCAAGAAATACTAATTTTAATATATAGCATGATATCTCTGCCTTCTTAATCCTGGAGGGCGCGTTAGACAAGGAGCTCTTTTCCAGAGTTATGGCTGTGGACAAGGCCATGGAGGGATAGTTTCTTTTAAAATGTCACTGCTTCTTGTATTTTTTCACTGCCCTTAGCTTTGTACCCTGGCTGGGTACAAAAGGGTTGCTGCTCCTTCATCCCCAGTGGTGTGGTGTTTGGGAATGCTCACGTGATTTTGTTCCTGCTGCTCTCCATCCATAGATCCTCTTTCTGTCCAGCTCTATTCAGCACAAGTAGAAGCTTCTACAAACTGTAGAAGAAACTTGCATGAAGGGTTCCAAATTTGGGAAAGGTTCATTTAAATGAAATCTAAAAATTTTTCCCCCTTGGTTTGCTTTAAAACCAAGATATCTTAATTTTTCTGATGTGTAATGTAATTGGCTTGCTTGTCACAGGCCTAATATGAACTAATAAAATGTCTGAAGTCCTCATCTGTTTTCAGCAAATATTCTGCAGTAGGAATATCTCATCTGCAGAAGAGCTGTGTATGTATTTGGCATGTTTAAAAAATGATTAATTGTGATTATGGAGAAATTAATTGTGGATACACAACGGCTGGAAGGAAGAGCTGAGCACACAGAGTCTCAAAAAATCTAGTCATGCAAATCTTGAGATGATTATGCTAAATATGTGAAAATAATCTAAAATTACCTTTTACTGTCTTTAATTGTTTTCAGTTATGTGTATTTAAAAAATATACTTGATATGAGAAAAATTTTCTACTGAAAACAAATAAGAGAACAAATGAGGAATTTGTTTTGGTGGTTTGTTTTCCCTGTTTCTGGAGAATAGGAAAAAGGATATTCAGCATTTTAAATCCTGTGAAGTAATTTTATTAACTGACTCTAATCAAGAAACAGTTAAAAGACTGCTCTTGCATCCCTTCTTTTGGAACAAAGTAAAGGCTGACAAATTAATTTATGGAGGTAACAATGTGGATAAGACTTAAAACATTTGCATAGGATCTGTGCATGGTAGAAAAGATTGGAAAAGGTGACTGAATTCTTGGACTTTGGGGGATGATGTGGCTTTATACAGTTTTGTTGTTCAGTGCACACTTGTTTATAAAATCAAGTCTATAAAGTAACATATAACTTTCGTTGAGAGATTGCTGGGAGTGGACTCAGGACTTCAGAGTGGCTGATTTGGAGCCCAGCACAGATATGGCAAATGCTGGGTCCTCCTAATGTGACCCTTGCAAAGGGAAGTCATTTACATCGTCCTCTTGGAATTACTTTGACAGGGGTTTTGAAAATAGTTTCGACTTGTGAGGCAGATTTATATCTGATACAACCTAAATATATTTTGGCTTAGTGTCCCTGCAGCAGGACCTGCAAAACCAAACTGGGCTGCAAATGGAAAAGGTGGCTCAGGATGTGGGGCTGCTCTGAGCAGGTCACTGGAGAAGTGTAGGGGTGGACAGGGAATGCAGGAGATCAAGGCTTCAAATGTCTGCTGGCTGTGCTCTCTCTGCTGGTAATTTACAGCTGGATAGGTAATTTCAGGATTCCAGGATAGGTAATCTGGGTTATTTGTGCTCACTCTGCCTTCTCCAGGCTGTGTCACAAGTATTTCAGGGGAGAAATGGCTAAAATGCTGCTCCAACTGAGCTCAGCGCCTTGGAACAGCGAGACTTCTCCATATCTGAGAGGAAAACAGGAATGAAAGAGGCAAAGAAACCCACATTGTCAAGAAAGTGTGTGAGTGTAGAACCCAATTATACTCCCATTGAATCCAATAACAAGAATTCCTATTGACTTTAAAAGGAGAATGATTTGGCAACATTTCATCTCCTCACTCTGCACCAGCAAGTGCATAATGGTCTCTTTTAAACCTATTCATTTGTTTCAACCTTTATTGGAGGACAGAGTGCTTACAGCTGGCAGAAGAGGGGGAGGAGAGAAGCTGTTTTATTTATAACACAATTCAAATAAAAAAAGTAAACCAGACCATCACAAATACATTCAGAATTGCAGAAAGACCTATTATTAAGGAATTACAAGGTTTTTGCCTTTACATCCTAACCAGCTCTTTTTTGTGGCTTTGACATTGCTAAGGGCTCTTTTTTGTAGAAGACGACACAGAAACTTAGGAAGTGTGCACAAAAGTCTTATTTGCCATTTTGTGTGTTGAAGCTGGGTTTCATGAGAGTGTTATTGTTTGCTTTGGTTTTGCTTGTATTTAGCATGTAGCTTTTAAAAGCCCTTCATGGCTGGAGAGTTTTTATTGTAAACATAAAACATTAATTTAAACATTAAAAATTTTACAGCTCCTTTTTAGTACATAAATTTTCACAGACACTCGAAGACGGTGATTTTTGTTTTAATGTTTTCTTTTTCCTAACTGCTCTGAAGTTGCAGAGACAGGGGAGAGAAACAGAATACTGATAAAATGCTTCATGTTTAGATCTTTGAGCTGTAAGGCCGACATTCTTAGCACCACGGAGAATTCCTACTAAGTATGGGATAAATATTAGTGCTGCCAGAAAAAGCAAACATTCCCACAGTTGGGATTTTGGGGCAGATCCTTGTTTTTTCTCCCTTAAACAGTTTTCCAGTGAATCAAGAACATGGAAAAGGAATGAGAAAGGAAGTAGTAAAGCAAGTCAATCTGCTCACAGATTACAGCGGCAGAATTGTTGCTCTTGGTGTTACATGTCCATCACAACAGGGCCTTTAGAAAAACCCCTTCCAGAGCCCAAGACAACAATAACAAAGAAATAAATAGAAATTGTGTGGCAGTGGTAATGTTTGGGGTTCTGTGGCAGTGCAGGACACAGCTGCATGAGGTTCAAAAGCAGTGGCTGCCCAGTTGCCTGGCTCTGACAGGAACTCTTGGTTCCTGAAGGGAATGTGCTCAATTCTCAGCCACGTAAATGGGAGTGGATCTGCAGGACATTATCACAGAAAATCAGTTTTATGCAGTGAGTAATCTTGTAATTTTTTTTAAACAATATCTGCAGGAATTGGATTTTGGCAGAGATCTGCTCAGGGAGAGTGACAAAATCAAGTGACATTTGATAAAATTTTGAGGTGTCATAGTGAGTGGTGGAGGAAGAGAGCTGGGAGGGGGGACCATGGGTGCAACAGTGTTCCCTGAAGTAGAATGGATCACTAGTTTTTGTATAATATAAATGCTATCACATTTATTCAAATAGAAGTAGCTGGAGGTGCTCAGAAGATTGAAGGTAGCTAGTTATAATAAACGCTGAGAATGGAAGCACTTACAGAGAGGGTCTATCATTATAAGCAGGGTTGAAAAATAAACATACAGTTTTATCCTGCCCTAAGTGTTCAATTATCCAGCTAAAACTAGAGAGCAGATGCTTTTGGTTTTCCAAGTACTTGAGCAGGAGAGGTGAGATGGGCCAGCTCTGGTGGTGAGGAGAGCCCTGTGCAAATAAAGTGTCTGTACTTCTGGCTTTTTCTTTGATGGAATAACTTGCAGAGTGACTGATATTACCCCTACAAACCTACTAGCTGACTCAATTTCATCAGCAATGAGTCACTTTGAATTAAAAAATCAAAATACACATGTACTGGATATAAGATATAATAATACATTATATGTATGCTTAATGTCCATTTGAATTTCATTTAAGGGTGTTATTAAGTCTCCGTGCAAATAACTTCTAGTGACACAGCAGATAAGTACAGTAGAGAAGGATCTTCAATATACAATAGCATTAACAGATTTATCTTTGTGTATAACACAGAGTTGGCTGGAGAGGTTGCTGAACAAATGAATTCTGTTTTTCTGCATGTCACTGGATTGGTCTTTGCAAGTCTGGATGAAAACCAAAATCAACAAATTGAGAAGACAACAGTATTGCTTACTTGTTTCAACTTCAAACACAGGAAGAGCACATTTTGAAGTTTCCAGGGGCTGTTGAAATGTGTGTTTCTTTGACATTGTTTGCTATTAAGGATATTTATGTTACAGAATTTAACAAATCAATCCAGGGCTGTTTGGCAAAAAAGTAGCAAAAGGTCCCAAACCATCAGTTTGTTTGGCTCAGAAGGATCTGTTGATGGAAATGACTGGCAAAGGCATTTAGTGTATATTCACCAGAGTTCCTTTATAAATAGTCCTAACTCAAAAAGCCAAGAAATATGCAAACCCATTTACGGGAAAATTTCTGGTTTTAAAAATAATAATTGAGAAAATGTGGTGTTGGTGGTGCTGTATTAGATCAGGATTGGGGGGTGGTTTTTTTCTTCAGCTACTAAATAACCCATGTAACTTTGCACTCATCAGTTTTTAAATCTCCACCTCTCTCTATTTCAGAAATTTGAAGTAAAATTGCAATCAGTGTTCAATGACTCATAATTTAAGCCAAAATGCAGTTGTGGTACCACTCACCTGTGTGTCTGCTCAGGTTCATGCTGATGCAGAGTTTCTGATACTCACAAATCCATTTCCAGTGCCGTAGGAAAGCCACAGCAGCGAATTCCTCCTCCCCTCCTTTGCCCCTGTGCCATTTAAGGAGCTTGTGCACCAGTTATTAATTTCTCCACTTGTCTTTCAAGCTTGAGTAGCCAACTCCAATATCTGGGAACAGTGACACAGGAAGCGTTATTCATCAGGACAGGTGGCTCGAGCATGGAATTATCACCATTGCAGATTTATTCCATGGAGGCACAGGCAGAGCTGCTCAGGTTCCCAGCACAGGTCAGGGAGGTGGCACCAGCCTTGTAGAAGTCCTGGGTCAAGCACCCCGGTCAGATTGTTCTCTGCAAGAGAGCTCAGGCCCTGGTAACAGCTCTCGTGGTATCTCTTACATTAAAAGTGGGTGATATTTCACAAATAAAGAGTTTGTCCTTGGCTGGGATGGCTCTGGGGTTAATAGCCTGGACAAGTATTTCCTGAAATGCATTAAAATAAATAAGTAAACTATCCAAAGAACCACAGGCTCCAAACAAAGCAAGAAAGTAAAAATGGAGTTCTTCAAACTTTCAAGGAGTTTCTCTCAGGTACAGTTTTTCATGGTTATGGGACACAGATGGATACATACATATGAAGTCTGTACGTGTAAACACAGATGTTTAAACACATTTGTACATGTAAAATTACATGGGTTATGAAATTTGTGCATGTAAAAATCTTTTCAGTGAGGGGAGGTGATACAGAGACAGGAGAGTAGGATGGTAGAAAACCCTACAACCATGGAACTGAGCTTCTCTGCACTCAGTAAGTCATAGAGGCTAAAAAATAGTCCTGTAAAAAAGTTGTTGGAAACCTTATTTTTTATTCACATTCCTCTAAATTTATTTGTATACATATATGGATCTGCATCCATGCATATATGCTGTCTGTACACATAAATACATATGAACAAGACGTGCACATATTTATTTTGAGCAAGCAGTGTTGTATTAGTACAATAAATGACTGGTTGCAGGTAGATAACATAACTGGTTCACAGCAAAAGTGAAAATGTTATTTTACTATTGTTATTTTACACAAAGTTTGCTGCTGCATTTGAGCATTTGAAGCACAGGCTGCATTACTACTGGAGTGCACACAGTGTGTATAACCACCTCAAAAATACATGTACATAGTGGGAATTGCATGTGAACTGGTATCTGGGCTTGCTATTGGTACCTTTTTTTGTCACCATGTTAAAGGGTTTCTATTTCTCCTAACCAGATTTTAGTAGACCATTAGTACTCTAGGTCAGGAAATATTAAGAACTCTTTAAAGAAAAGCACTGCAACCTCCAGAAGCTCTCATCAGCTTTTTTTAGTAACCTGCCTGAGCTTCCTTGCTTCCTCTGCTCTGGTAGTTTAGTGGAGTTTTGTTGGAGTATTTGCTGTGTTTACTTGAGGAGGATCTTTGGACTTGCAGGCATCCAGCACATCCCTCCCTGCCAGAGCTCGTTCTCTCTTGGTCAAACCTGTGCTCTATGTGAGAAGTCTTTTTTCTTTCTGCTACTAACACCAAGGTCCTGCCTTTGTGGTTTGTGGTAGGTGAACATTTTTTGACCTCATGAACTTTGCTGCTCTGTCCATGTGTGGTGGGTTTTAGCAGCCAATACACTCTGGGAAAGCTGAGGTCCCAAAATGCAACAAAGCACAGAAATCACAGTTCTTCCCCTGACTGAGCTACTGCTTTGCTTACAGTTTGGATTTTAAATTTGTTCTTTAGACAATAATTTGGAAACTTTAGAAACTTGTAGTGATTTATGTCTGAGTCAGTAAATTTAAGATGCAAGAGGCAGGTGGTGAACTCAGACAATGAACTTTGAAGTTTTTATATAAACCTGTGGCGTGACAGATTCTTCCCATCCAAGTGCAAAGAGAACTGACTTCTCAGCTAGCACTCCTGAGTAAATAAATAAATAAAAGAATGAATAAATAAGTAAATCCTTTAGCAGAAAACAAAAGAACTAAGAGAAGAAAGTAATAAAGTTAAATCACAGTAGTAAATGCTGAGTAGTATTGGTTGTAATACATATTAAGCCATGTGATTCTGGCTTACTTATTGCTCTAAGTTACATTGCATGGTCCTAATTCAGAATGCTGAATTCAGAATGCTCTCAGGCTGACAATTTTATATGCAAAGTAACATTTATCTATCTATTTGTCTGTATTAACCTGCTGAAAGCTCAGAGGAAAAAAACTTAAAGGATGACTCCTTTGTTCATAACACTCTTTAGATTTCTTTTAAAATGGATGTTTCAGTGTACTTTTGTGTACTTTCAGTATCTTTTTCAATATACTTTTTCTTTGTGGCGGGCTCAGACACTGTAGTGCTTGGCATTCATATTTTGTAAGTGCCCGCTTTGTTTATTTTACATCAAGGCAAATACTGCACCGTTCCCTTACCTTTATGGTATTTCTACTGTGTCTTTATTATTACATATAATAAGTGAAAGCACAGCTATGTTAAGTTTTATCCAGCTGAGCAGCAAGGCAGATATGTGAAGAAAAATTATCCGGTGTTTTCTAATTTTGAGCTTCTTCCAGTATGTTCTGTGGCAATGGAGTTAATTCATTTACTTGGGTTGTGTTCAGTTACAGTGATCAGTGTTTTAATACTCAAGTGCATTTTTTTACACTGACATCTTAGTGAGATGCTCAGCTTTACAGAATGCTGATTGATCAGTTGTAAAAATGAAATAGTAAATCTTAATGTACTAAACTAAATTTATTATACTTTATTTCCAGGGAAAAATAATTTAGATTACTTTCCGTGCTTTATGTATTTACTGGGTGAAAACCTGGCTTACAATGTCCAGATCAAAATTATTCTGGTTGCAAGAGAGCCATGCCACCTCTGGGGTTTTTGACTTCTGGTTAACCATTAGAATGTAGTTTATACTGAGCATGTTAATTTCTGCTCGTAACAAAATTTGTTTTGATGGAAGCTTTTAGAACTGCTTCAGTACAGATCTCCATGAGAGAATAAAGCTTGTAATTTGCATTTTCTCTTTACTCTGAAATAAATTTCTCAAATTTTGTCATGAATTTATTGCAAAACAAATCAAAGGTGTCTCAAGTTTAAGAAAAATGCAGTTGCATTTCTCCAGTATTTCTCAGTTGTGAAAAGGAAGGGGCAAACTCTCTGGTCTGATAAACAACAAAAATATCAGTGTGATAAAACTGGCCATCCAGGAAAATCATAAATCCCAAGCCTCATTTCTGGGGAATGTGGTTGGCACAGTCCTGAGGTCATGTATCTTCATCCAGTCAAGGTTTAGCCCATTATGAAAATCTCTGATAACAGAGATGGCACTGAACCATCCCCAGTCTAAAAAAGAAATAGAAGTTATTTGTGCACAACCAAAAAGTGCAAAAATATTTTCCTAAAGATTTTAATATCATCTGTTTGCCAGTATTTATAGAAGAAAAAACACCCCAAAACAGTGTTTGTTTCTCTCTTTGAATGTTCATATTTTCACTTATAACTTACAGGCTGTGTGGGTGGGTTCAGAATTTATAATAGTTTGCAGGTGTTTCTCACTGTTTTTCTTTCCTTTACTGTCTTTTTGCTTGTTTAAAGGAAATCACAGTGGTATGAGTTGAGTTGGAGCTTGCAAATGTAACAGAACGGTTTATCCTGGCAAGGTAGGAAGGAAGGACAAGGGAAGAGAAACAAGATGAAAATGGAATATAGGTTCAATTAATTAAGGATAGCAAGTAATTTTAATCTGAACTCAGGCAATTCTAGGGAGAATAGTGTTGAAAACTTACATATGGGAAAATATTTTCTTAGGTAAGACTGAAGTTTTCGTTCCAAGATAAACCTAATTTTGACCTTAGTTTTGTGTGAAAAATCTATTTTCTCCTTCAGATTTATTTTAGAGAAATGTGTCCAACTGAGTTTGCCCAAATTTTATGCATATAAGTCAGTCTGATTTGGATGTGTGGGATGTATTATTTTTTTAAAGATTGTATAGCCAAGATCCATTGCGCTGATAAAGCCTGTATTTTTATGACAAGTTTTTATTCTGTTAACTCTGAGCCTTCTGTATTCTAGTGACTATTTCCTATGAGTCAGTCATGTCTATATCTGAGTCAATCAGTGTATGTGTTCTTTCCATCTTAGAAATATTCCAGAACCTGAATTTAATTCCAGGCCTCCAGTAATGTTAAGCCAGGGCCCCTTGTGGACTGAGTTTCTCCAGCTCCAGCCTGGGGAGCAGAATTACTTTGCACCAACCTTCCACCAGTTCTGTGTTGCAGTGTCTCTACTTACAGATGTTTTTTACTCACTTTCATTTTCAGTAGGTGATTTTTTTATCCAGCATCAGTGCATTATCGTGACACTGCAGAGATAGGTTGGTTTTGGAAAAAACCCCAGCACTGATGTGGATACCCAAGTGAGGTTCTCTAAACCTTTCTTGTATTTTCTCCTTCTTTTTCCTTTTTTTTTTTCTCCATTAACACATTCTGTGCTCCAGAACACAACTGGATGGACTGGATTTGACTGTTGCTGTGCAGTCTTGGCTCCCAGTAAGTCCCATCTGTGCTGCTCCTTGATTTAACAGGAGGGTTCACTTATGAGCAGGACAAAGTATTTTTCCCCTTCTGCAACCTGATGAGTCAAATACATCCATGTTTCATGCTTTATCATGTTACATAAATAATCTTATCTATCCCTGCAGTATTTCTGTTAGCTACATCATTGCTAAATTTTGTAACAATATGCCCTTTGCAGTAAAATGTCACCAAAAAGTTATATACTGTAATAATTTTCATCTGTTTCATAAAGACAGACAATTTTTAAGATTCATGTTCGTTTCATCATTGAAATCCGAGTCTTCATACATTAATTTATAATGAAACCTCATGCTCCCTTCTACATTGATCACTAATTTTCTGTCTCCTTGATATGTGTTAAAATAAACTATAGATATAAAGGGCACGTTATATGCCTGACACTGTTGAGTTAAATAGAACACACTTCTCTAACTCATCCCTGTGGTCTGGCCTTTGTTTCACAGTGAAAATCCTCAAAACCCAATTGCAGAAGAAGGACTGCTCTCACCATGCAGATGATCTGATGTGTTTCCTGTTTCTGTCTCCAGATAACCTGAATAATGAATTTTCAAAGGGTGGCCTGCAGCCCATTCTGAATGCAGGCTGCAAAAAAACCCTTTTCCAAGTTGCATACAAAAACATTGCTCTGCAGCTGAATTATTTTTTTGTGTGCCCTCCAGATCAAAATCAATGTTGAAAAAGAAAGGATGGTACAGGTTAAGAGCATAACATGAAAAGCGATGCAAGGGATGTGAACTGAGGTGTACCTCGTTTATTATCCTACCTGACACCACTGAGCACAGCTGCATTTACAAACAGCAGAGCTCCATCAGGGGCTCACAGGGAGATAATCTGTCCTGGAGCACTGGCTTGCATCTCTAACACAGTTACAGACTGATTTAAGTCGTGAAACAAGATGTTCAGCGTATTTCCAATTGTTTTCATTAACAATGATAAACCTATTGAGCTGACTGCTACAGTTCAGTTTTACTGGGAAAATGTCACTATTGTGAACCTTCCAAAGAGGGGGTGACATTTCCTGCTCCGTGGCAGTCCAGGGGAGGATAGCCCTGATGCACTTGGAATAGAAGGAATTGCATCTGAATGTCGCCCAGTGCAAACAGCAGTGGGGAAGAAGGTAAAGCTTCAGAGGTCCCCTGGTAAATTAATTTTCCCTAATTACATTTCATGGCAGGAAACACAGATATTAGAAGTGCCTGTTGAAATAATACAGTATTTAAATTCTGATTAATCCATAGGTCAGGCAAGAACTGTTCAATACATGTGTCCAGAAGGAAAGCTCTGCTTTGCGAGAAAAAGGGACAAACATCCACACAAGTAGACAGGTTGAGTAATTTCAAGTGCTAGTTGAAATTTGGTGGCAGACAATAGATAAGTTAAGCCAGTAGCTATAAAATTTCCAAAAGTGTAAAACATCATCACTAACACATCTTCCAGAGATCTGAGGCAGAATGATTTATTAACTTAGTTTTCTTCCCTCCTCTATCTTAGGAAAGCTGAGATTTTTTTTTTCTCCCCAGAAATCCTTTGGTAAAAGCATATTTGCAATTCACCAGGACAAATAATTATTGGTAATATGGGTGCCATGTTACCAATATTTTGAAATACTGAATATGAAATACTATTAATTGAATTAAATATATTTGAAAATATTTGTGTTCTGGTGGGGTATATAGTTCAGGCTAAAATAAGACTAGTTAGAAAACTGTTATTTTATTCAATTTTTTCCAATATAATTATTTCTCAAGCATTTTAATTTCACTGTGCTTTCCTTTCTTAAGCCATGTTTCCTTTTGCTTTTCAACAACCCTGCCACCTCCTACAAGGAGTCCCAGGAATGCTGAGATACCCAATTACTCATTCAATTTCTGCCTAAGTAATATTTTATGATCTTTTCTGTCTGTTGGGCTGTAGTGCTGAGGTCTGGGGTTCCCATGGGTCAGCCAGCTGGGGAAGGGATGTGCAGTCCCAGTGTGTAACCAGGAGGAGTTACAGCCTCTGGATTGTACAGAGGAATAGACGGGAAACGCTCCCTCAGTTTAGCCACTAGCTCCTCATTCAAATCCCCCCAATCCAGACTCTTGATTTCCAGTAAGGAGACATCCCCCAGACAAGTCCCAACAATGTCTAAAAATAATTTCCAAGCCTTTGAAGTGAACACCCAAGTGCTTGATGTCATCAAAGGAGGATTTCTTTGCTGCACTCTTTGGCTGTAACTCCTTGTTACAGAGCAAAAAGCAAGTTCTTGGGGTTCTGAACTGTGCAAAGTTTTGTGGCATTTGCAGCTAAATTTACTTTTCAGTTCCCTGTTCACATTAATTTAGAGTAATATATAGCAGCAACAGTATTGTAAAAAGGGATAATTATGAATCTTTCACGACTAGCTGTTTCTGGAAGACATGCCTTAGTCATATGTGAGTGATTGTCCCAGATACAGAACAAACGGGATAAAATTCAGTGATCTGTGTTATATAGCTGAAGTTTAGAAAATTGAATGCTCCCTTTCAGTCTTGTAATCTGGAGAGAAGGCATTTTATTTTCCGTGAGCCAATATAGGTTTTTTGCAGCACTGATTTTGTGCAGAATTCTTCTAAAACCACATTTCAAACTGCAAATAATTTTGGAACTGGAGTTCTGCTGCTAACACTTGAGTTTACAGTGCCTGATGTGGCTTTTTTAAAGATGTAAGTAATGGATAAAGCAAAAGGATGAAGCAGAGGAAGCTAAATAGTTTTCNTTTTTTCTCCCCAGAAATCCTTTGGTAAAAGCATATTTGCAATTCACCAGGACAAATAATTATTGGTAATATGGGTGCCATGTTACCAATATTTTGAAATACTGAATATGAAATACTATTAATTGAATTAAATATATTTGAAANAAGGAGACATCCCCCAGACAAGTCCCAACAATGTCTAAAAATAATTTCCAAGCCTTTGAAGTGAACACCCAAGTGCTTGATGTCATCAAAGGAGGATTTCTTTGCTGCACTCTTTGGCTGTAACTCCTTGTTACAGAGCAAAAAGCAAGTTCTTGGGGTTCTGAACTGTGCAAAGTTTTGTGGCATTTGCAGCTAAATTTACTTTTCAGTTCCCTGTTCACATTAATTTAGAGTAATATATAGCAGCAACAGTATTGTAAAAAGGGATAATTATGAATCTTTCACGACTAGCTGTTTCTGGAAAACATGCCTTAGTCATATGTGAGTGATTGTCCCAGATACAGAACAAACGGGATAAAATTCAGTGATCTGTGTTATATAGCTGAAGTTTAGAAAATTGAATGCTCCCTTTCAGTCTTGTAATCTGGAGAGAAGGCATTTTATTTTCCGTGAGCCAATATAGGTTTTTTGCAGCACTGATTTTGTGCAGAATTCTTCTAAAACCACATTTCAAACTGCAAATAATTTTGGAACTGGAGTTCTGCTGCTAACACTTGAGTTTACAGTGCCTGATGTGGCTTTTTTAAAGATGTAAGTAATGGATAAAGCAAAAGGATGAAGCAGAGGAAGCTAAATAGTTTTCTGTGACCTCTGGGTGACTCCACTGATGTAAGTAAGTTTCTTGGGATTTACATCATTGCAGATGGGAGCAGAGCTTCCCCTTGGGGTATGGGGAAGGAGCTCTGTGGGTCATTCTTGGACTCCAGCAGGCCAAGGTTGGAGGTGAACAGCTACTGCACTGAGGAAAAACTATGCATAGAAGGATTTCAGTGATAGGTAGATATGCAGATTATTTTTCTGGTAGGAATGGTAGAAGAGTTTTACTGGTTTCAGAGCTGAGAAGAAATTTTAGTCTGAAGTTCAAGCATATGGGGCTTGGAAAAATGCATCTCATCAGCTTTCATAGATGCTGATTAATGACCTAATTAAAGAGACATAGTTATGTACTTAAACATTGCCTCCCTGCCCCATCCAATAGAGAAAATGCTCTGAAATTATGAAAGCATTTTCCTTTTCATTACAACACACTGTTACACAAATTGGCACCTTCTACAAGGGTGAAATACTCTGTAAAAAAAAAAAAAATACTTTGCAGCACCCAAATCCACTCACTCAAGCACCTGTTGTGGAATCCACATGGAAAGAGTGAGAAAGGCTTTGTTTCCCCATTGGGACTGGTGAACTCTTAGAAAACTCAGGGAAATAATTATAAAAAGTGCTTCAGTGTCATTTTACTGATATGTGAGTGGCATTGTAGATCAGCTGCACTCTACTGCCTTGACTTTATAAGTTCATTGTTAATGGAACCTCTGATAGGAAGAATATAGGGCAGGAAAAATACAGTTTATCTCTATGTTTTAATTTAATTTTGTGTATTTGTGTATTTTAGCCCAGAAGTTGCATCTCCTCACAGAATCACATCTTGAAATATATCTTTCTTCATATTGCACAGGTTAGAATATGTAAACAGGAAAACCTCTTTGACCTGTATAAACTAGGAATTATATTTCAAAGATATTTAAATAATGTCTCAAACTGCCATCCCTCTGCCCTTATTAATGAATGAACAGCCCAGGAATGATTTTCACTTCTGAGTATTTGAATAAATTGCTAAGCAGTTAAGATTACCTCCCATGTTGAGTACAGTGGCTTATTTTCCTTATGGTAATAAATGAAGGTGATTTAATCATAATCAGTAAATGACCTGCAAAATTTCATTTTGCAGTGAAGCTTTTTTAACCCATTGAAATATGAAAGTATGTTTAAAGTAGGTAAACCTTCCTCCTCACTGAAGGCTGCTTGAATGGGCTGAAATCTTCTCTGAGTCTCAGTTTAGAGATCTATTGACATCTTCATTCTAAAACTACTTTAAAATGTGGGTTTTAATGTAAACATTAAAAAAAGCCTTAGAAGTAGAAGTGTACACACACTTACTTCTTAATCTGATGATCCCAGAGCTGACACCCCGGGGGCACACTTCAGGGAGCAAAAATCTAGGAAAACCTCTGATTTGTTCTGCAGCATGAACACGCTTGTTACAGGCTTGGAATTGCTTGTGCTGAATAAAACTGGGTGGAAGAGGATGAGGAAGGAGAAGTGTGGCACTTGCACAAATACCTGTTCTCACAAGTGGCCGGTCATACCTGCCCATTTGGTCTAATCTTGGGTTTCTGGCTGTGGTGAAATGTCCAGAGAGGGGCAACCTGCTGTCAGCTGGCAGAGTGAAAATTGTCTGTCAAACTCTGCCCCAGAATCTGGGCAGAACCGGGTGGCAGTTTTGGGTGGCAGAGGTGGATTCTGCTCTGCCCTGGTGCAGCACTAGCTGCACGCAGCCCTGGGGGCTGCAGGACACAGGCTCACTAACCACAAGCATTTGTTTTCCTTATGTTAGTGGGTTTTATGCTTCATAAGGGAGACATGAAACTGGCCAGTGACCTCCAAATATTTGCTGTCCAGTTCTCCAGCTCTGTCAATATATTTGAGCTTTACTTTTTCAGCATTTCTCATAGTGCAGCTCTGTTTCTTCTAGCCTGCTATTCCCCAAGGACCCTGAGGCCATGTGTAGAAAATACATTCAAATAAAGATGGACAGTTACATTCTGGTGCTTGAACTGCAAATGCTACATGTAAGAGTTCAGAGATATTAAATTAATTGTTCTTGTTTTCTGGCACCATGGTACTCTCCCTCACCCCAGCCCAGCGTGTGTAGTTATTTTAATAAAACATGATTGCAGCTTTTCAGCCTTTTGACTAACATGAAGTGTCATATTGGCTTAACAGCTGATGCATCTTCAGTCTGAAAAACATATCATCAGGAGGAATTGATTCAGATTTTAATGGGGCTTTTGCATCTCTGAGTTCTGTTTTCTTACAATCTTATTTTACACTTTTTTTTTTTTTGGGGGTAGATTCTTTCAGTTCAGTAATTTAATCACCTAGTTTCTCTTAATTAAGGCATCTTAACCAATTTGATAGTTTATGAATTGTAAATCAGGAGTGCCTAGGCAGAACAGTCTTTTTGTTATCCTTATCAATAATAGGATGCTTAAGCTTCTGAGGCAATAACGCGGCGTGCGGAGCTCTCCGTTCCCCTCTGTCTGCTGTTAGTGCTCCATATGGTAACATTTAAGTCCATTTCTCAGGCAAAGACTGTTGTTGCTCACCAGACTGGTCCCTTCAGGTGCTGGCCTCCATCTGTGGATTAATTCACTTCCATCATTCTTACCACTGATACTGGAGACAGCTGTTGTCTTTTCCTCGGTGGCACGGGGGTCAGGAGATGACCTTAATGAACGAGGCAGCAGGAACCTCCATCTACCAGTCTGTCTGTCTGCCTGGATAAACTGGCCAATTCTTCCTCATCCCCTTGCATCTAGTTTTTTTATGTCTTTTATCTTCATAGTTTGCCCCTTTTTTTTTTTCCTTCCAATTTTAGTGCTTTAATACAAATAATAAATGAACACCACCAGTGGAAAGCTTATTGTGTTTGTGACTATAAGTTAGTGATAACATTTGTGTTCAAACTCTCATCTTTAGTTGTGATGTTCAAATTTTTTTTTTTTTTTGGTGAACAGACATTGTACAATCAATCTTGGTCACTTAAGTTACACCTTCAGTTGTACTAGGAAAAAATTCAAAACAATCTTAAGCATGAACACCTCACTTTAAAATAGATTTAAGACATTGCTGAATGGAATATATCCTTTTGTTGCTGCCCTACAAATTCTAAGGTCAAATACTGAATTTATCACTCTATTCTTGCTTAGGAAAAAGTGCTGTGAAATGAAAATTCTGACTGTTTAAGGATCTGATCCTCCTTGTGCTTTATGGCATGAGAGGTTCGTTCGTAACCTGCTCTCCTTGCCACAAGGAAGCCGTGGCCTTGATTTCCTGACAAATGCTGCAATATTCAACAGGATGTCAGAGTCTGAACTTAGTTTGTACCCGGGAAATGTTGGAGTATCCTCGCTCAGTAAAGCTGTCTGAAAAACCTGACCTGAGAAAATGTCTCGTTGAATATTTGCAGAGACAGTCCATGGTATTCTTAAGAATCACGTGTATGAGGGGTTTGCTTCTTTTGCTCGTTGGTTTTGGTGCAGTTTAGCTAAAAAAAATTGCTGGTGAGTAGTAAAATCAAAGGGTGCCCACCATCCAACAATACTGTTGTCAGTCATTCTATTTAATTTCCTTTTAATCTTGACTAAAACCAGTAAGGCTTTGATGAGCTGATCTACAGCACTGAAGCTTGATGGAGGAACTTTGGGTAGAATAAGATCCAAAGACTGTGTGTTGAAGTTGCACAAATTCACCTTGAAAACAGGATGGATTTTTATAATAGGAAGGGTAGTACCTCTTGGAAAAAAATGTATTTATGGCTTTGTGTTACATTTTCCATTGCTTGAACCTTTAAGATTAACATTTCTGTATGAAATGAAATAAAAACAGCCCCCATTAGCAAATAAAAAATTTCTGAATTTTATGTAGTTATTATTATCTGGAATTCAGTGTGGTTGGATGATTGTGGGTAGCTACTTTTTCTGAAAAACAGATTTGTTATTAATTTGACTTCTTAGATTTTAAAATCTAAAGGTAAAGTAATATACATTTAATAGAGTATGGATTTCTGTCTCTCTCTCTTCTTCATCATTGCTGTCTTTTTTCTTTTCTGGATAGCCCAGGCAAACAGCACACATCACTGACTGCAGGAGTGTTTTTAAACAGACTAATTGAAATTTAGATGTACTGAGATGTAGATTGCGATCCATAAAAAAATCAAATCCTAGTTCTTTGTTGATTCATGAACTGCATTTTTTTCCCTTTAAAGGGGCCTGAGCTTGCCTACCTGAGCTGTAGGTAAATAATGTAAGGGCAGTTTGCTGGGGGAGAAGGAGGATGTGAAAACAGAGCCACAGAGCTGCTGCCTGTGATGGAACTGGAAAAAAAACCCCAAAAAATAAATTCTGATTAAAGTGCAGTGTTATGTACAGATTCTGTAAGATTTAGAGCCCAAATACAGTGATTTTCTCTTATTACAGCAGCGTGATCCCTAGTGAGATTCTTTGTACAATTAAAACACATTTTTAAGGGGGATATCCCTTCTGCTGCTCTGCACTGAATCTGGCACTATAAGCTTATCTTTAAATTTATATAGATTGAGAGATATATATTTAAATTTCTGTTCCTCTTAAGGGTAAATAAATATATTAAAATAAGCTATGGCTTGTATAGTGCAGTATAACAATGATAAATGATGTTGTGTGTAATTTTTCTACTATTAACATAAAGTAATATAAACTGAAGGACACTAGTCTATTGAGAGAGTTAGTAGCTAATGTTCCATATCAGATGTGGACAATGTCAGGACTGAATACAGATTAGGCAGTGTCCTTTTCTCCCCAGGGGAATTAAACTTTGAGACACCACTGGCTGCCAATGGTTTTACTGCATTTTGTTGGTGCCTGTGGTGCCTTTCTTGGTCTATTAATTCAGAAGCTGTAAATGACAATGTGAGCAAAAAAAGCTTTTCCAGTGGGATGCATTTCATTTATGTATTCTTGGATCTACAATACCTTTTCAATCCGTTTTGTCACAATAACTGTTTAAAAAAATGGATAGATTATTTGTGCTTTTGTATGAACATTACCAGGGTATTTTTCTTCTCTATTTCTTTTTTCTTATCCAGAAAAGAAAATGGATATGTTAGGAAAACAGAATAACCTGGGAACTTTAAATATTGAAATGGATTTTCCCTGCCTCCTCATTTTAATGATTTATTTAAAAATATGATATATTGTGTAACACCCAGGAAACTCTGAAAACATACACATAATCTCAAATATATAGCATGTTTAATTAGGAAGTATTCAGTTTAAAATCCGTTAGGATTTACTAAACTGTAAGAGTTTTCATGCATGTGTTTTAGTTATTGCATGTTTAAATGAGTTTACAATCAATAATATGATGTGAAAACAAGATTTGGTTTTAAGGGCTTTCTAATTGAAAACCATTTACTTTCTGAGAATATTATCTCTAACAGGCTAATGCAGGAGGCTGTGCAGCAGCTGTGGTGGAGGTGTGGGGGATGTGTAGAAATTTGCACAGGTAAAAATAGGAATATTGGAAACAGGTTTGGAAATAGGTCTCCTGCAGCAAGAGCTGAGCTAGAAGGTAATTAGATTGAACATTTGTTATACAAAAAGCATGAGGGTGAAATCAGTGAAATCTGCACATGAATTAGATTTTTGAAAATTCTAAATTTCATTAAAACTAAAGTTGTCAACGCAGCATGTTTGCAAAAAAATTTTCTTTTACAATGCCATGTTTCTTTTTGCTTAGGGAAAAAATGAATATTGTTGTCATTTCACAGTTAACAAGGGAATACTATTTTAGGTATTTATCACCTCCCAATCCTAAGTTCCTGTGAAGCAGAAGCTGAGGTTTCTTCTATTGACGTGCACATTGTTATTCTTCGGGTGATCTTTGATATGATACGTTTGTCATGGTTCATAAATTTTATTGTTGCACTAAAAACAGAGTTAGAATATCCTCAATGCAATTATAAAAATGTATTAAAACTGAGAAGGATAAAAATATGGTGCGAGATGGGCTTTTAATGATTGTATAAATGTTCACTGTTCCATGGGAAAAAATGGAGCTTTTCAGCATAGGCATAACAGTGAAATGTGAAGCGTAGGGCCAAATTTTTTTGCTCCTAGAATTACGTGGGTTTTCAGCATAGAAATGGTGTTTTAGTTTCTGCTTGGAAAGCTGGAAGTGTCAAGGCTTTGAGCAGAAGAAGCCATGCCTCCCCCTTTGGTTTGCAGTGATGTGAGGATGTATCTATCCCCCTTTTCACTCCTGGAGAGGCTGGCACTCATCTGGAATAATTCGCTGCACTTTGCTTGTGCCTGAGTTTGGTGTAGGTGGGAAATAAATGTTGCTGTGGAGTGCCCCATCCAAAGTGGTGTCCTTGGGAAGGTGCAGCAGTGGGCAGAGCCTGCTGGAATGATTTCCTGCTCTCTGCTCTCTCTGCTACATGGTGTGCACGGGTACCCGGAGCCCAGTGACAACACTCGGAGTGAGAGGAAGGGAAACAAAACAGGGCTGTGAAAAATTGAAATGCTTGGTCTGACCTGACTGTGACAATTTTGGGAGGTGTTTTATGTGGTGATAGAATTGCAGCGATCTACCCTCACTAATACATGGTGCAAGAGACTCTTCTATTATACCTGATGACACACACAACGCTGTAGTACATTATTCATTCAAGGCCCTTTTTGAAAAGGTCTTATGTCCTATATAAAACAGGCTATTATGTGATGCATACGCAAAAGAGGATGGATGTGACATTCTTCTCAAACTGTACAAACCCTTTTATCTGTACCACCAAATACATGTTAAGCATTATTTTTGCCAGTAAAAGAATTTGAATTTAAAATTCAAAGTACACTAAGCATGTGGTTCCTTAAAAGATGCTTGTTTTCAAAATCTAGGAGACTTATTGGGAAAATATAGGCTGAGGGATTTGGAAAGATTTAACAACATCATAAAATATTTTTCCTTCAATTAAGTTTTCATTTCTCTTCTTATTGTGCTTTTGAGTACCTTTTGCCAACACTTCTCTATTTGCTGCTGCATATTCTATCCACTTGTGCTGTGTCTTGTGTAGAGCACTGTCTCTGTAGTTGGTGCTGATACAGGGTTCTCATTTATTTACATTTAAACTTCAATTACCTGAATATAATGCTTGTCAATAATACTGAATACAGACGAGTTGAATATATCCCCAGTAAGTTATACTGAATCATGTGATTTTCTACCATTTATTGCTGTCTTCATACAAATCTTCCTAGTGCTTTTGTGCAATACTGAATGATGTGCAAAGTTTTCTTGTCCTCTTAATACTGTTTTCTTCTTAGAAAGCATTTCAGTCTCTCCCTCCCTCTGAATATGGACAATGCATTGTCTGGGAGTTCAAGAGCTTTGCCTGTTTTCTTGGCACTTTTCTCGAAAAGGATGTGTAAATATTTTTTTCAATGCATATATGACTATAATTTCTATAATAGATAAAACCTACAAATTTTGTAATAGGTAAAAACTTTCCAGTAAAGGTAGTGAGCGTGTTTTGTGTAATGTTAGAAGAGTGGAACATAGTAATGTTGATGGAAGTTGATGTGATTTGGAGGTGTTTCTTTACAGGCATTAAACAAAATGACATCGAGCCAAACAAAGCCTTGCATTTTTAATTGCTAACTTATCCCCATTCCCTGTGTAAGTAGTGATGCATGAAAAAGTAGCATAAAATATGACAGAAGCAGAGTTCTTTATGGGTGTGTAGCTGTAAGAACAAAAGGAAGCTGTGTGAAGTGTGTGTAAGTACAACGAGGAGTATTTGTGGTAAATCAAAGGCCTGGTTGGGGAAAGGCTGAGGTAACAGACATTGCAATGTGTAAAACCCTAAATGCCTGTTTAGTTCATCCAGAGTTAGAATTAATAAATCACTGATACTTTTGATCTCATCCTCTGTTCTCTGTTGTTCTTGCATGCATTCCCTTCTGGGGCTACTCCTTCAGTGTTCAATAATCTGTTGTTCTTCACCCCCCCAACTATGAAGCCTGACTTCCTAACAAGAACTCAATTGCAGGCTTCCAGGAAAGAGAAAGAATTGCAGTTATAAATACACAAATTCTCTGTTGAGAACTCTTTCCTGGGCTTGGAAACCCTAGCAGTAGCTTTCTTGCTTGTTTTTGAAAGAATAAGAGCAGCTAAATCAGCTTACAGCTGTGATTTTCAATCAGAGATCCAGTGAAGATGGAGCAATAGGATTCATGATCTGCAAGAGCGTTGGTAGGGAACAAAAACCCCAATGAATTAAAACGTGAAGCAGAAAAGTGAAGAAGAACATGGCAGAGGTTAGTGAAATATATCCAAGCGTACATTTGAAGAGACAGAACTGTGGAAATTTCTTCACGAGCAGCGGGTGAAGTGTGAGTCTCACAAACGTCGGCGTTGCGCCACCGAGGTGCAAGAACCCTCCTTGTGCAGCCCATAAAAAAATTATCAGTGGCTCCTTTTCAGTGCTAAGCATGCTTAACCCCCAGTTTCCTCCTGACTTTAAGGTATTTAGCAAAGTATTAATCACTTTTCTGGAGCAGGACTTAAAACTTGAGCACTAAGTGGCTGCCAAATAAAGTTGCTGCAACATTACCAATCTCATTGCACAGTTAATTGAGCTGCATTGCATTGATTTTTGAGTGTTTATCTGTGTTGTCAAGGTATTTACATAAGTAATGCAGACTACGTTAAAGGCTTTATGCAAAACTGCCAGAATTCTCAGCCCCTCCTCTCTGTATTTGCTACTGAACGCGTTGCTCCCTCAATAATAAATTCTGAGGGCTGACAGTGTCTAAGTCTGCTGCTCCTTTGCCCTCAATTTCAGTGAGATGGGCCATTGAAAACTCATTACAAGCTGTTTAGACTCTGACTTTGACTTTTGCTCAGCAGTGAACAAAATTAACAGCTCTTGGAGGTAGCAAAAGAGGCACTGAGCCAAAAAAAAAAAAAAGAGAGAGAGAGAAGACATTCAATATTATCTCTATTAGTCATGCAAACAAGCTTAAGCCCAAAGTACATGTGTTCTGCACATGGCTGTAATTGTGCAGCCTTTGGTGCTTTTATCCTTTCTCCCACCTTTTAATACTGTGCAAAGAGCTTCACCTGCATGGCACATAGACACTCTGGAATTTGCTTGCATGCCAAGCAGCAAGCCTCTGAGTGCAGCAGAATTGCTTCATAAATTTAACTATCACTTTCAAAATTCTTTTTTTTTTTTTTTCTAATTTAGTGCTTGATAGTTTTTTATGTGATAATTTTAAAATGCTGTTTATAGCAAAAGTTACCTTGATAGGTAGAATATTCAGGAAAAATGGTCTGTATATGAACGTATCTATCAGTAAGTAGTCAATACTAAAATTGCTTTTAAAAGCAAGTTATTAGTTTGCACTCAAAAGAAACCATTGACTCTTTTCTGATGATGAAAATTAAATTCCTTTAGAATGAGAATGGCAGAAGTATTTATTATCTTCCTTATAATGTCAGTCCACTTACTTCTAAGCAAGTGACAGAGAATTTTTTTGTATAGTATAGACTCTGGTGATGAATTTTAGGTCCCAATCACATTAATTACTAGATGTTTATGGCACATTATTCTAATAGTAGGGATGTTTCCTTCTAATCCCACTTTGTCCTTTTTTTTTTTTAAATTTTTTAATGTTATTTTGTGAGAATTATGTTGGCAGCCAAGTAACGTTTGGAATAGATGCAGTAAAAACTTTAGGAAAGAAGTGAGTCAAACAATTCAGGATACAAAGTTCTCTTTAGCTGCTGCACTGTGGTTCCAAGCTGATGAACAGTTGAGAGAAAGGCATTATATATAATAGAAAATACTGAAAATTAATGGGTACTTTATGTACCAAGTTAAGCTTCACTCACTGCTACATTTGCTTTAAATACAGTTGCTTTCTTCTCCCAGTTTTCCAGGTTGTGCAACTAAAGTAAAACCTGACCAAGCACCATTTTAGTGTGGTCAGAAAGTCAGTTCTGAGAAAGAGATTGGAATTTGAAACCTTCGAAGTTTCCAGTTGTGTTTTTCTGATCCTTAAACCACAGAAAATTTGACCTTCATATCACATAAGGTTAAAAATAAAATAATGGGTTTTTTTTTCTGTTTATCTGTCATTATTTCATTTAGTTTGGTATCCTGTGATAAGTGCACATACTTTAATTCCAGTGTAATCACAACTCCTGGCACCCATTATGATAGCACTGCTGGATATTGTTTCTTTGGTTTTCCCCCCCTTTTTGTTTTGAGTTGTTCTGTTAAATAGTAGTGATGACTTCATTTTGGCCTTCCAGAAATGTACTCTGCATACTTGATCTTGCTTACAAACTGCAGCATTTTTGTTCTGCAAAGTCCCTACCTCACAAGTCCTCTAACCCTTTGCATTACACTTTACATCCATTAGTGCATCCAAAGAGTAAAAAGTTGCCATTAGGAAAAAAAAAAAAAAAAAAAAAGAGATGCAGAAAAGGCTTCTGTGAAAGAGGTATTTTAAAGTAAAGCCTAAATATTTCAAGTGTTATTTGTGCATACAGACATAGGCTCTGTATTTTAGAGCTCTCTTTCATTACTTTGTTTTCTTTTTTCTGTGAATCCTGAGGTGTGGAGCTGGTGAAGGTCAGGCAGGAAACAGATTAGCAGCATCTTGTACCACAATGTCACAATACTTAAAAGTGTTTACAGTGCCCACTGACACACAATGAATTTAAGACTGGCAGACTGAAGCAGAAATAAAACTATTCTTATTCTTCCAAACCTGAACAGGGGCCTCGGTGGTTTATGGTTGTTTTAAGGTCCATTAATCCTTGAATCATGAGGCCGTGTAAAAAGTGACAGCTTTAACATTCAGTCCCTGGGTTTATTTAAAATGTTTTTACTTCGACAGTGTTTCTAATTAATAACAGTGACTATATGACCTGATTTAAATGTATCAAATACCAGGGATGTGGATTTACATTCCTTCCTAGGACATTTTATCATTTATGGCAGCAATGTGCAGCCTGAATTGAACAGTGCCAACGCTTCCCAGGGAAGAGCTTACTCTAACAGAGAGAAAATCAGATACTGGACTTTAATGCCTTTTACTCCTTCTATTTATGGATTTATCTGGGGGTCTGGGTAGAAGGAATATGGCTTAGGAGCCAAATGACAGAGCAATAATAGAAGTGTGCATGTGTGTGCTCATACAGAATATGTTCACGCTCAAGTTTTCTTCCAGGGTTTTCCTTTTAAGCTGATCCCTGAAATGCAAATCCCTGGAAGGAAACAGCTAGGAAAGCATTGTGCAAAATAATACATGGAAAACTAAATTGAACTGACCGATTTTACAGCACATGGCAAATGTGTTCTTTAATGCAAACTGATAGCAATGCTTTTGATAAAACTTTAGCAAAGGGGCATGTTATAACATCAGGATATACATTACTGGAATCCACTGGCTTCTCTTTGACCTGTGGTTAGAATCAACAGAACAATGTTGATAAAAGTTTTAGGTTTATCTAGTCATCATTATTCTTCAGAAATACTAGCTTATGCAACACATTGAAAAAGGAGATATTTTCTGTGTACCAGAGTAACTCTCTCTGTCAGTGTTCTGCTCCTAAACAGATGTTCACAGGGACAGATATGTAGTCTTAACCAGAAAATATTTTTAAAATAATAATTTGAAAGCCCTAAACTAAGAAGTGTTAAATTGGCAGGAACAGAACTAATATTTGGCACTGAGTAGTTCACAGTTCAACTTCAAGGTCTGGAAAAAACCATTAAAAAAGGAAAATAAAAGGAAAAAAAGAAGAAAAAAGCCATCCAATCTCAGCAGGCTGGAAAGCATCTGATTTTTCAGTGTAACTGTATTGTGATGTAGATTCCTGTGGTTGCGATAGGCTGTGTTAGGAGAGGCCACTGATCTGAGACCCCCAGCAAGGTCATTCTCCTTTCTCTCAAACAGAGGACAAATGCAAGCAGCCCAAATAAAAAGACTGTGGAATATAATCCTGTATTTGGGCACAGGAAGATTTTATATAAAGCTTAGACTAGATAAGGCCACACTGCCTCTTAGGAATTTTGGGCAGATTTGGGTTTGTAGATGCTTTTCAGGTAGGGTGTAAATCTTGACAGATACTGCAGAAACTTACTGTTTTCAAAGAAGACTATCTCCTTCTCATTCCTACCCAGGCTGTAGTCTGCAATGTCCTTTTCCCAGTATTTTTTTGCCTTACCTCTTGCTTTCCTTGCCATTCAATATAGGAACCTCTTAGCTGTGTGGGAGGCATAAAAGAAACTTTCATGCCAATAGAATGTTTTGGTAGCTTATAGCTGTATTCTAAAATAACAAAACCCACCATTTTTTGTTTTTTAGTCCTCTTTTTAGTGCCCCATATAAGCTATTCAGAACTGTTTACCATGTCAGTTAACAACACCAGTTACCAGAGGTATTGCTAAATTATTCTTATCTGGTGATGTCATTAGGTTCTATATTTAGGCATGTGGAAAAACCCTTTTCCACAGAACAGCTGGGTTTCAAAGATGACAAACAATAAAATTTTTACTAAGGTAGTTTCTCTGACATTACTGTCCTCTGGTGTTGTATGATTGAATTCCAGACATTAATTTCTGTATAGTCCTTATATTCTTGTCTGTTCTGTAAAAATGTATTTCCTACAACTAAATTACTTAGCCACCTTTAGCCTCTACAAACTTGTTTGTATTAAGATATTCTTTTTGAGAAATGGGAATGAGAAAAACAAGATCGTGTGGGAGTTTCAAGTCATCTTTGGCACTGGTATGCCACAAATCTGGGAATTAAAGATTCTGTTGAGAAGGGAAGTAGTTGGAAACAAATAGAAATTATACTGGGGTGTGTGTATAAGCGAGTCTTTATATGATGCACTTTATGAAATTTCCATCTGAGATCTGGAATCTTTTTATAATCAATGGAGTTTATTTTTTCAGTGTAGTCAGTGTAAAAGTTGGTTAAGATACCCTAAATCTTGCTTGGGAAATATAAAAAAAAAAAAAAAAGACCTCAGCTAAAATGAATTTAAGACAAAGTAAAGAATAAAATCAGACAGGTTGGGTAAGTCATGACATGAAAGACTGAAATACTACTCTTAAAATGACAGCCAATGTTGTACATGACCAAAGAGGCAATAGTACACTCTGCAAAGTGATGGTTTTGCTGTGACTGGGGGTGTCATTCTGTGCAAGCACTTGGCTGCTGCAGGAGGGGACACTGCTGCATCCTTATTACTGTGCACATGGTCTCCTTCCACCACCGAGAATGGCATAACATCTGTATCATGTGGGCCTAAATGAGGCCGTGGCACAGTTTTCATCAAACATTACATATATTGTAAGCTAAAGAAAGAAAAGCATGGGATATAATTGGCATTTTTCTGCAGAGCAACTGACAGTGCTTTACAACTTATTTTCAGCAAGTGTTATGCGGATACCTTTGTTTCTGGGAAGTGACAGTACCTCATAAAGGAGGAGAGTGTAAAGTAGATTAGCTTTTCTAGCAGGAGTAATGCCATTATGACATTCTCTTGGACACTTTTCGTACTATGCAGGAAAACCTGGGTCTATTTTTTTTTAAGATAAATTACAGTACAAGAACAAAAAAAGACAAGTACTCTGTCATCTTGGCATAATGCTGGGGGTTTGTGACTATCCATGCCTTCTGCCTACCCCGTGCTGTACATTTACACCAAGAAGAAATATTACTGGTCTATACTGCTGCACCTTGTTCAGGATACCATAGTTAATGTGGTGTCCATTAAAGTGTCTTTATTTTCAGTGGCTTTATAACTCTGATAAAAAGCCTTTGTAAGCTTTAACAGGATAGCAGGTCAACCCAGCAGAGAGCCTTTTTGCAAAAGCTTTAAAATGAAGTTTCAACTTAAAAACAGAATCCTTTTTTGTTATTGAGATAAAACATTTACACAAATTTTAGCATGTGTGCGCTGCTGAATCTTGCACACCTATAGAAACCTTTTGTTAATTGTGGGAGGAAAACAAATCCAGAATCCAAAAGTTGTTTTTCTCCATAAACCTTGACCGCATGACACATTTTTAACTTTCCACGTGCTGATGATTATTTACTCAGAAGCCAGATATGTATTGTACTCCAGACACTAAAAAGTTCTTGCGAGTATCACAATTTCAGACAGGGATATCTCTATTCATTTTTCATATTTTCACTTTAAAGAGATGCAGCTCATCCAGGGAAAGCTTTCTAGCCAGGTGAGCTTTCATGGCCATGAAAGCTGCTGCAGCCTCTTTGCCATTGAAACATGGGGTCGATTTATTGGTGCCAAATGGCCCAGCTCTGCTGAATTCACTGAGACCTCAAAATCTCACAGTGATGCTGAACTTGGACTGGGATTGGAATGGAAAAGGGGGGAGTTACTTTTTCTGTCTCTGATTTCTGCAGTTTTGCTGTAAAATCTCTGTACAGCACTGCAGCTATGTTGTGTTAGGGTAACTTCCCTTAAGGCTTAAACCAACAGCAGATTGTTCAGTTTTTCCCATTCCCAGGGCTCCCATCCCTTCCTGATTTGCCCTTTTTCCCTTGACTTTTAAGAAGAGACACTCCTCCTGCTTTTGTCCCATTTTTCACCTCCAGGAGGTGTAATTCTATTGCTCAAATGGATTCCTGCTGGTTGCCAACACAACCATGTAATTCTGAGGGGAGAAAAATGCCTTATCTGCAGTTCTGATTTAAAGCAATTTCTTGAAAACATAATAAAGTTTCTCACCAATGGCATTAAAGTTAATAATCCTTAATGTTGAAAAGTGGTGGTTAAAAGAAATGAACGAGCACTTGAAGGTTGCACTCTTTTATTTTAGCAGATAGGAACTCACTTTGGGTTAGATTATAGCTGTACCTGGTGCTGGCATGGAGGAGGCAAAGGGAGAGAAGAGTTTTTGGGCCATCTTGGTACCCTCTGAACTGTGTCCCATGGCTCAGGTGAGGGCAAGGTGGTGCCCAGGGAAATCCTGTCAAGACTTTTGGTCCCAGAAGGAGATGGTGCGAAGAGTGAGAGGAAAAAAAGAGATGTCTGGCCTCTCTCCTCCCCAGCATTAATCAGCAGTGCAAAGCACAGAGAGCTGCACCTCCCTGAAGTGCAGGAGCTCTCTGAGCTCCTCCCAGCACAACTGGACACTTCTGGGCTTTGCCTAATTACTATTCCATCTAATTCTTTAGTTCTGCCTTTTGCATGAAAGAGCATATGACCTAGATTCAGTCACTAGAAATTACCTCTCTCCATGTCCTTGACAAGTGCTAAAGTGAGACTTCATTTGGCTAAGGAATGATATTTTGTTCTTCAATATTCTTTATATCAGAGTGTCTCAATACAAGTGTGTATCTTCTTTAGCTTTTATTATTGTCCCTAATGTATTTTCTTAAAAAGGCAAGTGCAACCAGCTTCTTTTACTTCCAAGGTTTCTGTTGTATATGTGTGTGTATATATGGATACATATGATCTTCAAATTCCTGTTTAAATATCTTCTTTCTAAGCCATGTGAACTTAGGTCCCATAAGCTCACACTTTTTACTCCATGAATCAGCTTCTTTGCTTTTCCTAATGCCTTTTCAAGTGCTATATTAATATCATTTTATAAGGTGATGACACAATATTCTGGCTGGGCTTTGCTGGAGAATTAAATAATCCTGTTCTAACTTCACTGAACATGCATTCCCATTCTAAGCAACTGTGGGCATAAGTATGCAAAATAGAAGATGTGTTGGCTCTCACTGTTTTTCCCTGTCACTTCACCTTTTGTTTTTGAGTGATGAGTTTACCATTATCCCAAGGTCCTTTTTGAATCCCTTCTGCTCTAAATCCATCAGATTTATCTGGTATTTGTTTACTTCTGGCCAATGTGTGGTAGTTTACATGTGTCAACATTAATCCCATGAGTCATGTCAGCCAAGTCAGTGAGGAGGCCCAAACCCTAGCATGGGTTTGGGTAGGTTTTGTTGCTTTTTCTCTTTTTTCTTGCCTCCCTGCAGTTGTGCAATGTCAGCAAGTGCAGCCTGTTTACAGTTGCTGTTTCTGACTGGGTCATTTGTCTGGATTAGTTACTGCAGAGGTCTGGAGTGCAGCCTTTGGAGGGCAGCAGTTCCTCGGACCCTGTAAGCACTGCTTGTTCCATCTGTGTCATGGATGTGTGCATCCCAAAGTGTGCATCCCTGTCCTGTCCCTAATCCCAAAGCCTGGGGCAGCTCCAGGCTCACAGCTGCTGGACCTGCTTCAGTCACTGCTGATACAAGAAGCTTTGGGCTTGGTTTAAAAGAACCGCTTGATATGTTTGCTCATAGCAAAAGTAATTGTTTTGGGAAGAAATTCAATAGGATATTTTGAGAATACCCATTTGCACTAATAACCTTGAAGACTGCAACGCTGGGAGCTGCCACTAATCTGAGTGATGTGTTGGGAGCAGGGAGCTCCCTTGGGACAGTGCCTGCAGGTGTGTGCAGAGCTCTGGATGCACACATCCATGCAGGAATATATCCACACAAACCATTTCCCTGCAAACTGATAGTGAGACAAAACTCCATCACTTGAGACTTTAGCTAAAAGCGTTCTGATATTCTGAGCAAATTATTCACTTGTGGAACAGGCAATTTTGGCATCAACCTCCCAATACTGTTGGTCAAGCTGAGTTGGTTGGAGTTTTGCAGCTCTTAAATTCTTGCTAGTTGCTGTCTACCAGATTATTACTGCATTAATTCTCATACAGGCTGTCTGTAAAGAGAATAGAGATTATTTGAGATGTTACGCATTAAGGTTTAAGTTGACAGGTTTAACAGCTATTTATCTCTAGGGAAAGTGATCTTTCTAACTTTTTGAGTTAGCAAATGCTCCCTGCTGATACCCATTGCTCTTTTACATGTGTGCCAGGCCCCCTGGAAGTAATGAGCAGTAGGATAAATACCTGCAAGATTATAAGGTTTGCATGTTATTAAACATTTTTGAATTTCAATACCTTCCTTGTCATGAAAGCACTTCTGATAGTGAGCATACATCCTCTAATAATCACACAAATCATATTACTCTCAGCCATTTATCAGCATTCATAACATTTTGCTCCTGCAAAATTATTCTGTGATTTATTTTTAAAAGTAATAATCAGAAGGATGCAGCAGTACTTAACACAGCAGAGATAAGATGAGGCAAAATTAGTGAGCAACTAATGTAAAAGGTTTTATTAGTTCTTTAGTTAAATTTGTGTAAAAAGTATAAAAAGTATTCATGTAATTGTCCGCTTTGCATAAAGTGCAGATAATTAATCTGTGCCTCTGTACTCTGAGCAATGCTGCTGCTGAAGAGATAGATGGGCAAGTTTCTTAAGAGTGAGACTTACTATGTTGGTCCTCACAAACTTAAATAAAAATAGAGTTTTGTGTGAATTTACAGTCACCCAGCCCACTCTTATTATTCTTTCAGGTCTTCTTTATATTGCCAGAGCCTCTGGTAGGTCCTGGTGATTGCATTAAAGCCATTTCTGCTCTTTCTGCAGATGTTTGAAGGGACAGTTACCAGTGAGGCTGATGGGCTTGTTAAGTGCAGGAGGGGAGCAGAGTTTTACTGTTGCATGGAATCATGTAAGAATTAGAGCAAAGCACACGTGAAAAATACAATTTGTGTTTACATCATAGCAGTTAGTGTACACAAAGCTGTGAGAATCCCAAAAGACTGCACCAAGAGTTTCTAAATCTTAGGAAAACAAAAGGAACTCTAGCCCTCAGGAGGATTTTTTTCTTGATAGGGAGCACTAAATGCAGCACCCCACATAGTGGTGTATAAGTAAGTAACCTGTATGATTTACCTCATGCTGGCATCTGTTTGGTCTCTGTGACCTGTACATCTCTTACTTTAAATAATACTTCCAAGGACTGCTTGCTGGGATGAATGGAGTTCTTCTCAGGCAGTCTGTTGATTCAATTCAACATCCTCTTACTTATATTTTATCTTTTATTTATTTTATTTATTTTTCCTGTTGCTTAGGAAGAAATTTCTTTGAAAGTGAATCCACACATTCTTCTCTTGGGCATTTGTCATGTCCTGCCTGAAATGTATTTCAGAGTTTATGAAACGAGCCAGAAAATTGCATGCTATCTCAAGAATGTGGCTATTTGCTGTTCTCCCTGAAAGATGCCATATACTTGGTTCTGTTGTCTCAGTAAAGGTCTGCTGTTAATGATGGCATTAATGTTATCACCTAATTTTTATTGGGTGATTCTCTTAACAGAAGGTATGAATGTTGTGTTTGGTCAGTGCATAATACTCTTGGTGGGGTGAGGAAAACCTGTAGACCTTTATGAAAATAATGTGTTATTTCTAATGTAGAAGTCAGTGTTTTGGGGTTGCTGATGGCACATGGAACACAAAACATTCCATTGTTTTCCAGGGTTTCACAACAGCAGGGTGAGTTCTGCATCTGCTTCATTTTCACAGTTAAAATGCCCGAGACCAACGCAATGCAGAAGTCATGGGACAGTGTAGTTGAATGTAATATCAAAAGGACTGTTTTCAAAATAGCTCTGGTCATCAAACAGAAAAACACTTAAAATGTATTTGCCTGTTACTGATCACACACAAGGCAGATGCTGAAGCACTCATTTTGTAGAAGAGCTTAATGTTGACATAACATTGAAATCTGGTCTTTTCTCACACAAATCCTGAAAATATATATGTAATTATTCACATATACACAAGATTTTGCATAGGAAAATACGTTTAATACATATGCAAATATGTAGTTAAGGTATGTGCTGTACCTGGAAGTATACAAATATTCTTGTTGCCTACATTGTGTTTTTTCCTGCTGGTTTGCTTTAACTGTGCAGTGTTTCTGTACCTCGTGGGCTTGAGCCAGGGTTTATGTCAGGCATCTTTTCAGCAGCATTTGGGGGCAGATCTGTGGCAGGGATAAGAAAGTGGAAAATGAGATCTTACAAAGAAAGTCATTAGCATTGCTATTTTCAAAATAACAGCAGCAAAAACTGGGATATTTAGAAAGATTTTTCCACCTTGAAGGATTTTCTGGGTTTGGTTTGTGTTTTATATGCAGGGTGAAAATGTTTATCTAGTTAAAAATAAAAAAGAAAAAAATTATCTTTGACTACAAACTGGCCTTTTCTCTGCTGTGTGGAATGTGTTAATATTTGCAACAGTTGTAAGAGTGTTTTAGTAAAACCATTATGAACTACTGTGAGGAATAGAATCCCCCATTATGTCACTGATAAAAGGGAAACAATTGAATATGACCCAAGGGTGGATTATTGTCACCAAGCAATGTTGGAGAATGTGCATTACAGTTAGAGTAATTGCACAGCTAACTGATTTCCGTCCCTTTAAATTAAAATTGCACTATGAAACTACATTATCTAATTCTGCTTACCAAGACATTGAGGAACTGTTTTCAAAGTAGAGCAGACTCCAAGTAGTGTGAAGAAATGGAGGCAAAAAAAAAAGTCCTTCTTGCATAAATTATTTTCTATGAGCAACTAAAAGTTCTGGACTGAAGAATTCTGGCAAACTACAATAAACTTTGCACAGAAGGCAAATAAGCATTCATTGTCCCATGATCCAAACACAATTATATGAAACTGCAGAAGTTAAATTGGTTACAATTCTTTTCAATATTTAATGAACACAAAGAAGAAAAGAAATTATATAAAAAAGGTTTCTTTAGTTTCCTTTTATTTGGGAAAATTTTGTCTCTCTCTGGATATTGGAAAACTCAGGGGACAACAGATTCAAAACCTTCTGCAGTGCTTATGCAGAAAGTCTGCTGTTAAAATAGCAGCAAGCCAAGAGTCATTAATTAATCTTATTCCTATATTTTTCTCATGAGTTTATAATCTCCATCTTGTCCTAGACAGTTACACTTCCCCCCAAACATTTGTATATTTTAAAAGCCAGTAACATCTTAAAATACCAACTACCACAAAACTGAAAAGCTACCAGAATATTTTGGCTCCTTTTTCCAAGTTGGGAAACACATAAGACACAAACAAAATAGATACAAAACTTGGCTGAAGTTTACTTGAATTTTGCCAATGAAAGCTTGCAAAATACAGCCAACTTGGCTATTAGAACGATCCCTTGAGCCAGCACTAATTATGTCAACAAGTAGTTTGTGCTCAGTCCTCACTGAGTCCTGCACTTTTATAGGATGGGAGGATGAATGTCACATGTATGTAGGGAGCTGAGCAGCTGCTTCATTTACCATTACTCCATTTAAGGGTGTGCTAACCTTGCAACAACCTAGTGACATCATCATTTTTCACCTTATTCCTTTCTCATGGGGTATGTCTTCACAATAAGCCCGAGGTGAAAAGGTTTCCTCGGCAGGCAGACAGCCTGCATGACAAATGTGCTGAGGAGTCAGAGAAAATTTTAACCTGCCCTACCTAGCCATAGTCACTTTTTGCACCTAGGAGCAAAGTGATAAATGTTTTCCTTCAAAAGCAGGGAGGGGTGTAAGGGAGAAGACATGGGAAAAGAAAAAGTAGGATATGCCACATATGATATTGTGCTGAATGGATCTGCATGCCTGGTTTTGTTTTCCCCTCAGGTAAGCAAGCAGAGTGCCTGACCCCTTACATCTTGATGATGGGGTTCAGACAAGGGGATGCTCTTTGTCTGAAAAATCTGAGCAGTATTTCTGCATTGAACAGATCTGTGTTACACTCACCTTGGTGAGCTGGGATTTGGGCTACATTTTTACTCCACATGTATCGTGGCCTAATCATTTAGAAAACATTCTTACACAGAACTAAAAAGTCACTGTAATTTTTATGAATATTCCCTCTTACTCCAGCAAAATGCCTGATTTTCCATGGGTGATTTCAAATCTCTTAATGTACATTGCACTCTGCTCTGTTGTGTCCTAGACTAAAGCCAGGTGTAAGTAAAGCTCATCACCCTTTGCAGTTGCTCATCTGCAAAATGCTTGGCTTAACAACAGTGAGTTTAAAATATGATGTAAAATTAACTCTGAGGGCAGTGTAGACATACCTATATAATTTCTGTAGCTACTTTTAGTTACAAAATAAGTAAAGATGTGATCCGAGAATTTATAAAGCATTTTTCCATTGTGAACTCAGGGATGGCAGGCTGGTGGCAAAGCAGTGAAGGATGAAATCTTCATTTTGTGCTGGGGCTAAGTCCTGGCAGAGCTCCTCAGCTGAGCCAGGTGTGCTGGTGGGAGGTGCTTGTGTCTGTTCAGTGGTTGTGGGGGTGATCCCTCAGCTGGGGAGGGTGTCCCTGCCTTTTCCCCTGTCCCAGTGGGAACGGGTGCTGTGGTGTCCCCATGGCTCCAGCAGTGGTGGCTGATGTGCTCATCCCACAGCCAGACCAGGGATCTGATTCCTGTGTGATCCCTGCACCACGAGGGAGAGCTGGGGAGCAAGCAGGGCAATTTAAACCTGGCAAAAAGCGGATGAATGGAACAGATTTGGGGTTGGGGTGTCAGGATGAACCTCCAGGAGGTGTGTCAGGGAGCAGGGGACGTGAAGCTGCACAGACAGGCCCTGGCACACAGCTCTGCACTGCCCGTGCCTCTCTCATTTGTAAAGTTTTGTGGACACGGTGATGTGCATAAAGTCTATTTTTACCTGCATGAGGTGTCTGTACAGCCTGCACTGTAAAACCTACCAAAGAGCCAGATGGGGACAGATCTTCCACGTTGTATCCTTTGTTATGCACTCTATAGAGGACTTCTCAGATATTTTAATTGTCACGTTAAGATTTTTAGATGTAAAGGCATCTTGATTGAGCAAAAAGGCTTTTAGCTAATTTAAGTTGGAATAAAAGTGAGCGTTTCAAAGCTGTATGGTGGGAATAGTTCATAAATGAAGCATTTTTCCCCTTAGGGATATAATCAGAATGCGGAAAAATCCCTGTAGGAAAGACATTCATAAATTAGAAAAAAAATTGCTAAACAGAAGCATCATATTGCTAGATATTAAGCTGGAAGTATGCTAAAAGAACCCTGGCCTTGTTTGTAAAGTTGTGAATAAATCTGTTAAAAATAATTGAATTTATATTTAACTTGAAAAACAGGGTAAGATCTTTTATTCTGCACTTATAAGTTTGAATACACCTTCAGCTGCTCTTAGTTATCTCAAATTAAATCTTAAATTGAGCTTGTGGTTCTGTGAATTAATACTCTGGCCTTTCAGCTCTTTTGCTGAGGTCATTCAAATCTAATGGTAGAAATGGTCACAGGGTCAAGTCTGGGTATGTAGAGTATAGAAATGGTTTAATGATGCCAGCAGATGTTTGCATTCTGCATGTTGGAGTTGTAATGCACTGGTGGGCTCTGTGAAGGCACTCGATTATCACGTTATTATATCTTCATTCTATCTGAATTGTGAGGTAGGGAATAAGAATGCATTAAAATAAGGTGACAGTTCTGCCTTCAACCAACAAAAATAAGCAAAATCAGAGTTAATTTTTTCCCTATGCCCTTCTTAACTGTCCCTATTGTGCTTAGTCATTGTCAGGGCCCTGGGAGGTTAAACTTAAATAAATAGGCTGCAGTTGGCTAGGAAAATTGAGACACATCAGAATGACTTTGAACTGCTTTGGGTTTACCCATTATAAGTCAGAACTTAAGTGTTATATGTATAGACTTTATCTCTGGTTCTCTATTAATGTCATAATTCTATAAAGGGTTGGAAATATCCATGAATATGAAAATATTAATAACCAAGGAGCCAATAAAGAATTATGAGGTGCCAAGCAGGTTCTGTCATATGGACTCAATGATGTTCATATAAATAAATGCAGATTTTGTATAAATATTTTAGAACAGGACATGCATTACACAGTAGCCAGTTTTAATAATTTTTGATTGTAAAGATATTAAAAATCAAGTAAATGTACAGAATTGAAAACTGCACTGTTTGCAGCTTCTAAATACAGACTTACATTCTTAATGCTCTTTTATTCTTTTTTGTTTAAATTTGACCTCTATTCCACCTCCTTCTAAAACACATTGTTCCAAAAGCACTGGTGTTTTTTTCACTCAGAACCACAATGTAGCCAACATCACTAAACAGAAAGGATCCCAGGACAGTTCCATTCCAGGAGTTCATATTTTGCAAAGCTATATTCCTAGGCTAAAAGTCACGTATGAAGTTTCATCTTTTCGCTTGTAGCAATTTTAAAAATAATTTTATAGTAGTTTTAAAAGTCAGTAAATGAAACATGACCAAATGCTGACCAGCCTTTTGTTTGGCCATTCTGTGTAACACCAGCATGGGATATTTACTGCTGTTGTGAGCTTTATTTGTCATCTCTCCTAGTTCCTCCCTGCCACCTTTCTCCTTGGTGTGCAGAGATAATTACAGCCAGCCATGGTGATTGTCATTAAGGCTGTAGCAATAACAACTCTTCACAAATATACTGTGATTCAAACCTACTCCATCATAAGTTTATCCAGTAATAATGCATTTTGTGGACTCAGAGAGGGGTGAATATATGACAGTACTTAGCTGTAAATTGCAGTAACTCCTGAAGTCAACAAGGACTCAGTGTCCTGTCAGGTGGGGCACACACTCCGTGGGATACGTTTTTCAAAGGCTACTTCCAAGCTGTCTGTCCTTTCTCCAAAGGTCTGTGCACAGCAGTGCTAGCCAGGCTCGTGCAGAGGGCAAAGCCTGTTTGCTGTTGGGAGCTAACAGAGCGTAGGAGAGGGGAATGAGCAGCTGCCCTCTGGGTCTTCCATCACTATCACTGCAAATAAATAAATAAATAACCCAAATCCCGATTCCTGAGCCAAAAGCTACCTTCAGGTTCACCTCTGCAGCCTTGTTGAAAGCAATGTATGAACCAGCAGAGTGCCCTGTGGTGACTTTTAACTCCCCAGTGCATTTCCTGTGCTGCCACTTGTGCTTGTGCAGTGTCCGTGGAGCGGGAGGGGACGAGGGAGCATCTTCCTCCCTCTGGAAGTCACTGGCAAAACCTGCACGAGAGCTGGAGCTCAGGCATGAAGAGATCACTGGGGGGAAGCTGCACTCGAGCCTGCTGGATTGTTATGTCCTGTGTTAGTGTGCAGGGCTGTGGTGAAGTGTGATAAATTTGGTCCTTCTGCACTGTATTATCACTTTGTTGCTTAAGTGGCCTTGTGAAAAAGGCGACAGCAGTACATAACAGACAGCACGATTGGAGTCCATCAACAGCACGTTTTTTCCTAATGTGAAATCCTGTTACCATTTGTCAGCCTGGAGATGGATTTTGACAATCAAGAGATATTGTGCAGGTGGTTGAAATAATTTTGATGCGTTTATTTTTTTTTTGTTGTTGTTTCCAATGCATGCTGATTAATCCTAGGTTGTATATCACACCAAATTGGAAAACACAGCCTACCTGTGTGATGAATGTGCTTGGAAAGGTTTAAAGTTTTGCTTGCTGTAACATTAGTGCCCTTGAAGGCTGTGGACTGACTGATCCAGGACTGAGAATACAATCCTCCCTCCCTCTCAGATGCCCCCTTCCTCCTGCCCTGCTTCCTTCTGGGAGGCTGAACCCTATGATGCACCAAAGGCTAAGTCTGTGCTAACCCAAAAGACCAACAGGAATTAGATCATTTTTTAGTGCTGACTTTTCTGTTGGTGGACTCCAGGAGTGGCTGCCTGTGCTGCTGGGAAAAGGCAGGAAGGCAGTGGTGAGCAACTGGAGGCTGTCCACGGTTCATGAGAAGTGGAGGGTGGTAACCTTAATCCTCACACAGATAAATCTGTACCTGTAGCCTCAGCAGGAACATCTTCAGAACCTGCACACATGACTCAAGTGAAGCACAAGTATGCCTAAAGCTTCGGAGTAAAATCACATAGACATTACCTTTGCATCTATTTTATCTGTGAACTCAGTTGTCCAATTTTTTTTTCGTGTCTTTGTGCAGGGAAATGTGTTGGTGCCCACAGATTTATCATAAAATTCTAAACCAGAGTTTCTCTTTCTGCCCCCCCCAGACTGAGTGCAGAAGAATCCCAAGCAGTGATCCTGGTCATTATAAGCAAGGAGAAAGGATGACTGGAACAAAGGCAGCATGTTGTACAGGATGGCTTTTATCCTCAGTCAGCTGGATTGCAAATAAAGAGATAAATATGCATTGCCAAAAAATGGATTATTCTTTTCTTTTTCTTTAAATACTGTGGGGTCTCTCCCTTGTTCTACAAGAAGACGTACAAGGTCGCCAAATTAAACCTTTATACAATCCAAAAATTGAATCTTAGTACATCCATTTTCCTAACACAATTTCTGCAGTACCTATCGGTGCTGACAGTTTTGGTCACATATCTCTATTGTGCTGTTCAGTTTTATTTGACAGTGCAGGATGGCATCAGCATGTATTGGAGGTAACATCTGAGCTGTGGCTGCTCTCTTGGGACTGCTGTACTACTTTACCTCCTTGCCATCATAAATGGATGTTTCTGTCATTCCCTAAGATTTCCTCCTGGGTTAGGCATCTTTCTTTAATTATTAATCAAAAGCAATGTAACAATCATTGCAAACAAATGTATCACTGTACTGAAGCAAGTATGTTAGATGGGATGTTAGTACTATTAGTGGAACAGGGTTTGGATGTAAAGGTTGTGATCTTGTCTTTTGCACATCTGCTTGATACATAAATTATTATGCTCATCTGAGTATTGTATTTCCCTGCTGCAAAAAGAGAAAAATGCAGTAGGCTGGCTTTTTCTGCAGCCTGCAAACTGAACAAAGGCCAAGTGACTTATGCAAAGCCATTCCTGAAATCTGTGACATAGCTGGGACAAAAATGTCCTGAGTTTGAATGCAACCATGTGCTTACCACAGGGAAAAAAGAGAGCATGGCTACAGATAGGCAAAATCCCATTGCTTTGTTTGAGTTGAGACTGGTTTCTGAACTTGTATTGTCGGTGAGCTGAGACTAGTGGATGAACTTTGTGTGTCCAGAGTTTTCACAAATGTTTCACTTGCACCGTCAGGCTTTCAGAAGGAAATCTAAATTTGATTTTTCTTGTTTTTCTAGGCACAAATCAGTGTGTCACTGCTTGGTTCCCAGTTTGCATTCACTCACATGGGTCTCACTTCAGATGTGGGATCTGTGGCAGTACCTGGGGAGTGTCTGCTGTGAATTAAATACCTCTTGCTAGAGGCTGCACAACTTCCCATTGCCTGCCTCCCCTTCCTGCACACCCAGCTTGCCAATTCAGCCACAGGAGATGGGGTTTCATCACTAAAAACTGCTACTCATTGTCTCAGAAATAGAATATCAATATAAAAGGTTTGCACAGAAACAAAGCAAAGGGTTCATTCAGTTTCTATTCACAGCACCAGCTTAATCCTGTTGCTGAATACACAGATGTACAAAGCTGGGGCTCTACCTAATAAAATACATGTGATCAAATCTGAACTGCTTGTCTCCTTGAGACATTAATTTAATACATAAATTTAATATACTTTTCTTTGATAAAACTCTTATTAGGTGTTGAAGATGTTGCCATCTTAAATATCAGGCTAAGGATATTTATTGACTCCTGCAAATCAGTAGTTCTACTGAAGATATTAAGCTCCAAAATAAATTGTCCATATTTCATTGTGTGCAGTATGTAAGGGTACAATACATTGCATTGTAGTATTTAATATTTTTTTATTCTTGAATTTCTTACAGGTATCAGTCTTAACTCAGGTGAAGTCAGGCCGTCTATTTTAATATTAGCATAACTGTAAAAACTGCCAAAAGGAATTGCCAGCTTATGAACTGGCATATATTCATATCCATTTGTGTTCAATCAAATTTTCAGAAATGTTCTATATTCTTCAACAAGCCTCTTGCTATTATAGTAACAATGTAATATAAATATCCGCATTTATTAAAAAATACAGTTTTGCAGTCCAGAGTCACCCTTGTAAGGGCACTGAATGTTGGCTCTTATTGCTGGAAAATAAAAATTTTCTCATTCTCCTGTTAACCTCATGTTGGCTTTATAGGAAGCAGGGGGCAAACTTTCCAGAGCAAATGATAACTGCTGTATACTTCACTCATAATGAAACTTGTATGAATTCTTGCTTAGGTTGATTTGAAAAATGCACACTGAAATGTGAGAATGAGATCAAATTCTGGCTTTCTACTCCTGGTAAAAAGAAATCAAAGCAGTGAGCTGCACTATTTTAATGAAACTGTTTTAATCTACCTGTATTGAAAACATTGGCTTCCTTTAATCCTGCTGCACTCTGAATATGATCACCACGTGGTAATGAGGAAGAGGTCGAGGTTCCAGTTTTGCATGTCTTTTTTAGTATCATTTACAGGATTTAGCCTCTGTACTTTTAAAAATGCTTGACCCCAACCTGGCTTCCACTCTTCTTACAGGCCTTAACCTCCCCTGCCCATACCAGTCTTGGGAATCAGGGGATGTGTGTAAAACTTTAGGAAGCCACAGGCTATTAAATAGGTATTTAAACAAATAAAGAAGTGATGTCTGCTTGTAAGCTTATGCCAGCTAAATGTCCTTGCTTTTATCTTACTATAAATACAAAATCTCTATGTGATAATCGTGTGAGAATTACAGCAATTTCTGAGTAATTTCAGGTTATCTGTAAAAGAATGCATGTTATGAAGTTCTTCTAAATTATTAGCTAGATCCATCTTTATATACATTCCATATAACGTACTTTAGTGTTATTCCAAAGGATTTTTAACTGCAAAAATAATTACCAATTGAATGTTTGTATATTTTATTGATGGTTAAAAATTACAAAACCTTCCAGGAGTTCATGGAACTAGATGTTTTTGTGTATAACAAGACATTGTTATCCTGCTTTTAAAAATGCCTAGATTGTGGGTGTTCCTTCTATATCAATGAATAAACTCGTGACTGTTTTTGGGTGCATAAAACAACAAAGATGTGAACTACTACAATCAGGTCGATGCAAACAGCATCCAAATTACAGGTGCTCTTTATAGGTCCTTCAAGTCTCAGATTCACAAAGCACATTCCTGTCTAAGGTCATCAAAATATATGCAGAAAACTACACTGCATTTTCAGTTGCCTTGTGGGATTTTTTATGGGACATATGGAAAGATGGATGCCATATAGATCAGAGATTGCTCTTGCAAGAGTTATTAATCTCTGAGAATAATTTCTGCACAACATTTAAATACCTGGGGTGTAGTGGGAGAAGTGGTTTAGTTGTGAAGGAAGAGTAGTTCAGGAAGCTGCTGATAGGATGAGAATTGGGGCAGATGAAAATATTCCTCCCAAATTCTGGGATTCACCTTCTCCTTTGCTGTGGGCAAATGGTGGTGGGGGAGATTCCCTGCTGGGGAGTGAAACTGAATTTAAACCTCAGCTTGCATGCTAAGAACCCAATGAATTGCAGAATGTGTCCCTTTACTCTGAAAAAGAGAAAAGGAACACGAGCAGTCTTGGACTCTATGTAAATTGTTTCATTGTACCTACTAAATATAACATGAAAAACTTGAGACTTGTAAAATGTCACCTGCTCTTATCGGGCTTTGAAGAGATTACCTCTTAACAGAAGTTTCATTTTCATTTTCTCCAACATTTACTGAAGTGAACGAGGGCCATGACTCCTTTCTTTCCTAATCCTAGCCAGCAACTTGCTTTTTTCTGTGTTTTATGTCATTCCATATGACATTGCATCAAGGCAATTCAGTGCTGCATGCAGTTGAACCAAAAGCAATTTAAGTCAAAAAATGGACAAATATGGATGTCATTTATAAAGCTTGTTCAAAGGTCCCTGGCACAGCTCAAAGCTGAGCACTTTGGAGGTGCAGCAAGGTTTTCCTCCACTTATTTCTGAAGCCAAATTGTGGGGGTTTAATAGAGGTCTGCTGAGTGAGTAGCAGACAACACTTTGTACTTAGAACAATCCTTTCATAATCTGAAAGTGTTTTTGTTATTTTTATTATTTATAGAAACTTTTTAGAAGAAAAGTATAAGACCCATTATAAAAACAAGTGTAGCGGTGTCGGTGGAACAGCTTTGCAGATTAAACCCCAAACATCTTGTTCTACAGTTTGTTAAAATCTAAAGTCTTGTCCAGTGTAGGGAGTTGGAGTATGATGGAGAAATAAAAGAAGGGGTTTTTGATGGCTTCCCTGTTTTCACACCCATTTTAATCATATCCGGAATGCTGTGCAGTTTGTAAATAAATTTATTACAATTAATTATCATATGTATCCTGTATTTCCAAAAAATACATTTGTCAAATATATTGCTGTTGGTAAAAATGGGTTTAAGGTTTCTTGTCAGTAGGTTTGGTTGATTAACTAAGGAACTTATTTTAATAGCAGAATAACATCATCATAGCTTCTTGAAGCAATTAAAGTAATGAATTACTTGCATTCCCTTGCATTTTATCTTCATTCTCTATCTTTTGCTACAGTCTTTTCCAAATAGTAAATATATTCAGTAATTATATCTGATAACATGTAAGTAGTTTATATTAGATAGTGAGATATATAATGCAGATAAAAATAGCCTAGATTACACCTAGTGTATATTACATTTATTTTATAAATGTATTATGTGATGCCTGATTGCTGCATGTTTCAAAAGAGTTCTGAAAGTTTGATAAACTGATAGGCACTTTATACAGAGGATTTTATTTCACACACCTCCTTGGCTCTTGCAGTTACTTGTGGAACAAAACATGGTTTAAGAGTGCGTGGCAGCAGAGCTAAACACTAAGGGAGAGATGGGAGCATATCCAGTTCAAACTGCCTCTGGTATTTAAGGCATAGCCACTGTTTAATATTTTAATAACAGAACCCAATAACATTTGTGGAGTTTTGTATTCTTAAAAAACCCTAAAATCAGCCAGCTGCTGTAGTATTTAAGACTTTATCCCACATAGAAACAGACTGTAAATATGAATTGAAATGCCGCTACAGAGTTGCTGCTATTTTCGGATGCTCTTGAGATTAAAGCAAAGATATCTAAAAAAGCGTTGCTGCCCTTAAGTAGAAGCTTCGCCTTCAGTTTGCCAGGGTGACTGTACCAAGGGCAAGAGGCATGGGGTGCCTCTGGGGAACAAATGGAATGCACCCTGAGAGATGTATTTCTGTGCTGGTTGTTCTGTGGGGCTGGTTTGGGTGGCAGAGGGACGGGACAGTGACTCTGAGTTCTCACATCCTGCTGGCACTTAAGGGCTGACCCCGTGACCCGCTGGTGGCTCATGGCATCCTCTGTGCCACAGCTTTCTGTCCCCTCCACAGGACTGCAGGCTGCATTTGGGAGAGTCACTTTCGCCTGTGTTTGACCTGCGAGATGGAACTTGAATTGGAAAGCTCTCATGAAGTGGCAGAAAAGGATTCCCTGGCAGATTGGGAGCACAGTCTGAGAGGACAACTCTCTGCCTCGCTGTGGAACCACCACCACCCCTCAGGGCTGAGTGCAGCTGGCCTCACCCTTGTCTTTCCATGGAGTTTTGGAGGGCACAGCCCAGTGAAAGACTAAATGCCATGTTGTTAATTTATACTTTGGTGAAATATTCCTCAGCGCTGAGCAAACATTACAAGTAACGCATCTATTTAATGGAGTGTATTATTTTATTAGAGCTGGTTGCTATAATGGACAGTTGAAGCATGATAAACAAAAGCAGCAGAAGTGTGGTGTAGTAGATGATCAGATCTCTTTTCCTTATATCTGTTTTGTCAACTTGCATTCATCTACTCTCTGTTTTCTTTGGTGGGCAGTCATCAAGGCGTGAAATAGCTGCCTTCCCACGTTACCAAGCCATGTAAATTTTGCTTTGGGAATGAGCTTATTGCAGACAGCATTCCTAATCATGGTGCCCGAGCACCACTTGCATAGGGAGGAGCACACAAAGAAAATGTTTAAATTCTTAGAGAAGGCATAATTAAAGTAATTCTCTAATCTGTGGCCTGGATGAAGTTTAGCACATGAAATAATGATAAAAGGTCATAAATATGTTAGAAAGTTAGCATATCAAAGCAATTGAAGAAAAAAATGGTGACACTCAGATTGTTGATGCAAATGAGCATATCATTAAATGATGCTCTGAACAAAAAGACTGGGAAAATGCCTCTAAAACATGTATTTTTCTATTGCCACAAGCAAAATGCTTTTTTTTTTTATGTTAAGGTTTAGTAGTCTTCCTATGTTTTGTCTGGGTGTATAGGTTGGCTGTAATTTTTTTTCATTTCAAGACCTGTATTCTATTGATGTTGTTGCTGTCCACTACGCTCCTTCCTAGTGGCAGAGTAACACTGAAAGCATAATTGCATTTCCTAATTATGTGTAATTAAGCAAAACCCAGATGATGTATTCAGTGAGCTCTTGGTATAGCCAAGGGTCAAGGACTTCTGGAATTTTGTAGCATTTCTCTAAATAAGCACATTATACTGTTAAAGCCAAGATACAGTTTTGTGCAGTCTGTTCTGTAAACCTGCTTAACAGCTAAAATTTATAGTATTCATTTATTTAGCTGAGTAAGGATATAGTTGAGATTTCCCCCCTCCCGTTTTTAGATTTGTCGTACTTAACCCAGGAAAGGGACTTTAAACTCAGCACCATAATGTTCTGCATGCTGACAAGCTAAGTGATATTTATTTTTTCAAACCTTAATCCTTTTGAAACATGGAGAAATAAATACATCCTCTTATCTAGCATATGCCTGAGACTGGAAATAAATTCTTATTTCCTTGTAGTCCTGTACCAATGGTCTACAATGAATAATTTGGGCAGTCTCACTGAATATAATAGGAAGAGCTTCTCTATTACCAGTGATAATTATAAGGCTCATAATGGGAAACCTCCAAAGCCCTACCATCAATCAAGGAAAATAAACAATGGGAAATGATAGGTATATAGAAGTGAAAATTGCAAAACCACATATGGAAATGCAGTATTTTCTGCGAGGTTATAAATCATGGAGGAGTCATAATTTTAAATGTAATTAATATTCTCAGATTAAAACGTAACTTTTTAAGGAGTTTAGCAGACATTTTTAGAATCAGGAGCCGGATGAGTCAGAGCGTAAGTAATGGGATTAAGGAGACTTTCACTTCTAGATCATTAGGTCAAATATGACCCAAATCCGCAGTGCCTGAAAGTTATCATTTCACAGCTGTGCAGTGGCCTTTGTAAAAAGATTTGTTGGTTTTGGTCTAGACCGCAGCAGGAAGGGTCTACAGCCCAAAACCATTCGCCCTGTGAGCAGTATTATTCTCAGCAAAAACAAAAGAAGTTGGCCTCCATCATCTAAAAACCTGCATTTTGGAGTATTAGAGTATCATTAAAAATCCTGTGACATGAATCCTTCCAGTTGCAGAAGCCAAGAACAAAATGGCCTTTGTGATGGAGCTCCCTGGAAGTGATTTCTTCAGGCAGGGATGCAGATGAACGTTCTTTACTGGAATTTTTTTCTCTCCTTGTGTCATGAATGCTTATACTGGAAACCTAAGAGAAAGAGGAGGCAAAGGCTTCCCACATGACTCAAAAAATTGAGGTTGATTTGAGTGATCACACTGAGGTCCAGTGCCATCAGTTTAGCTATCTCCACCATTTTGTTGGTAAAATTCTTGCTAAAGATTTGTAGATGAATGATAAGTTAGTTTTGCTATTGGGTGTCAAAGAAGGGGGGACCCACCAAGTGTAAGATATTAGTATCCAAATTTTGAAAACCCTAGTTGCTGGGTTTTAATACCTTGTTGGTAGATTTTGATTGGGTGTGGTCTAATATGGATAAACTCAGGGGCACCTCGTGCATTGTCTTAGGAAGGATTCAGGCAGGACCTGGATCTTCCAGTGCAGGGCATGATGAGGAAACATGTCTGGCTTGTTCTCCCACCTCTCACCATGGCCCAGAGGGCTCTGGTGACTCCACTTGGCCCCACACAGCAGTGCTGGAGGTCAGAGGCTTTGAAATGCTGTCCACTCACACACAGTGACCTTCCCCTACAAATTTGGTAATGTCCAAAGTTCACCTGTTCATGCTGGTGGACTTCTCTGTCCCTTGCTTTCCCTTTAGTGAGATCTGAAGACATTCAGGCCATGGAGTTTTCTGTGTTTCATCTCTGTGGTGATTCCTGGATTGGCTCTTTGGGGAGGCAGTGAGGTAGCCAAGGTTTGCTCTATGTGTCTGTGTGGATGAGGGTTCCTGGAGCCCGCTGACACTGAGATGGGTGGTGAGGTCAGTCTGGCTCACAAACCTTTGCCCTTCTGTGGCTGGTTTGTGCTGGTGCTTACAAAGCCAGCAGAGAGGGAGGGTGCCCATGCTCAGGGACTGCACTAACACGTGCTTTCTTATGTTTTCTTGTGACCAGTGCCATCGCCTCACCTCCCTTGGGACCGTGGCTTATTCACCCCTCTTGGGTCTAGGACACTTATAGAGATGCTGACTTGCAGTTTTCCATTCCTTTCTTCTTTTCTCCTGGCCAAAAGCAAATCCAGTTCTGTCCTTTCTTACTTTCCCCCTTCCTTCCTGTCCCCTATGGCCCCCCAACCCACTCTCCAGACACAATCATTTTTGGCAGAGCTTATATTGTGAAAATACTGGAGGACCAAGGAAGTGTCTGTTGCTATAGTTCTAGTTACAATACGGTCATCACCAGTGGTTTATTCTATGGCTAAGTCAGTCAGTGCCTGAAGGATTCAATTTCTTAAATCCTTTTTCCTGTTTTGGGATTCCTCCTTGTTCTTTTCCATACATCTGATTGAAGGTGAAATTCTTCTTCATATGATTTCCATCAAACCCAAATATATTTTTGACAGTGGAGGAATTTATCTACAGTGTGAATAAAGTTATTTGTAATGTTGTTTATTCGTGCATGCACAATAGTAAATATTTCCCAGAAATATTTGTTCCTGTGCTAGAAGGTTAAAAGGGGCAAGGACCAGTGAACCATTGTAACCTAGTGCAGCTCTAGCAGTGCAGTTTGCTTGCAGGACTTCATTTCCTGTTGTGAATTTAATTTACTAGGTACCCATGGCACAAAGCTTTATTAATTGCATGGAGAAATGACACAACTATTATTCCCACTAACAAATGAGTCACTAAGGTTGCAACAGCAAACGGAAGATAAATGCATGTGTGTGAGATCTGAAATAGTTGTAGGAGCTCTTCCTAAAAATACATTTCAACTGATTTACAGCATTCTTGAGTAGTTTAATGTGCTGTACTCTGGGTGATATATTCAGATTTTCAGAGTCCCGATGCATTTCTGAAAAGAATGTCCAGTGTTGTTGTAAGGATTAAATGTCCCACGGGGAATGAAAGCGCCAGGGAATGGAGGACAATGAAACATTAGATGTAAAAACAAACAGATGTAGCATAATAAGTAAGAGGTCAATATGTGCTGAGGACCAGCATCTGTAAAATCAGAATGGGAATTTCAAACAGTCAGAGGCCTGTAGGGCAGCTCCAGTTCCTCCCAGACAGAGGAGCCATCAGGCAGCCTGTGCTGAGCATGGCCTGACTGAAAGAGGAGTTCCCCTCTGATAGCTTTTCTTGCTTATTAAAAAATTCATATGGTTAATATTTAAGTTTCAGAAACCTGTGGCCAGCAAGAGAAAGTTCTTCTAAATGACCCCATTTGTGCTAATGTAACAATCTAATGAAAACTTTAGTGCTTATCTTTGCATAATTTCCGTTCATTTTTGCTGTTCTGATTATTAAAATTGCTCATTTAAGGACTATCTTTTGTTTTGTTTGATTTCAGCATTCCCTTTGGTAAGAATTGCAAAAATTGTGAGGAAGTGGATTTAATAGACACGATCTCAGAAATGGTTAGTTAAATGGTGCTGCAAATACTCCCATTTTTTCCCTTTGTTCTTCTACATATGTTTAAAGATATTTCTGTTAATTTACAATTTGAAAGGTGGGTGAGGAGCAGAGAGTTTGAAAAATAGATTACTGTCTTCATTAATACAGGTTTGACCTACAAAGTCTTCACGTACTTAATGATTAAAAACCAAAGTACTAAATAATAAATTATAAGAATTTATAGGAGTCATCATCTTGAAATTAGCTTACTGAATGTTCTTATCATAATAAATCTGAGTGGGTGTCTAATTTAGTGTTAGCTGACTAAAATTATATGTTGCAGTCAGATAAAAAAAAAAGAAAAAAAACTTTTGTTTCAAGACAAATGATATGAATTTAATCAGAAGTAACCTGAAAGGCTACCACATTTTGTTGTGTCTACTTTGCAGAAACTTTGGCAAAACTGGTAGTGATAGAATGAAGATCGATTTCAATTTGTGAATCTGGCAGACAATAAAATTTCCTCTAGCAATTCAGAGATGTTTATGATAACACTTCCCTCACTGCTCTAGCCAGTCAAAAACCCAGGGAACAAATGACAAAATATCTGCTGTATCCTTTATTCAGTCTCAGTACAGCAGAATCGTTTGCCAAGATCTTTTTATATGATTGTAAAACAATCTCTCTCTTCCTTCTTTATCTCTCACTATTATAAAAGATGTTTCTCAATTCAGTTAGAATGTATTTCTCCTCTCACATGAATATGAAATGTCACATAGAGACTGAAATGTTTTCAGAGCTGATGAGCTGCTTCAGAAAATTCAGCTACTGGGAATCCTTGAAGGAAAAGAAAGAAAACCAAACATTAATTTAGGAAGCGTATTAAAAGCAGTCCCAATCAATATTTTGTTTCAATGCAAGCAGTAAAAGGGATCCTGAGCCCTTTCTCAGGACAGTCATTCTGAGCCAAAACAAGTGGGTCTGGCCAGTGCAGAGCCAGCCTTGCAGAGCCTGAGCTGGCTGCACTGAGCCAAGGACTGGGGCTTCACTCTGAAAGCAGGTGCCCAAACCCCAGCAAAACCCTTTCCAGGGGAAATTCCTCTCTGCAGTTCATAAAGAACAGCCAGAGCTGCAGAGAGCAGTCAGGTTCTGCTTCATCCTTTCACTTTGCCTCAGTCCCTCACCCTAATTAATTAGAGGGAAATATGCCTTCCAGAGAAGAAGAAAATACCTCTGGGACTTCCATCAGGAAGCCACAGCTCTTGTGTTTAAAGGAGAAAATTGTTGTTGTTGTTTCAAGTGTTAAAATTTTAAAATGTGATTCACCAGTACTTAATTTTTATCATTAGTGCCAATTCTGCAGTGCTAAACGCTGTTGATAATATTGAAGTTTCTTTATGTAAACATAATTTTTGATTGCAGATTCCTAATCAGAACTAGAAAACCCATGTGCCTCAATCATTTTTCCCAAAGAGCTCCTGGAGATCAGATTCATCTCTGAAAATGCTGATTAGTCAGGTTTCATTACATCCTTTCTGAGTATTCAAATGTGAAAAAAAGGCAAAACAAAGGTGGGAGTATAAAAATTAGATGCATTATCAAATTAAAAGAGCTTATATCTCTCATTTTCTAAAAAGCCTTTACCTTGGCAAATGTCCTGCTGTTGGACTCGGTGTGATCCCACACTGGAACTGTGTGCCCAGAGTGTGCAAATGTGAAGCTCTTTTCTAGTTCTACCCACCACAGATGCCCTAAAATAGAGAATAGTTCAGGTAATTAACAAGTAACACTGTAATCATCGTTAAATTGGAAAAGAAGATGCTTGTGAAATAATTTGTGTTTGTCTGGTCATTAACAGTCTGATCCAAACTTTGTTTGTTTTTTAGGAGTGAAGATGAGCCCTATTTTCCATCTTAATTTTATCTTCTGTCTTTTAGATCATGACCAGTGGTATTTCATTGTATAATGTAGTGAAAAAAAGTGAACAGTGCTGAGACCACAGCTTGGGAAGTCAGTCTCTACAGCTGTCAAATACACATTCCAGGGCTTTTGGAGCCATGGGATAACTGAAAATATTTTAAAAAAAGAGTAGGTGTGACACTTCACAATATAGTATTTGGTCAAAGGCTGGACTTGATCACCCTTGGAGGTTTTTTCCAACCTTAATGATTCTGTGATTCTATGGCTGTTTTCTGCTCTGCTCTTTTCCTTGGTGCCTGTGCAGGTTTGATCAGGGTATGTGGTGATGATTCAGTGAAAAATAAACCATACACGAGGACAGAGCTACTTTCCTGTTCAGTGAGAGAACACTCAATTTATAAGAGCTCTGGGGTTTGTAATGGGAGAGTTGTAATGCACTGATATTTTTTTAACACTTATTTTCAAGTATCATTAGCATTACTAATGTGTGTGTTACTCTTAAAGGCTTGACTCAGCAATTTCCACATGTTCCAGATTTCTGGCTGCTGATATGCAGCTGTGTTGCTGTGTAACAATGCAAGGTCGTTTTTATGTCACATATGTAGAAACAGCAGAAATTGGATTCACTCTGGATTAACATAAAGTCCCCTTAAGATTTCAGTGGGAAAAAACAAACAAACCTCAGCATGATCCATTAACATCAGGATTCAGAGGATAACCTCCAGCATGGGCTCTAGAAACACTTGATTACAGACCATGGTCACTGATGCCATAACCCTTTTTTCCTGGTCTTTTTGTCACAAATCAGTTATTTAATGCAAACAAACAGAGAATTTTTTTTTTTCTACTTCATTTTAGTAGATCATGTTGATCATGTTTTTAAGATAAAACTGGACACAGATGCCTCTGTGTGATACAAGCAAAGACACAGGCAGGGAAAAGGAAACAACATCAAATTTCTTTGTAATGAAGTGGTGCTTGCTTACTTTCTCCCTGCAACTTGTTGAGGTTTACATTTCCATGTAACATTATGTATTGCATAATTTTTCTTAGGATTCACCCAGCCTGCTAAGAAAATGTTGAGAAAGGAGAAAACTTGCATTTCCCAAATCCACTATACTTTGTACCCAGGTCTGCAGTGCAAAGCAGCAAATAATTCTTTGAAATTAGAGAAATTATGGGTTTTTTTTAATCTTGAAAAGAAACTAATGTGTGAGCAGATAAAACAGGGAAGGGAAGAGCCATTGGTTTTCCAATTTAATAAAGGCTTGTGGTTCAAAAATACAAACACACAGCCTGGTGGCCAAGTAGCTTGTTGTTGTGTTGGGATTTTTTTTTTTCCACATGAGTGATATTCTTCAGTCCTGCAAGTTAGTAAAACCAAGACCACTTGCCATAGCTATAAGCTATCAATAAAAATTAATGTACCAGAGGGAATTGAAAGGAAAAAAATGTACTTAAGTGTTCAGGGCCATCGAGCCACCCATGCATCCTCTGTGAGAGTATTCCGGCGATGGAGCTGTTATCGTTGCCATGGGCTGCCATTTAATGTTATTTTCCTAAGTAAATGCTTCTGTGCTCTGATCAAGGACATTGGCAGTAAACCAAGACACAATCTTCAGAAAAATATGGTGCTGAATGGTATTGAATACGGTTCAACCAGACCTGGTATCAGAGGATAGCTAAACCCCTCTGTTTTGAAAGTCAGTTCAATCACAGGTTTAAAATCCTTTCAAGAAGGGAAGAGTTCTCCTTTTCTTTTTTTCTTTCTTTCTTTTTTTTTTTCTGAAAGATTTTTTCTTTACCGAATGACAAGAGGAATTAAAAATGAAAAAAGAGGACTGGGATATATCCACTGTAAGGTGATTTTAACTGAGGAGAATGGGAAGATCAACAGCAAAACCAAAATCCCCAAAGAAATATATTTCTGGGATGGGTTTTTGTGTTTGTCTGCCTTTCCAAGTGGGTGTTGTTAAACTGAAGAGCTCCCCCGTTAAGTACATCTCCATAGGGCTTTTTTCTGATAGTTTTGGCTCTGTGTCCTGCCCTGGATGCTGGTGGCAATGGTGTAGTTCTGTTTAAAAGGAAGGGACAAGAGGTCACCCCCAGGATAGCTGTATTGAAGTAAAGGAGTTTCCACTGGGGAGGACTAGCAGAGATAGCATTATCTGATTTTTTTTTTTTTTTGGCTAAAATGCTAACTGTACTGTGTTTGTCAATCAAGAGAGTACATTTTGAACAAGAAACGTTGCTGTGTTGACATCTGCAACAGCTGAACCCACATTTACTAAAAGAAAAGAGAAAAAAGATCTGAAAGGGGTTTCCATTTGCAATGATCTGTATGCAGAGCTGTAAAAAATGCATTAGAAAGGCAAGATGGAAGTGATCCCCCTGGTTAATGTTGCCATCAGTCCACAATCTCCATTTCTTCCTCAGGATGATTATTGTATTAAATGTTACAATTGATTCATTTGTAGTTAAGGCATTAAACCTACATTTATTCCAATGAAGTAATGAAGGACAGGGTTTGTACCCCAGGGGCCTGAAACCATCATTTTGGGTATGGGACACTCTGTGGTTGCAGCAGAGAATCCTTTGGGGTATGTGGTGAAGAAAAATGGGATTTTGCATCATCATTTTCCTGTAGGAAGGGTCTGTCCTAGGGAAGCCCTGTGTTTTTTCCTGCAGGTGTAAGAAAGCAGCCAGGTGCCATCCCTGGGGGGATTTATTTTTTAAATCAAACTTTTTTAGCCCAGAACTTGGTGAGAAAGAAAAGGAGGATGTTACAAATCAAAAGGCTGACCAAGCTTTTTGCTGTGTGTTCTTGATAAAATATAGACAGCCATGCTTATTTGTAAATCTTCAGGGCAAAAGAACTTGTTTGAGCCATTCTTCAGTTTTATTCAGCATGTTTTGGTTCTCACCCACCTTTCAATCCAATCTCTCTCATTTTTTTTTGGTGAAGCATTTCATTTGTGGCAGTTTTTCTTAAAAAAATGCCCATATAGGGATGGATCAGATTTCAAACCACCTGAGTGCACTTGCTCTAACAAATGGGAGGAGCAGAAGCCGTAGAAAGAGACAGCAAACAGTAAAGAATTTTTCCAAAAAACTCAATATCTCCCAGCCTCTAATACTTAACATTATTCTGTTAATTTTTGCCTTGTAAATTTTAGCATCCACAGTGTCTTGTGGGAGGGATTTACCAGCCTAACTTTATACTGCATGAAAAATTCAGTGACTTCTTTGACTTGTTTTGAGCTTGGAGGCTGCATCCAGCTCCCGTGCTGAGCGAGGCTGTCTGTCCCTCTTCCCCCTCTCCAAGCTGCTGACAGTCCTGAGGCCACGAGTACATCCCTGCTCAGCTGCCCCTGTGAGGAAGAAGGTGCAGAAGTTAATTGTGTACAGAAGTTATTCCATAGCAATAACAATTTCTTTAGCCCTTCTCTGTAGCTTTCCACTGCTGTGGCAGTTTTTAAAGATGAAGGTACCAGAACTTCTCACACTGTCCAATCTGCTGCAGACAATCTTCAATGTATACACTGGCAAAATTGTGTCTTTTATTTTCTTCTCTATTTTCTTCTTATTTCCTAATAAATCTCAGCTTCCTATTTCATTTTTAATTGCAATGAATATTGAGCTGATGTTCTCATATCGCTGTGATACATCCCCAAGATCTTGCTCTTGCATTCTAAGTTTGGTACAGACATGTGACATTGCATTTGGTTTTTTTTCCCATATGCATCATTCATCTACTTTTAATTTCATCTGCCATTTTGTTGCCTGGTTGCTGAGCATTATAAGATCTTTCTGCAAGTCTTCCCAGCCAGCTTTCATCCTTGATAGTGTGAAAAATACTTTTTTCCAGTATTGGTGAGGAAAGAGGGGAAAAAGTGGAAAGGCGACTGTAGATGATGCTGCATGGACACAAACTATTTAGAGTGAAATCCAGTGATCCACACTAGAGGCAACATGATTAATGGAACTGAAACCTCAAAAATGGTCTTGCAACTACATTTTTAATGCATAATATTTGCGTGAGTTTGACATTCAGCAAAATGCTTTCTCTCATGCCTGGTTTGAAGTTAAAGATATAAATGGAATGTCCTAGATTTTATTTATGCATCTAAAGTTGTTAAGGAGGTAAAGGAGAACTGAGAGATTGGCAGCCCAGATTTCATATCTCCAAAGCACAGTCCCATCGTTCACAGAAAGTTCTCCCCCTGTTGATTGAATCATTCCAAGCTGGGTTAGTTTTGGTAACTTGGAATTTTACATATTTTCATCGAATAAGCAGATGTTTGTTTTATTGTCCAAGGGAGAGGTCATAATGTCTGCAGTGTGATCTTGGAGAGATCAGCACAAAAACGTGTCTCTGTCATGCACACACACAAATACACACATTGCTGGCAATGGATTTCCTAGGACCAATTTTAGCTAATGTTGCAGATTGTGAATAATTGAAAAATGTAGTGGAAATGCTTCATCTGAATTTTGTGTCAGCAACAGCTAATGAATATTTGGGAGAGTGTCTGAACTGTTGCTTAAAGGCTCACCATGCTGCTCTGTGCACAAAAAAAAGACCTGCAGACAGCTTACACTTAAATTTTGAAAATCCTAGGGAGAAATAAGTTTAAACAAAAGCTTTTCCAACTCTTTGAGTTCCACAGTATAGAATTAAGTTAATAAATGAGAGCTTAACATCAATGAAAAGTAAATGTACATCTGTATTCTGAAATCTCACCATTCTGTGGCACTAGAAACTCTGTCAAATCTGATGTCTTCAGTGGAGTTTTTAAGGTATGTCTAAAACTGTCCATCAGAGATAATGTATTGTTTCATTACATTTTATTTTTAGCGACAGAAAGTGCAATTGCATTTGAAAAAACACAAACTACTCCTTTTTGTCATTTTAAATTGGGCAGGATGGGTGAAGAAAACAGGACCAGAATCATCAGGGTTTGTGCCACTTTCAGAATGTGAGGTACGCAGTGAATTTTGGGGTTTGTCCTTTGGTACCATGACAACAAAGCTGCTTAGCCAGTCTTTCTAGACTTCTGTTATTATTCCCATGAGAAAACGTTTTCTTTGCTTATTTCTAATTTAAAGTTCTTTATTTTTCACTTGTCTAATCATTTCTGTTGAGTTAAAAGCAGCAAGACAAATTAACATTACCTGCAGAATATAAGATTTGTGTTTTGCTGGTGTGGGTAATTCCCCTCTTCAAACCACCCCTCTTTTTTTTTTTCTTTTCTCTCTTGATACTCAAATTTAGGTCATTTGTCCGTCCTCATAGCTCTTACCTTTCATACATTAAATTTCATTGCCAGCACTCTAAAAATCCAAATAAATTATGCCATTTGCACTGCTATCGTCACCCTCTGTAACCTCAGAAAAGTCAAGGAGAATAGTTAGGCAGATTTTTTTTTTCTTTTCTAAATCTCTACCAGTTACTTTCCATTATGTTACAAATATGTGTTCCTTTCTACCTTGCCTGTCAGAATGGCTTTCTACAGTTTTCCTTGCTAATGTTGACAAGGTGATTGACTTGCAGATTTCTATAGCAGTTTTAGACCTTAAAAAAAAAAAAAGACTGCTCTTATATTCCACAAATTTATTTTTTTTTTAAACTGCTTGAACTTCAATTATGATTTGTGGCCTGCAGATCTTTGACAAGAATAAATCTTACAGTGTCTAGTCTGACAGACTCAATTTTTGTTTTGAATTGCCTCCTACTTTTCTAGTTGTAGGCACAGTGGTAATTATAGACATAGTCAGTGGATGACAGCCAGGATATTGTTATTGTAGTCTTTGGTTTAAAGAAAGTATTAATTTCATATTTCAGTTGTTTTACATGCTGTCAGGGTATAACTCTTTCCTTGATTCTAGAGTACTGAAAATTAAAAGTTCTGGGCAGTTCTGCTTCAGCTCTTCAGCCACATCTGTTTTAATTGCTAGGTTTTATTTCTTTTTATTGGTCTGGCACATGTCTGTAGGGGCTTATCCTGCAGAAATTTTTTAGTATGTACTTATATAATCAATTCTGGTGAAAATCAGCAGTTTGAATTGAATATAGTCAATGAATATTTTTATGTTTGTATTTAAAAAGGGGGAAAAAAAGCCTATGGGTGATAGTTCATTATTAGCTTATAAATATAGTATAACTTCCTGCATAATTACAGGTTTTTATAATTTTTATAATGCTTTTTTGCTTATTTTCCTTTGGATAATTTTCAAAGTACTATTATTCCCTCAAGAGATCTCTAAGAGGCAGAATTTCTGGCTATTAAAGATTTGCCATCCCACAAGCAGCAGACTGAGAATGCCTCCAGGTTATTTATAACTGGGTTTTATCTCAGAAAATTAACTAAAGAAGATAAACCAAAAGTCTAGGGGAAAATGCCTTAAACGTCTCATATATTATGCTGTGCTCAAACAGCTATTTTAATTTTAACAGCCTGGCAAGCCCAGTGGAGCTCTTTTTCTGGTTTTGGGCACAAAATAAGATAACACTTTTTGAATTCCTCCAGGAGATCATCTAAGTGCACTTAAAGTGGAGGCATAAAATATGAGTTTACAATGTGATATATTTAAGCTTCACATGTTAGTTTAATTGATTTTCTGTGTTTGTTAGTTCTGAGAGCCCCAGAACTCCTAATTTGCCCTTTAAAAAACCAGTGCATCCTCAAAATGTTGCATTAGCAGGCAAGTTGCTTCATTCTGCAGAAAGTTATGTTGTGTTCTGGTTCCTATAACCCTTTCCTGACCACCAGCACTAAATGTTCTGCCAAGATTTCAGCATGCATATACATTTACATGCCTGCAAAACCCCCTTGGTTTTGGTGGGCCACTCACAGGGGTAGGGTTACACATCTGACGTGTGTTCCTAAATCAGGGGTGGAGTCTGTTTGCTGGGATTTGTGGGTGGAATTTGGGGGAGCAAATGAGGGAAACCAGCCTGCCAAATGCAGAGCACCTCAGCTGGACTGCCCGTGAGAATTTAGGTGTCTGATGTGATTAAGCTTAAAATAACAAACTCGTTTTCTGTCTGACATCCGTTATATTTGAACTTAGGTCTAGCTGGGTGAAAGGTTATTGCCATAATTTATTGTACCTTATAGTACAATCAGTGTTTAAAAAGGAATGGTAGCTGAAAGGCATGTTCTATTCTTACTTCAAGAGAAAAATACTATCAGACTGCAAGGACTAAAATAGTTGCAGTTTCTAAGTATGCCTTGTAAATAAAATTACGAGCAAGGGATTTTCAAGACAAGTTTTGGAACTGAGTGTCAGCTCCTTTTCTTCATGTTTATAATAATAATGCCTTGCATTTCTGATTATGTCATTGTGATGCACAATTGGGTGACCTTTGCAGTTGACAAAATGATTAACAATTTCCTCTGGCTTTTGCTTTTAATTATTCACCTATGTGAAGTAGAGAATGGACTGTATGAGCTGGGGCACATAACGATGATTGGCTCGTATCAGTGTTATCACATGGCAGAAAGGTCAGAACAGCTGCCTTCAGTGTGCTTAGGCTTAGATAGTACTCTTAAAGAAACTGCCTTTTTATTTATGGAATTGTATTATGGAACATAAATCGATGCACATATATATTACATATAAGCATATTCTGTGTGTGTATATATATGTATAAATATACAGTATCGATAGGAAGATTTCCATAACATCTTGAAAAATTTTAATCAAGGAAGGATAACAGCTCCCTGTTCCTATAAGGGCTTATTTCTACAGCCCCAGCTGCATCACTCCTTCAAGACACAAAAACCAAACTGAACTTTGAATTTCAGCTGAAAATTACATGAGGAAATTAAAGGTCCCATTATCTGCCCATTTAGACTTCTTGTCTTTAATAAGTGAAAGGGTGGCTAAAAAAATATGGCACAATGTTATCTTCTGCCATATGTATTTTCTTTTCTAAATTATCTAGTCTTATAAATATTTGAATAACTTTTGCTCAGAATAAACTCTTTCCTCTCAGCTTAGCTCTTATGGCTCTTGAGACCATAACAATTAGATAAATTAATATTGATTTGCTAAGAAAATGCTTCTTCATCTGTTAGAATATCATCTACCATAGTTTAGAACAAAACTTACAAATTCAAAAGGGTGTAGATAGCTCTTGACCATTTCCCTACTGAAAGTAATTCTGGACAGCGCTGCACAAAGTTACTGGGCTGTACTTTCTAAATCCTAGATTACATAGAAAAAAATTCCCAAAGGTGCAAGAAAGGGAAAGTCAGCTACACATACAGATTAAAGCTGAACCCTAATATATATAACCCCCAATTTTTCTTTAGAATTCATTAGAAGTGGGGGATGGAGCAGTGTGATAGATATTATTTGGAGATACCTGCTTACCAGTAACAGGATTAATCTAAATATCAGGAACTTAAAAGATTTCCAATTGCTACTAACTTTCCTATTAGAAAGGAAAAGAGCTACTTGTTCGAATTACTAATTTGAATTTCTGATCTGAAAATGAGAGGTTTTTTTTAAACCAATCATTGTGATTTTTTTGGACAGAAAGAGAGAAGGGTCTTGTGTGAACTCTGTCAGTTCCAGGTTGTGGGTTGCAGAGAGATGGAGCACAAGCCAAGGCAGCCCAGCCCACGTGTGGTGCCCACCCCAGTCTGGAGGGAGAGGAGATCTCCCAGCCCTGCTCATCAGGCCAGGACAGAGCCAGGCTGTCCCTGCACACCTGCAGGATGTGTGTTTGGAGAGCCTCAGCACTGGCAGGTATTGTCCATGGCCCTGGGGGAAGCTGGGCTCCTGCAGGAGGTGTAATTCGGGGGGGGTGAGACCCTCTGCTTGCACACAGAGCCCCTGCCCCGTGGGGTGGCAGCTCTGGAGCAGGCTGATGCCAGGCAGTGCTGCACAGGGAAGAGATCAGAGCAGGGGGAAGTTGTCTCAGGTTTTCAGCTACCCAGCAGCCCAACCTCTGCTCCAGGTGGGCTGTCTGACCGCCTGGAGTCTGGAATGAGAACGTAAATTTTTTCCTACAATGGAAAAATCTGGCTGAAGAGAGTGTCTGCCTGTGGAGATCTGGCCATTGGGAGCACCTCAGTCCAAGTGCAATTCCTTTAATGATAAAAATAAAGTATAGGGGGCATAGATCATTGCATCCGTGAATGCAGACAGTTTTTCTGTGAGATACAAGGAAAAGTTTCCCCTTATGGAGAGATTTGGCAGAACCTTTGGCTTTGCAGTGTGTTGTTCTATGATCCATCAGGCTCAGGGCTTGGCACAGGTGCTGTCTTAGCTGGGGCAGGTAAACTTTGAGGAAAAGACAAGCAGGGAATGAATAGGACTTCAGCAAATAAAGAAACACAGATAAATGTTGTTGTCAGCTTTACACGTATATATCTTTTCAGCTAATTAACACTAATCTCTGTAAATTTATGCCATGCTTTTGTCCTTCAAGTCATATACAGATTCTCAGCATCTAGTATGTGGATTTGACTAAGTACTCTCAAACGTCACGATTTTATATTTGTCCCTGAAAAAAAAAAAAAAAAAAGAGAAAAAGGAAGAAGATGGAAGGCAGGAAGGAGCACATAAACCAAAATAAAACTGATATTTCATTTGTGTTTTGCTGATAGATATTGAGTTCTTTCCATACACTTGTGCTTTAAGGGTTTTGCTGAGTGAGCTAGGACACTGTCTCTTTAAGTGTTTAACAGTAATTGGTTCATGTCCTGGTGTTCATTGAAAATCCTAGACATTTCATGGAAAATCTTCTTAATGAGGGAATGAATTTTTCATTCACATTAGAAAGCTCACTCTGACAAACAATTTCTAAATAAAACTTTGGCGACATGACATCCCATATTGGACTTGACAAAGAGGACAGGTGCATTAGAATAAAACTGTATGGCGATCCTTCAAGCTGTCAGCCATGAATATTTTATTTCTTAATGAATCATCTTTGTGAAATGAACTTTCTTGTTGTAGTGTCAGTGCCATTTACAACAAAAAACCTGCTCCTTTTAAAAGGTGAACTCCTTAAAGATGCTGATGCCTGCATAAAATACTTAACCCTAGCCAAGGTATTCAGTAAATTTAATAGTGTATTTTTTTCCCAAACTGTTTGAAATGTAGTCTCATACTACCAGGTGTGACTGTCAAACACAACCTTTTGCATTGCAATTTTGTTAACAAAGCCATTATTCAAGGTAGATTAGCAATGGGGTTGATCCTTATTAGAAAACAGAGAATACTTGCCTAATTATTGTTCTGATGTTTCCTTTATTTTTGATGGCATGTTACATTTATTTAGTACTTGTGTGTAATAGTAGATTTATGTAAAAGACTTTATATATGAAATTCATTTCTAGCAGACAAGAGAAGCTTTCACCCTCTTGTCCCTTACAATGTGACCAGAATAAATCATGGGCAGTCCTTGTTGGCATTTTTTGGGGTATTTTTTCCCCAAAGGTGTGAAGTTAGTGGTGATTGCAGTGGTTGTGAAGGGTGTTCAGAGCCTCCTCCAGCTATGGGCCCCAGTATCCAGGTGTCCCCAAACTCTCTTATTTCTTTATTCTAAGAGAATACAAATGTCAGATCAGTTTATTCTTCCTCACAGTTTATTTGTCGTAGTAGATTTGAATGTACTGGTTTTGCTAACAATTTTACATTCATTGAGTTATCTTAAAAGCATATATGTTTCAGCATTTTCCTTTTGTTCTGCGAAAGCAGCTTGATTTGGATTCTCTGGGGAAAGCTCAATTTTTATTGATATTAAAAATACCCATTTGATTGCAAACCTCAAAGTGGACTAGATTCAATTTAATTTACATAATGGTGTCTTCAGGGACAAAGATTGCATGTCCTTTGTGGCATTAGTTGGTGGATGTTTGTTTCTAGCAAGTGTCAAGTTCAAATTACAGGGTTTGTCATTTTACTTATAGGCTAAATGTTTTGACTCCAGGAGATATGATTATACTCATTGTCTTTGCAGTCCCTGCCCTGTGTCCTTGCTGATACTGGATATATGTGAGGAATTGTCAGCCAGCACCCTGATCTCCATGGAAAGGTTACAAAAATCAGGAATAGATCCCTTTAGTGCTTCTCTTGCAACCTCCTCCTTGTGTTCCAGTTTTTTCCTTTCCACGATGGACTTCTATCCTCGTGTTAACTTTCCTTCCAAACATCTGTGCTTATTAAGCAAAACTTTCTCAGATTCTGCTCTCATTGAAATCAGTAGCATCCTTTCCACTGCCTTTAACTGGAGAAAAGAGCTGCTTTCAGGAAGGTTTTATTTCCCTTGGCATTGATTGCTCACTTGTCTGTGTGCTTCCTGAGCAGTCACAAAGTGTCTGTAGGGTTTGTCGAATCATTCATGGGAAAACCTGGAACTGGTTCACCAGGCTTCACAAGAAAGTGCTCAAACTCCACCCTTGAAGGCTCCATGTTTACAGATTGCTGTTTGTAGATGAAGCCTTCTATGTGCAGGAAGCATTTATCATCAGTAATTAGTGACATCAAAAAGGGCTGTCTGGGCCAGATGAATTCGGCTGAAGTCCCTGACTGGGATGTCTGCACCAGGCTTTGGAGAGCCAAATGTGCACTCACACACTCTGAGGTGGCTTTGCTGCTTTATTATTGCTTGTGTTCCTGCAGAACCAAAGGGTCAAGCCATTTTTGCTTTGTTGAGCACCACAGAAATGCACACCTGGGGTAAAAAGGCAGCTCCTGGTTGGAAGTTCACAGGCCATGAGTAGGACAGGACACCACCAATGCACGGTGGACAGTGGAGCCCAAATAAACAGGGACACCATGGTAGGTAAATCAGGGTAGGCAGCGGGTTTGAACAAGCCCCAACAGCCTAAATATTCCTTTTGTTGGTATGGAATTTTTGAAAGTGATTTAAGGTTCATGGGGGTAGTTCTGTGTATGTTTGAGGAAGCACTTGCAAAACTTTGAGGCAGCCTGAAAAAGTAAAAGTGTCTCCAGTAGAGGCTGGAATCTTCCACAGTGGATGGGAGAAGGGAAGAATCAGTCTCTGCTGGGGACTGACATGAGAGAAGGAGGGGCATACACTATGAAGGACTTCCCACTCTTGACTTGGAATTTATATTGTATTTTATTGGGCTGTTCAGAGGGCCTGGGCTGGCCACACTGAGCATTACAATTCACTGGAAAGGCAGGGATTTTCAAAATTTCTATTGATTTAAATGGGAGTCAATGCATGCTGCAACTTCATGATCAAGGGGCAATGATGATAACTCTCAATCTTCTTTCCCATATCTAATTAAAATCTTACGGGTTTTTTAAACATTCTTGCCCTTCTCTTGAAATTATCAGTCTGTCTTTATCCTTCTTCAGTTTCTAATTTTGCTTGCATTTAAATGCTATTTTTCAACGGCCCAGCAAGTGCTAATCAAATAAACTTTAAAAGATTGCTCCTGATTAAATTATTTTTTAATAATGAGTTCCTGTTACCAGGGAATACAGAGTTAAAAAGGTGATATCACTAAAATTAATTAGCATGAGACATGCTGGACTGGTAGAAGTGACTGGATCTTAATCAATAGCAATATGATTACACCCATGCAGCAATTATAAATTATTTAAAACAGTACCCCTAGGTTACTGACTAGTTGCCTTTAAATTAAATTCTCTGTCAATAATTGATGCAAAGAATTAATGTGAGAACACCTTCAGTTACTGAAACTTTTTTAAGGTGGCATAAAATATTGAACTGTTGCCTGTCATTAGCAGCCACCCTGTCTCTTTTGCACAGCATTGTTCTTTACTAAATTGGTCGAGAAGGACCTCCAGAGCATGAAAGATGACTAATGATCCTAAAGCTGTGTTCACTCTTCTTCTAAGGACACTGACACTAAGAAATATAAATTTCGTGTGCAAGGGGAACTAAAAACTGATGAGACCAGTAAAGCTCCTGGTCCATTTTGCTGCTGAAGCAGTGAAACAAAATATGTTCTTCCTTGGTTTTTAGATTATGTTAGATGAGGAAGATAAAAGGAAAACAGTCTGGAATGTGATGATGTGTAAGTGGTGTTTGGCAGGCTGTTGATTTGTTGTGAGTGGTAATTTCCTTCCCTAATGGCCCACTCATAAAAGAGTTAAAAATTTTTCTTCTGTCCTCTTCCTTGGTATAAATTTTTGTTTTCTGTGGTTTAATGTTTGGGAGCAGCTGGGATGTATGTGGTGTTACTTCTTTCAAGGAGCAGAAAGAAAATACAATAATTGCAATCTTGGTAAGATCGGAGAGGGTGCCAAGCAGGTCCAGTGCATCTGTTGCTGCAATCTCAGTGTGCACAGGGAGGGCATCCACATGTGAGATTTTCATCAAAGTTTGATCCCTTCTTTTGCTACTGACCATTCTTTTCTGCTGTATAAAAACACTGATACTTGAGAAAATGAGTAAGCATTTTCTAGGTTTAAGGTGGCATAATTTAGGACAGTGTGTGTATACTTTGAGAGGCAAAAAGAGCTTAAAAATTCTAGAAAATAAAGGGGTACATCTAGTGACATAATTATTGTCAAAATCCTGCATTTGAAAATATTATTAAGTCTTAAGGCCTTGGCTTGTATAATTCAGAATTATTATGGAGATATTGACATAAACTCACAGAAGCCAGGAAGTTCATGGATGGAGCCTGGAGCTGGGAGGGGATGTTTGTTCCTGCTTTTTGGCTTTTGCTTGCTTACTGTGGGAAGCTGGCAAAGCTGCACTGACACGTGGACACAGTAGAAATTTAAAAAGACAGTCAGTCTTGTTATCTTTTACTCTTTCAGTTTGCTATTTTTTAAAAAACTTTATTTTGGTTCCAAAATACTCATAATTTACAATTTTATTTTAAATTTGTCCCAGCTTTATGTATTAACACTCAAAAAATGAGACTTTTGAAAATTTAGTTAATAAAGACACCAAAATTTTCTTATTTTGTTTGTTACAGCTGTATAAGTTGCATGTCAGTGAATTTTGTTAGTACTAGTGAAAGACTTCTGGTGTATGCCATGAATAAGTACCGGTCAGGGATGGGGAAAGTGCTAAGAAAAAAAAGAGATTTTATTTATTTGCGGAGTATTTTAATGGTGTAACAGAGATACATTAAATGTTTACTCATTATAAAATAGTAGTTCTCATTTTCTAACAAAAATCCTTTGACGAGGTTTGGGATAAATTGAGTTAATTCAATATTTAGGTCAGCATTTCAGAAAAAGAAATCCAAGCCAAAATCCAGGTGGTGCAGACTCCAAGGGAAGAGGAAAGTTAGTTTTCACTGTTTGAAACCTTCAGTCTAACACCCTTACCCTGCTTCAGCCCCTCTGCATCTTCTCCATGGAAGTGTGGAAATCACAAGGGTAAAGATATTATGAAGTCTAGAGATTTGTAATTTTATCTCTGGTGGAAATTTGCCTCCACTCTCAAATGGCAACTTTAAACATAGTTGCTAAAATTTAGGAGCACAGGAGCAGTTTGTCTGTGAGCCCCTCATGATAAGCAGTTGGACCAAGGACAAACACAGCAGAAAAAAGCAGTGGTCAGGTGGAGAAATCAGGAACTTCCAACCTTTCGATCTTCCCAGGTTGCTGCATCCCTACACAGCAGTTCTGTTCCATTTCTGTGCCTTGCTTTCCTTATCTGTGAACAGCAAATGGTGCAGGGGGTGATGTGAGAGTTATTTAAGAGCTGGGTAGTGTTTTGAAGGTGTAAGACTAACTTTGTGACCTTGCCTATCACTCCTGGATGGTACCTGCAGGACAGTGTGCAGTGTATTTGACTTTTTTATATTAAATTCTAGCAAAATTGAAATGACATTTATATAATTGCAGAGAGATCATAAAATGCCTTAAATAACGGAGGTTTAAACTCTCCATTAACAAAAAGTGCAAACAAACCAAAAGATTCCTGGAACCCGCTGTTTGATCACTTCACTGATTTTATCAAATGTTAAATAAATGGAACAACGAGGATCTGATTTGCCCCGTAGTATTTATGATGTTTGATAAGAGTTTGCATTTGGGGACATAAAAAAACCAGCTACTGTTGTGTGCCGACTGAATATGTTTAGTCAGAGTTTCAGTCTAACTAAGCTATTCTGTGTGCACAGGAAGTCACTGTCTGTGTGTTTATCTCAGTAGCTGAAGTTTCTAATTCATAAAATAACTTCCATCCGTGTTTGTTAAAGTGCATACCAAGCCAACAGACTATTTGACAGTGTAACATCAGCAGCTGATGCACAGTTTCTTGTAGCTCAACAGTACCAGGATAAAAGTTCATGGTCTGTTTGTAGAGCTGCTTATTCTTCTCTTTATCTGCACTTTCCTTTGCTGTTTTATTTCTGTTAAAAGTCAAACATCCTGTGTTGGTGTAAAGGCAACGGAGGTTTCTCCTCACTACAGTCCAACTGCACAATTTCCCTGCAGAAAAAATTGTGACATCTCTACAGTTTAGTGACTTGGAACCTTCTCTTCCCCCGTTCATTTTTTACTCTTCAATCCTTTGGCACTTGCAGAGTGGGAAATTTAACAAATGGTTAGAAATCTTCAGTCATGCATTGGCCCTGACTTGTGTGCAGTTTTGCAGTTGATGAGCAATTGCTCATTTTATGGATTTTTAAGCAAGCATGGAAAATATTTCAGGTTGGATAAAAATTTTGCTCGTCTCATCTGAAATACGAAAAATTTCACTACTTTCATGCTTTCTTTTTGTATTTTATTGCACTGCAACATATAAATTGCATTTACTTTGTGAAACTAAAATGAGGTTGAACTGGAAAGCCATATTTCAAAACATTAAATAAAAATATATTTGAACAAGAAAATAGAAACATTAAAGAATAAAAATTAAAAGCCCCATAAATCCCATTTCATCCTTATCCACTCCTGCTGAGCAAAAGATGACCCCAAAAGAAATGCACCTACTGAAGCAAAACGGCTATTCATTTCACTGATGTGAAAATTTCCCAAGTGGAAAATAAAATCTTAGGAGCTGTTTTGGTTTTCTTTTTCCTGTTCTTACTTGGCTTCACCATACCTGGTAGCAGATAATACCTGGTTTTGAGGACAGCTCTCTATAATATAGTTTGGATTAATGTTAAACACCACAATCTGAAAATTGTCCTTATATTTTTTGCTGCAAAATTGGTTAACGTGTCCAGGACAAGCGCTGTGACCAGCACAGCCATCGTGCTTGCACAAACTACTCAAGTGTTTCTTCTGCCTGACTGATTCTGTGGGAAGATCTGAGGGAGGTGGAGAACACCATGTTAAAGTGGGATGAAATGAAATTAGAAAACAGAACAAGAAGCCTGATTGAAACTGTGTGTGACAAGCGTTGTTTCTGCTTTTAAGAAACTCAAGAAATCAACCTTTTAGACCTCAAAAAGATCTCTGACTTCCCATGCCAAAGATGTTATGCGAAATTGATGACTAAATTCGTCCAGGATTTGTATTTTAATTCTCAGAATGTTCATTGACAATCTGATTAATGGGTTATTTCCGTTTATCATCTATCTCGAGCTAGTTTTACAGAATGTAGAGAAAGCACATTGTTCTGAAACGTGGTTACGTGACCAAAATGAAAGCACACATGAGCTGCAAAATCCTACGCCGTGGCTTCAGCCGTGTTCTTCCCGTAAGGCTGGGCCCGAGGTGATTTACGAGAACACATCTGCACACATGTGCATGTGTGAGACCCCGTGTGTGCTGTGCGTCAGTGCCACTCCTGCTCACCAAAATAAAATCAATATGCTTTGCTTGAGTTCTCTCCACAATGACCATAAATATTAGATTGGAGTTAATGTGCGTTGTCCAGTTTGGAAAAACGCGTTTCGAGGTCTGATAAATTTGCCAGAGGTAAAAATGGGCTTAAAAGAGATATAAGTACTACTACTGATAAAAGTAAAAGAATGTAGAATGACTTATTAATTTTAATGCATAGTTTTTGAACAAAAATTCAGTTGTGGATTGGTCTGGTAGGTGAGCCTTTGTAAAGTTTGAACCTTTAGAGAGAGAGAACAGTTTGCTACTGCCGTAAATATTTTTATTTTCACTGCACCCCTCCATGGAAAGAACTAATTATTGCCCTGAGAAGCAGGTGTTCTTGCTCTTCCTTTTCACACAGGGAGAGCAAGTAACAAGCAGAGAGCAAAGACTCTCTCAACACCAGCGTTTTTCACTCCTGGTGCTGGTGAGGTACTTGTGTTGTGTTGTGTTGCTATGAACATATTATAAGTTTTTCTGTGTGTAAGTTTTTTGATTATTTTCTCATGGGAGAACATCTTTTTGCTGTCTTTTTCTTTGTATAAGCTTTCTGTAAACAAAATATCTGTGTCTGTTCTTCAAAGACATAGGATTGGTTAGCCTCCTCCTACCTATGAGGAGACAGAGCTGAAAATTACTTTATCTTTCTGATATTGTAAACTATTCACACACATTCCCTAGACAAAGCAGCAGCAAGAGCATAGAGATTGCTCTCTACTGAGCAGATATAGAAAAATATTAGAATTATAGAGTCATTTTAATAAATCATGTTAACCTTCTGAAATTGTTGTCAAAAGTCTTTTCTTCTATGTATAAACCACAACAATAGTGTTGCAGAAAGTGTTCGCAAACTCAGAAATGGGGCAAATGTTTCCACTTCAAGGTACAAGAGTTTAGGGTGTTTAGGACACCAGGTGGTTGGCTTGGGAGGTACAAGGAGCTCATGTCCTTGGAGATCCAAGTTGGGAGAACACTCCACTGGCCATGGCTCCTCCAAGATACTGCAAGGGCTCTCAGGCATTTCTGGGGCAGGGGATGGTCCTCAGGGGGCAGGTGGAGGCTGACTTTGCTCTTATTGAGGTTTGGTGTGATGCTTTGGAAAGCAGCAGGTGAGATGGAAAAGCCTTCCTCCGCTTTGTCCTTAGAAGCCTTTCCAAGTCTAAGGGCTGAAAGCGAGTGGAAGTCCCCTCCACAATTACACTGAGCCAGCCCAGTCTGTTCTGGGTGGGTTTTGCTCTAAGCTGCACCTTGTGTAGCCTCAGGAAGCTTATCCTCACACAGAAGGAGCCTCTGATAGATGCAGGGTGATGGGGTCTCCATCAAGATAACACAAATCCCTCCCAGCCATCACTGGCCTGCTGCACTTCCCAGCTGACAGCACTAAAACATGGCCCTGCAATGGCCCCTGCTCCCACAGCTGTGCAAACATCCTCACTGACATTTTCAGTCAAGCCATGGTTTGTACACCCCTGAAACACATGCTGATGGTTTGTACACCCCTGAAACGTGGCAAATGGGCTGGTGGCAGGGGGTGGTCACTGCCAGGAAAAAAAGCAGGAAGGGAAGAAGCAATAGTGTCAATATTTTAAGGAGGATTGTAAAATAAGGAGGACAAAAGATAAAGAATTCTCTTGCCATGACACTAAAGAACATGGGGAGGAGGGGACACTAACCAATCTACCCATTCCTGCTCAAGCAAGATGTATGTCTTTAAATTAGCTTGAATTCCCGTGGGTCATCCTGTAAGTACTCTTACCTCTCCCTTAGGCAGCTGTAGAGACTAGAGGAAATGATGGACAGGAAAACTGTTCTAGGCCTTTGGGCAGAGGCAGACCTTTAGTTATAAGAGAAAAAAGGGGAAGTTTTCACTGACCTTCTGCTGGGAAGCCCTGCTGACACGGTGTCCCCAGGCATGGGGCATGAAGCCAAGCTGTGTTCCCCTGGGGGACAGCCACACTCTCAGGAGGGACCTTTCCAAAGTGGTGTGAGTGGCCAAGGACCAAAAGGAGCACTGCAGGGCAGAGAAATGCCATCTGAGCACCATCTTCCTGACTTCTGCCAGGGTGCTTGCAGTGCCAGAAGTGAAGATGAACCAGTGTTGCTACAACAGAACAGCACCTTCAGTGGGAGAAACACAGGTTATTTATTCCTCCCTGAACCCCCCAGCTCCAAGGTAGTTTACTGCACACAGAGAGAGGAACAGCATGGATATAGAATGTCCTGTACCCTCCTGGCACTCGGGGAGAGCTGGGACTGGTGGCACCATATGGCCCATTTATAGCCTGGGCTCTGAGAGCTCTGGAGACTGTCACAGCCCCATTCCCCACAGGGCTCTGCTCTGAAAATGTGCCCAAACCCAACTCAGACTGCATCCACCAAGTACCAGCAGGCAGGGGCAATACCCTCAGCACTGCAGCTATGGTGGGCAGCCTTTTTGCCTTCCCTCTGAATATAGAATTGTATTGTGCATTAAAAACATGAAAAAAATCTATGTTCATATTGTAGAAAGCATCAGTGGTGTCGTGTAAGAGGTTTGAAAAAAACAGTACCTGCTCACAGGATCCTCAGAAAATGGCCACAGACCCTTTTTGTTTTGATATTTTCTGCACTGACACCGTTTTTTAAATTAACTTACTTTTTTTTTTTTTTTTCTTTTTTTTTCCCTTTTTTTCCTGTTTTTTTCTTTTTTTTTTTTTTCTTTTT
>VXAX01005980.1:310388-348948 GCA_013399835.1 Leptocoma aspasia
TTTTTTTTTTTTTTTTACTTTTTTTCCCCTCTTTAGTGTTCAGCATCTCCAATTTTAAAGTTTAAATAGATCTATACTTTCCCCAAGGACTACTGTGCAAACTAATATTAAGATTAAAATCTTTTATGTTTGTTCTGTAGCTTGAAACAAAAAACTAGTGCATAGTCTGTTTTATCCCACTGGCTCTCTAAGGTTCAGGTATTAACATAAATACAGCCCATTAACACTTGTTCCTCTCTGTCAGGACATAAATTAAGTCTGCAGGTGTTCCATGAAGCTTTACCCTTGGTACTAATTAAGCCTTGATAATTAGGTTTGTTAAATTCAGGACTTTAAGCTTATATTCCCTCTTTGGGTTGCCAAAATGGGGATTTGCAATATACAGGGCCTGTTTTTGCTGGTTTTCTATTTTTTGTTTTATTTTGTCTTATTTTGCTTTTGTTTTCAACAAAACTGCAGTTGTAATGAACTCTTCTTTGCTTAGATGGTTAAAGATTCAAAACCTGTGAAGAACTTGGATATCAGCTTATATTTACATCAGAACATTTTCTTTTGCTGGCTTTTTTGGCAGAACACACTCATTGTAGTGGAAAGTTTCCAGTCCATATGTTAAACACACAGATGCTTCAACTAGATAAATGGTTGCAGTTCCAAATGAAATATCATTGAGAAATGTACAAGCAGAGATCCTAAAATAATAATATTAAAAAATACGTCGAAAAACAATAAAAGTTTAATTTAGCAAGCATATCCCATATAGCAATAAGATTTTCCTTATGGAGGAAACAGTATAGATAAAAGTTCTTATACCTTTGATTTTTGTCAAGTGTTTTAAAAGGTTCTGTTCCCAGGTCATATGGTCTCAGTGCTAAATAAAAATAATAACTGAAAAAATCTGGTTCAAAGGAATCCTCCTGGGAGGAGGGTTATTTGTAACACATACACAGAACATTAAATAGTCTAATCAAAATGGATTTTCTTGCCAGTTAATCTCTTCTCTTTTGTTTCTCCATAAATATATAGCCCATCAGATCAAATGTTTGATAAATGTCATTTTTCATCTAGAATAAATGAAACCACAGCTACAACTCTATTAGAGGCACTTTTCACATTATTCATTGCAATCATGCTAACTTGATGCTAATACCTTTAATGTTCTGGGTTGTTTTAATCCATGGGATATTAAATAAAATAATATTTTTACTCAAAGCATTGTTTTTTTAAAGAAATCAAAATTAAATAAATTAATTAATAAATGCCATTAGAGACTTTCACCCACATTAGATTATCATCCTTCATTTTATTTAGTGTTTTATTGACCAGAAAGACACCATTAATCATTTTTGGGCAAGAGCTTTATTTTTGGTCAGCAAAAGCATTTTATTCAGATGTAGTATGTAAACATGCATTCAGTGTAAGATGCCTAATATTATTTTTAGATATTATTCTTTTTTTTAATAAGACATTGTTTAAAGTTAGGGAAAAACCCTTTGGTTAACTTTATTGGAAGAATAAAAATTAATTAGGGTGCATATTTAAACCCTGCTCCAAAAAGGATTTAATACAGAATGACAGGAAATAAGAATTAGGGTGTTGAAAGAATATCTTTCCAGAATATCCATCCATTGTGGCATTCAGATTGTTGTTCCTGGGAATGGCTCAGCTATAAAAGAACCCCGCTGAAGGAGAGAAAAGGCAAAATATATAACGATTGTCATTAAAAGGCGTCACTTCTTATTGCAGAAAATACTAATCTCACCTTGTAATTTACAGCATTTCTATATTTATAATGAGAAATAGCATGATACATAGCATATTTCATAGTAACAGTGTCCTAAATACTGAATTAATTGGCAGATTTTTAATGGTGGCCCCATTGAGGCGTATAACGATTGACAAAATACTGTAGGAGAGAGTATACTTGATAGATTCCACTTATTAATAGGTCAAAGTCATTAGGGAGATAATGTATGAGAGGAGCTCTATTCAACCCCGGGATGTTTTGACTTTTTAGGAAAAAGGAAGCTGTGAGCTGGGCTATTGGAGTCCAAGCCTATAATAGAATGTAGAGTTTTTAAAATTAATAATGCTTTTGGTTCTGCAGCGTTTTCCATGTCAAGGCGGGGGGAGAAAGATTTTGGTTTGGATATATAATTATTGCACTGTTTTTAAGGGTTTGGCCTCCAGCTCCCAGATATAAATCTGAAAGTTGTTGGAAGCATAAAATAAATTTTTTCTTGCTGGTGTGCACCGGCTTGGCTTCAACATTCACATTAGTGCTTCTAAAGCCTCCTTTGTTAGGGATTCAGGAGGCTTTGTGTTTTATTAGGAGGTTGCAATTTCTGCATTTACAGGAGAAGGATGCTTTCCCTTTCTCATGCCCCCCATCCTGTGTTCCAGTTTGGAAAAACCTCGAAAACAGTCCCAAGACTTTGCTGAGAGATGGCCTGTGCCTGAGTGAGGGACATTAGCCATGCACACACCCCCCTTCTGTACAATAACTGGCCTTTCCTGTTATATTACTGAAAATGTTATTAACGAAGCCAGGAGTCTTTGCCGATTAAAACCCTCAAGGACAAAGACGTGACAACTTTTTTCTTTATGGTGAAGTCTTGCACTGTGCATTGTGCAGCTCCATGTGGGAAGGGAGGCTGCTGCAAGGGCTAAAAGGTGGATGGAAAGCTGGGGGTTAAGGCATTTCAAAATGTCAGGCAGCTTGTTATATTGCAGTACATCATTCTGTCCCTCGAGACTGCTGCTGAGGCCTAGGCCAAAGCTATATAGAGAGCAGAAAATTTGACACGAGCTTCCAAATTTTCTCTTTAGCTCTCTTGGGCTGCAACCCATATGCCATGGTTAAACCATCAGGCTTTGCTCCACTGAGACCTTAGGACAAAGCAACTCAGTATTTCCTTTTCAGTGAAAGTGACTGCTTGTTTCCCTAGCAGAAATGTGTTTTCCCACCCACTGTCTTCTTAGAATGAAAATAGCTTCTTTTTTTCCCTCTTAAGTAAGAGGTTGTCTTGAATTGCATGCCTCTTGTTTTCCTGTTCTTAACTTCTCAACAACACTAGTGGAATCCAACAGTAGATTTTAATGAACTATAAAAAGACACTGGTGTTTGGATTGTACATTTGTTGTGTTTTCCAGAGGTGTACAGTCACATCTGAAGCACAAGTAGCATTTGTGGACATTCCTCCAAACCCCACGTTGTCAGTGTCATTGCAATATATGCCTGAAATGTAGGAGAGTGATTGTAACTACAGATATCCAGGCTTATCACAAAAAAAAAACCCTCATTCAGAACCCTCTTTGTAAGGGCAATCACTTTTCCCATGAATTCTCAGTCTCACATGATCAGTAGTTCATTACTAAACAATGTAAATATATGAGATTCCAACCTAGTGAAAGTACAATGAAATCACAGCCCACGTTTTCAGTCCTGCACATGGAACCAAACACATTGAGGTTTCTGTTGTCATGTAATAGCATGATAATTTATTATTCCCACTGCATGTATCACAGTTGTGCAGGAGAACCAGAACATGCCAAAATTGCTATTTGTGAGAAATTGAGTTATGGCCAAGTGTAGTTAAACGCTGGGGCCAGAACCTCATCTCACTTTCCATAAAGCTGTCCTGACAAGCAGCTGAGGATTTTCATAGTGTTAGAAAGTTTCACATGCTCTGGAGCTGGCAGCCTGCTCCTGTTACCCCCCTGTGCATGCCTGGGTCAGGTACAGCACCTAAAAACCTCCTTGAACATGCCTGGGACCCAGGCCAGGTGGAATGATGGAGAGGACTGTGGGGGTACCTGTGCCTCATGAATTCTTGCATCAATCATAACTTGGCAAAAAACCCCAAGATCTGTGCTCTGCTAAACTGTTTTACTATCCTTATGTCTCCCAGCCTGGCTAAACTCAGCATATTTAGATATTTTTTTTATTTCTTCCTTTTCTCTAAAGGATATTTGCATGAACGTGTGTAAGAAAGAGAAGACCAAATGTCTTACATGCTTGTTTTCTTCTTCAAGTTTATCCTTGCAGTATTATTATTACTGTTATTACCCCTATAAATTAAACATTATTTGACAAGTACTAGTGTTGGTGTTCGCATGTAAAGAGTTTGGAGATTTCAGAAAAGACCTATGAGAGCGATGAGAACTTTTATCCCATAGCAGAAGAATAAAGCAGCACTGTCTTTGTGAGGAAAAGATGAAGATATTCCTTGCTTGGAGAAAACTTCTGCTAGAAAAGGACTTTGAATCTAGCAGGAGGAGATAAAGTGACTGGGCTGAAACTGCACAAATTGGAGTTGTAAAATTAAAAAAAAAAAGAAAGAAAAAAAAGAAAAAAGAAACAGTGCAATTAAGCACTGTAACAGCTTGCCAGGGAATGTAGTGACTTCTCCATCACTTGAAGTCTTTAAATCAAGATTGAATGTCTTTCTGAAAGATATTGGTTGTAGCTCAACCAGAAGTTATGAGCCATGGGCTGGATGCAGGAATCCCTTGGCTAAATTCTGTTAAACAGAAGGTCATAGTAGATGATCATAATGATCCCTTCTAGCCTTTAAATCTATTACTCCATTAATCTACTCCAGTCATGAAAGTGTCATTTGCCCATACAGATTTCGGATCTTTTTGAGCTTGCACACATTTCAATGAACCAGCTTGGATGGAGGCTACTCCGAAAATGTGTGCACAGCTCCTTCTGCTGAACAGCTGCTTTAATGCCAAACTGGAGCCTTTTCTTCTTAAAGCTTTATTCCCCAGAGGAGGGGGCTGCCTATTTGTGTGATACAAATGTGTGTTCTGTTTTCTTCTCTGGCACTGTAGCTGAGGTACATAAACATGTAGAGTTTAAATCACAGAAGGAGCCATTTATAATTCTTGTTCATTTTGTACACAAATCCATGTGATTCCATTAGATATGCAGCACAGCCTGTTATACAGTAGTGAATGGAGATCAAGCACTTCTGTTTACCTATGAAATTGCCTATTAAAATTACAATAACCACCATAAAAATGACTTTTTTATGTCTCTCCTTTGAGAGGAAGTTTCAATTTACTGGTTCATGTGAAAATATCTTGCAAGTAATTGTAAATATTTTAGGTAGATTTACTCTGATATTACTTGTGTCAAATTGATGTGTCAAATTCATTGACAAAAAAAAGATCTACTGAAATGTTAAAGAGACACAATCAAGTTGAAATCTATTCAATTATTTAAAAAGGTGGAATTCATTTAATATTCTGTACTAGTATAGAGCTCCTCCTTACAAATTGTTATGTAAATCCAGGTTTGAAAGTTGAATGTTCCCTTTTACTTCTGTTTTTCAAAAGAACACTTAAAAATAATGGAAATATTGGAATAGGTGGAATTATCAGTAGACAGAGGGTCTTACCTTTGATTAGCTTGAATCAACATGATTCTTCAACATTTGGGACTCCAGTCAGTCAAAGCCAAGCTGCAGGAGAGAAGGTGTTTTCTCTTTCTACCAGTGTGTGTGGTATAACCTAAACATTCCATCAGGCTGTATAAAAGAGATCTCAGGTTAACTTTTGACTGATATTACAGGGTTTGTGTGCAAATTTTACTTTCTGATCCAGATCAAAAATCTGTGGTGCTGCTTTCCCTGCCCTGGAAAGAACCCAGTCCATGAGGCAGACCCAAACACTCGGGTCTGAACCCAAATGAGCCAAGGTGAAAGCCAGGCAAAGCCAGCAGAGCTGACTCCTGGATCATCCCCTGAGCCCGATGCCTGGGGAGATGCAGGTGAATCCCACATTAGTTTTGGGGCTCTCAGGTTTGCCAGCTTTTCTATCTGGGTGGTTTTCTATCTATTTTGTGGTGGTATCTGGAAAGAGAGCAGTTTCCAAAGATGAGCCAGTCAGAGGCTGGAGTGAGATGGAGGTTTGGGGTGTGTTGCAGTGGTTTTGGGAACGTGCCCTCTGGTGAAGAGTCCTGTGGTTTGGTTCTCCCTTTTCCCTCTGCTTTGGGCTACCTCAGAGGATAAAACCACAGGTGGGCCTATGTCTTTTCTGGAAAAGATACTTACAGGCTGGAATGTTGTTTTGGGGAGACCCACTTCCTCTCTTTGTGCCAAAATAAGGCCCTTTTCAGTCACTTCTTATGGAAAGCAATTAGTCAAGGTACAGCCTAGGGGCCAGTTTTGTGAGGAACTGAAGCGTTCCTGCCTCATCTTGTGGGAGTGGAGAAAGAGGAGTCAAGAGGGAAGTCTGCACCTCTTAGAGCAGAAGGTCTATGTGCACCCAAAACATCAGGGTTTTTTGGTACCAGCTCAGGTGGAAGAAAGCCACTGCTCTTTGTGGGTGCTCCTGGATGTTTTTCCTATGGGACCTATTGATCAAGCTTTTTCTTTAATTTATCTGAAATTCATCAATTTCATAATCTGGTGTTTTGGGTGCTGTTCATTGAGCTCCTGGAGATATGAGCATGTGTGGCCTCTTTTCTGAGGTGAGTTGGTGTTGTTTGGTGCCTACTTTAATGATGTGGGTGTTTGTGGACAGTGGTGAGGAAAGGACATATGCTGCCACTAAAAATTACATGGGTAAAATTCAGATCCTGTTTCTTACCGAAGCCTCCCAGAGATGTGTGCTCACTGTTCAGCTGTTAAGATTGTTATTAAACTTTATGGACCATAAACCCCATGGAAACAAGGAAAGTGAACAACTATGCTATTACAATAGTGTCAAAATAGGAGACATATTTCATAGCCTCAAAACTGTGAGCCTGCCTCCATGAAGCATTTCAGCCCTGGTGGACTGCCTCAAACTAGTGTTTATTTAATCTCTAAATTAAATGCAATGTTGCTAATACATAGAGTCTGGAAAAATATGTTCCTTTAAGTTTAAAGTTCAGTTTCATAAATCTTGCTTTGTAGACTGCTTTCTGAAATGGGAGTAGATTTTTTTTTTTTAATTTAAATATTTGTCAGACATCCATCATCTCTTAATATTTCCTGTCATGGGGATCTACTTAATTCCAAACTAAATCCATCTTGATTTCCACTAAATACCCCGACTTGCTCAGTACAGCAACAGCCTCCTGATTAGGAGAGACAGACAAACAAGGGGATGAAAACATCCTTGACACACTCTTGGGGGTGGGTGGGAGGAGGGAAAGCAGAGGTGCCAAATTCAGCCTGACTCAACAGGACAATGTATTTACTTGCAAACGTATTTATTTTGAGAAAGGAACTGTCAGGTTCTGTGTGTAAGTGTGGCTTATTTAACATGTTAGCAGACCTGTCCCTTGTATGTACGTATTTGCCTTTCAGTGTCCTCCTGCAAATTGCTTTTGACTCGGCCGAGTTACAACAGTTTAAATACCATCTTTCATGTAGGCACAGGAAATTTCCAACAACAGCACATCAAAAAAGTCCCCCAGACTCATATTGCAATATTTTAAAGACCAGGGAGCGTGTATATCTGTAGGGTTTTCTGTATTTTTTTAACCCCTTCAGTGGGGGGAAAGCCATCCATTCCCTTTTCCCAGAAAAATTATTAGCTCTGTCCTATCTAATGGAATATTTTAAGGTAGGTGAAAATACTGAAAGTACTGTCTAGGTTTGATATTCTTGACCAAAAGAAAAAGTGAAGATGCAGTGATGTTTGGTTTTTTTTCAATTATTTTTCTATTAAAAGGTAAATTCTCCCAGATTGATTTTTTTTTTCCCTAAAGAGAGGCTAATGTAGCAAAGTGGGGCTGCAGTAGGAAACCAAAGAAAATAAAGGTGGTATAACTGAAACTTTGTCCTGGGGTAGAAATTACTTACCAGACACTATCACATCATGTGGCATTGCTGGTTGCTCTGTGATTTGTGGATAACTGCTCTGTTGAACAGTTTTTGTTTGGGTTTTTTTTTTTTTTAATATATTTGGTGTTTGCTTGTTTTTTCACTCAAGCATCCGAAAGAGAATTCAGGATCGGAAAACAGATAATCAAGTTTAAGAAATAATGGCGAGTACATTTCATAGGAACAGAAACGTAATATTTCTTTTTTCCCTTCCTATAGCGATGATTAATAAAAAGGCAGCTTCAGTGTGACCTGTCCCTCCTCCTACACACTTGCTTTCCTTTTTTCTACAGCCTGCTAATGACTATCACTGTGATTGTTAGGTGCTGTTGATCATAGGAAAGGAATGTATTTCATGCTGCTGTTTATTCTGGGTCTATAAAGCTGATATTCCTATGATTCTCCTATCTGAGCTGATTAATTGCCACCAAATGAGGCGCCCTGCTTTGGAGGAATTTAACCTATTGTTTTCTCTTTCTGGCAAACGTGTTAATGGCTGGCAAGGAAAGTTTCTCACCCGTGTGTTATCCTGGCTTGTTGCTCCTCAAATGTGATCCCCTGAGTAGGGTTTAAAATGTTACGAGCCTGCTAATGTAATTTTTCACATGATTAGGAGGTTATTTTTCCTAAGCACCTTGCTAAGTGTACATTGATGGCATTGCATGTAAACTGACCTATACAGTGCTTGCTAGCAATGATGTTATTTATTTGAATTTATTAGGAGCTATTTTTTTAAAGAATAATATTATCCAGTGAATCCTCTCTGAGAGAATTGTTTGTAAACATGCCAGAAGGAATTAATGCAGAAAACACTTATAATTTATTCCTCTACAAAAATCAGAGAGGGAAATAAGCTAAGTGATATATCTATATGTTTATACATATATATACACTTTTTAAACTAGGTCAGCAATTCATATGAAAATATCCATGCCAAGAGCTTCTATGCCAGGAAGACTTGTGTTCTTCTCCAAGTGCTTCTATTGTAAAACGTCTTGTTCCTTAAGTGGGCATTATGTTACTGTATTTTATAGGTACCTTCCCAAAAGGAATTTAATTACATCGTCATTTTAGATGGTTATAATAAGCTGCACAGTATACAGCTCCCGAAAAGTGAATTCATTTTTAATGTGCCATCTGTTGCTGCAATACAATACGAAGATAAATAGTTGAAAAAGAGAAAGAGAATTGACAAGAAAGAGAAATGGGTTTTGATTTGCCCTTTCATCGCACACATAAAACAACATAAGCTCAATCAATGCACAGAAATGAAAGCTAATACATAATAGCCCTTGGTCCTGAATTTTCCCCACCTATTATTTCAAGTCCTAATTAAGAAAGAGGAGATCTGAGATCTGAGTTTGTGCAGCTCCTGCTGCCTTGCCCAGACTCAGCCGTGCCACGTCAGGCTCTGGCAGCAGATTTGGGGTCAGAGGGGTCCCACCCTGCTGAAGGTGGGCTGGGCTGTGGTGGCTCCGTGGCTTGGCAAAAGGGGAGAACCAACATCCAAACTCACAAAAGCCCACGGCAGGAAGGTTTAATCAGCGCTGTTCATGAAAGGGATATTGATGGATAGTCTGGGATCCTTTACCAGAGACATCCCCCACTCTAATGTCATGCTTTTAGACAGCTTAAAGCTGTGATTCATATTTAGCAAAGTGATACATAGGGAGGCTTGAAAGATGAGGTTATTTACTATGTATAATTAGCTAAGGTTATTATTTGTAGTATAATATTTGTAAAAGACACTTTGTGGATTCTAGATGTAAGTACCAAAGCCCAGTAAGAGGGTTTTATTAGTTATAAAGATCAGTTAGTATCAAAAAGATGTTCTGTAAAGCCCATTATTCAAATGCATGAAAAGAAATATTGAATGAAATTACAAGCATAGAGCTTTTCTTCTTTAGGGACACGTGCTTCTATGAAGATTTTCTGGTGAGATAAGATTGTCTATTCCTCCTCTTCCCTCCTTGTGTTCAAAATGAACTACATTTCAGAGACATCTGTGTGTAGGCTCTCAAAGCTTTAAAGGAACAACAGGGTAAGGAAATGAGTGTTGTTAGCTCAGTGAAATAAATTCCACCTGACACTTTAGGGTGACATTGTCTTGTTCCAACAGGAGGAGATTAAAGAAAGAAATTCTGTCTTTCCTATGATAAGAAATATCCCTTTATTATCCAGACCCAAAGAATATATNATAGAATTTGGTTTGTTTGGAGGTTCTCCTCTTCCTCTGGGAGTTTAATATCCCAGACAGTTGGACACTCCACAAATAGCTCAAGATAGAGTTTGTGGTTTTTGTTTTACTATAGCACAAAAAAGCCCAAACAAAAACCCAAGAAAGAGACAATCCCTGAAGTATTGTTAGGCCAGCTATGGGTAAAGAGGGAAGGAGTTATTTTGCTATGGCTATTGTGGTAAAATTTGGTGATTAGAAGGTTTTTTTGTGCGTGACTTGAAAATATTTAGAGCAGTTCCCATCTCAGGTAACTCTTAAAATCAAAAGACCCTTTGGGCATCTGCTGCATAAGTAAATTTTAACTTGGCCTTGAGAAACTCTATGTAAATTTCTGTGAAGCAGCTTACTGGTCTCTCTCCCATTTTAGTGCATATCAACCAGATTTTAATTCAGTAAATCTGACAAATACAATGATATACATGATATAGATATGTATACATATATGATTTAAATTTACTGATGTGACAAAAGTCTAGGCTCCCATCAGAGCTCCATCCCACTATCTTCATGATTCCTTCTTTGCAAGTTTGCTTTCGGAAGAAAACGAAGCAGAGGTGGTGTTGGTGATGCTTTCTCTTGCTTTTATTGCCTCTTTAAATCCTTCTATGCTGATCATGACAGTAATTTCAGAGAGCACTTTCTGACTTCTGTACTGAAATACCTGTGGGAATAATGGAGTTTTGTTGTGTCTGATCTCAGGTTGGCTTTATTATGCAAAACCAATGAGCAGTTTCTAGTGCTCAGAGAAATCCTGGTGGAACATATTAACAAAAGCTTGTACAATTACTCTTTACTGACTGTCAAATGATGCTAGGCTTGTCCTCAGTTACAGGGAACATGGTTTTGTTTTATGTTGTTGTTATTTAATTGTGGGAAAAAGAAATTTTGCTTCATACCTGCTCTTGGTCTCATTCATATTCTCCTCCTTATTTCCCTTTTTTCCTTTCTTTCCTCTTTTGTTTTCGCAGAGATTTGTAAATCTGATTAGCAATCACTACAGCTTGAGAAACAGGCCATTGTTTCCACCCAAAATCTGCATTTATTCCTCTTAAACCCTTTTTATCAGAGGGGTGATAAAAGAAAGCAATTCAATATTTTTTGAAGAATTATGCTCTCTTGTTTTTGTTTTTTTTTTTTTTTTTTTTTTTTAAAGCAAGGATTTATTTTTTTAAACTTTATAATGAGGATATTTAGGTCCACAGGAAAAACCCTGCTTTTTGAACAAACATCTGCAGAAATGTGCTGTACTGGAATGGCACATTCAGGAGGCAAAATAGCCTCATTTGTTTTACTGCTTTTCTTCAGTGATTAACACTGTTGCTGAAAGTTTTAGTTTAATTCTTGCTGTTTCACTTTCAGAAGAGTTTGGAAGTATTTATCAAGGTTTAGACAAAACTAGAAGTTTGATAAACAGCCTTAAGAAGTATTTACGTAATTTATGAATTCTTTATTAGGTCTGTTTAGTATCATGTTATTCAGTCCAATTAAGGTACTAGAAAGATTATTTTTAAAATGAGAATTAATCCTTGCAACTTGATTTCTGGTGGTTTTTTTCTCCCCTCCATTACATTCTGGCAGGGGGCAGCAGGCAGATATGTCTTTATTTCAACTTTGTGCCCTCAACGGAGAGAATGTGACAATATCCAGTGCTCACCTTTAGGGCATGAGAAAAAGCCTGTGTGACAAATCTCCTCTTTCCAAGACATAGGAACAAAAAAATATATGTGTTGGTTTGGTTTTTTTAAATCCCCTCCTTTTCTTTTCTTTCCAGAGTACAGCTTAGTGCAGAGCCCTAGGTTTTAAAGATGAGACTTTTGTGTCTATGTGGTGGTGCTTTTGCTCTAAGGAGACTTGGAAGGCAAATCTGATAAAGGAAGAATAAACCTCTGTTCTGATCTGACTGGGAGCAGCTTCCTGGTCAGCAGCTTTTGCAATGCTTGGTGTGTATTCAGCTCTGTAAAGCATCTCTTCCAGATGCTTTTTCTCCCGTCCCCTTAGCCAAATCTAGTACCCTACAAATCTGTTAAATACTTTTATCTTAATCATTCCTTGTGGCTGGATCTTAGAACACGAGCTGTGTTCCCAAATCCTCATGTGGCGCTTCTCTTTGTTTGACCTGCTCCTGCTCTGAGTGAGAGCTCATGGCTGTAGCAGACACAAAACAAACCAAAACTCTTCCCTGGTGCCTTTGCAGCACCTCTGAGTCGTGTTAGAGGTGCTGAGCTTCCATCCTAATGTAGCACAGATGCTTCTTTCCAGCCTTGCTGAGCCTCTCGCAGGGCAGCGAGACCCCAGTGTGGCAGCTTGCACTTTTGGAAAGACAATCCTCCAGGAGCACATCAAATTCTGTTACCTCCTTCACAGGAAAATGTTCCACCTTCCTGAGATGGGTTTTGTTTGGAACTATGCAAATAGTTCAAGTTCAGGCCAAAAAGAGCAAAGATGTGTGCAAATAGCACAAATGATGAGGAGCAGCTGAGGGAGTTGGGGGAGCTCAGCCTGGAGAAAAGGAGGCTCAGGGAGGACCTCACTCTGCAATTCCCTGACAGGAGGGCGGAGCTGGGGGGTCAGTCCCTGCTCCCAGTGATGAAAATGCTGTAAATATATCATGGAACGTAAGGGGACCAAACATTGGAGAGACAAATTATCATAGGCACAGGTGTGTTCTTTTAATTACCCTATCTATTTCAGTATCTCAGATAGCAGTTTATGAAGTGATCAGACTAGATAACAATGTTTGACTTGATGTTCAATTTGTAAAAAGGCTACAGCAGATTATGCAATGCTATGCTTTTGTGTAAAGTCAGTCAGCAATGTTCAGGTATGACAATTGAGAATAAGAGAACCATATTGGCTTTTCTTGCACATCTGACAGCAGAGCAGAGTCCAAGTACAGATCAGTCATAACACAAGTGCTTTAAGCTTCCACCAAATAGGTTCATTTTTTCTAAGCCTCTGAGTGATTATTCTATTTGTCACCTTTTTATTGTTGTATTTCCTCTTTCTCTAGTTTAACAGAACCTGTGGACTATTTTTTCTTCAAATCAAAACACATTTCAGTCATCAATATAGCTCCACGAGGAAGCTCTGGGTGTGAGACAGCTCAGAGAGAGCAGGGAGATTGTAGCCTTCTAGTGACAAACTGGGACAGAAATTCTGCAGGATCAGTAAAGGGATGTGCCTGGCTTTGTGCACATCAGACAAAGCCAGGTGTGCCTTGTTCTCATGCTGCTAAAGGAAAATAAATATAAACAGATTCCCTCACCTGAGCATCCCCTGCTCCCTGGCCACTGCAAGTCCTTGCTGTGAATGGTGCTGTTCCTTGCTTGCAGAACTGCCTTCTCTGCTTTGCCAGCATAAAGCTTTGACTCTCATAAAATGTTTTGAATTTGAACCTGGAACAAACTTTCTTTGCCTTGTTTCATCTGTTTTAAAACCACTTCAAAGTACAGTTTTGGGCTGGCACTGCAGGAGGGACCAGTGCGACACGAGCGGTTTGGCTTCTTGAAGAGCTGAGAAATTTAAGAGCAGGAGGGGAAGGAGGAGGAAAAGGGGAGGATGCACATAAATATTTAAGGCATAAATTAAGGCTGCCACAGAGCTGTGATGACTTTAGTGTCTAATCTCCAAGCTGATTTCTATGGTCATGCCCCTGTGTGAGTTGCATTCCTTCAAACGTAGTTCTCTTTACAACACAAACCTTTTTTTTTCCCAAGTGCCTTTGACCAGCTTTTCCACTGATCCTGCACTGCACAGGTGCAATAGATGTTGATGTCTGTGTTTCCCTGAGTATTGCAAGGCTTGGACTTCAGGGTGTTGTTCATATAACTCCCACTTTCAAGAGATCAGGGGCGTGTGCTTAAAACTGAGTCAATATTCAGACCTGGATGAAATAATGTAATGCACATTCTAGTTTGTGTTTTACACTAAAGCTCCAGTCAAGAATGGAAAAGAGAATGCTAATTGATATGGCCTCTGGTTATATAGCATACATTCCTACAAATGCATTTTGTCCTTTGTAAATACACATTTACATAAAATATTCTTTATATTTGTGTTTCATCAAACACAGAAGTTCAGTAGCAGCGTCTTTGGCCCTCTGTTTCTGCCTGTCATTCCTTTCTGCCTGCAAAATCTTCTGGCTTTGAAGTAAATAACCGTTTTTGCTACAGATGTCTTAGTGCTATAGAGAGCTGTTAAAGTAATTGTACCTACTTCCAAAATGTATGAAAAATGAGAATTCCTGAGAAAAGGTTTTGACATCTTCTGAAAAGATAATAACAGTGTAGGCTAACAGGGAGAAAGCTGTACGCTTTACTTTCAGTTTGATCACTTATTTTATACCTGTGCATTACTGTTTCTTTAATGTTCACATATAAAATTCAGTTAAATGTTGTTCCTAAAAGCTGCAGGCAAACTCCTCTGAAAATACCAAGATAATGAACTTGAACCTGAGCTTTCTCCATCAAAGAAATCATTATAGACAATGTGTTTTAGCTTTTGGCTTTATTCAGTTTAAATTCACATTTTCTCTTCCATGGGAAGAAGAAAGTGCATCTTTAAGAGGAGGTGTTTGTTAAATCAATATATACCTGTTGGTATTGCTAGGAATTGCCTTTCTGCTTTCAAATTGCTGTACAAAATACCTGAGTAGGCATAATGTCAAGAATGGAAATAATCAAAGTGTATTTAAGACTCACTTAAAAAAATCCATTTAAAAAGTAGGAATGTGTTTTTCAGGCATTTTAAGACCATCAATTGAAACACAAGTATTTAAATTATTTTTCAAAGAGATTCAAAATTGTAGTGTATTTGCATAGCTACTGAGTGAACTTTTTTGTCCTCAGCATTTAAGTTTTCCAGCAGTTCTGTATTTTAGAAGACTCCAGTGCCCCATAAAAAGCAAATACTCAATTTTTCAGTTTCTAGGCACTGAATATTTTCCCTTCTGCTGGATTTGTTTTTATAACAGCAATTTATTTTAAAAAGAAAAAGGGAGAGAAAGTGAGAAACTGAAGAAATGAATGGAAGATTTTGGAAAAGGTCATTAAACAAGCTCTCTAAAATCTGATAGATACTGTCAAACGTTAAAATAAATATACTGGTGTGGTAGAGAGGAGGTGAGTGGGGCCCCGAGCAGCAGGGCTGCACAGAGCCTGCACTTTGCTGCCCAAACTTCACTGAAGCTCTGCCAGCTGATTTCATTGGAGAGAGGATTCAGAAGGTAAATGTTTGCGGTAAGACTAACAAAACTACTTCAATCCTTACCAGTCAACAGCTACAGGGGGCTCTCAAAGGCCACTCACAAGGGCTGAGGCTCCACGTTTGGGCTTGCCAGCACAAGACGTTCCTATGGAATTTTATTTATCTGTTTATTTATTATTCCTCCGGAATCACAAAGTGTTCAGCAATCACTGATCTTGAAAGGACAACATTGAAACCATGGTCTAAGTGGGATTTGTCCTGAGTAACGGATCAAGTGGCCCTGGAAAAACAAGCTTTTAAAGCTGAAGTTTTATATATTTAGATTTGGGTGGGTTTGGTGGTTGGTTGTTGTTTGGGGTTTATTTTTAGTTTAGAATAACGACAATGAACCCATCAAGAGGCACTTGAGCGTGCTGCCAAGCATTAAAAAATGAGGGAACAACAATGTGGTAACTCATCTTTTGCATCCTGGGGTGCCCAAGGCTGCATCCACCCCCCGTGGGACACCCCGGGGAGCCCTTCTGCCGGAACCGGCGCGGAGCTCAGCAGACAAAAGTGACATTTATGTCCATTCTAGCAAAACCCAAGCACAAAAGGCAGGCCAACACCCTTGGCTTTCAAAATTAAGCTGGTTTCTACTCTCTCACATGGTCTATTAATGCTCCAGGCAATTAATGTCACCTCTATTTTGTTTGTATTGATCCCCAGCTTGCTCGCTCTCTCGCGCCTTGTTCTGTGCCAAGTCGTGGGCTTGGCCTTTCTTCGTCTTGACTCGGTCAAAAAGGAGACAGAGTGTTTTCTGGAGCACAGTAATTTGGGTGATGGAGGGTTATTTGTAGTGATAAACTACTGTCCTGTAGAATGCCCCTCTTTTTCCCACCATCATTCCTTGGGGCCATGATCCTGTTGGAAGATATTTGTCCTAATTCATGTTAGGAAGAAATCTGATCATTATGAACATCAAATCACTCTTTAGGGCAGGGGATTTGTCAGTCAGGATGATAAAGGCAGTTTGTGTATCAAAGTCTGCTTGGTTTATGGAACGTGGGGAAACTGGGAGCAGTGACCCATTTAAAGCCTCCAGCCCTACAGGAAGGAGGCAGCCTGTATTTCATGATGGGAGATTCTCTCTTGTGAAATGAGGGCAAATAGATCTCCACTGGTGTCCACAGACTCCAAAGTTATTGCTCCTTCCTGCCTTCCACAACTGGAGAAGGCATGAATGGTGTGCTGCAGCTTCTTCTGGTAAGGTTTTTAAGATTTTGAGCTCTCATGTTCAGCAGAGTCCTTTCCTGAGTCTCAAACGCTGGTAGTTTCACCCACAAGCCAATAAAAAAGCTACCATGATTCCTCCTGGAAAAGCAGGTTTTAACCAACAATAAACAACAATAAAACAACAATATTTTTTATTGTTTAAAAACAATAAATAGATTTTGGGTTTGGGGCTTTTTTAGTGCAATCAAGTTTACAAACCTCCATGCATGCAATTGACTGGGGATTTATATGCTGCACAAAGTCAAAGACCATATTTTTATATTTCTGTGTAGTCAGAGCATTATATGAAAGATCTTTGATGTAGATTTTAAGTTTCAGGACAGTTTCTACAATTACATTTAATAGTGGCTCTATACTGTTAATGCTCCAGCAAACATCAGATATTTTTATACAGATTCACTTGTAAAAATAAATTTCAAAATTGAACAATTTTCAGAAGCCCCCTAAATACAGTATTCTCATCCCATATTGTACACATGGTCACCACCTTCAGAAAAACCCAATTGGTAAAATGGCATGGTAATGTAGCAACGATTTTGCCTAGAGTTATGTGGTCTTTTTCAGTTTGTCACCTCCCAGTGAAAAGCAGTCGTCTCTACTGTCCAAATTAATTAGTTTTGGTGTTCTTGCCTCCACTGTTTTAGCAGTGCTGCTTTTAGCTGTTTTTACTGTGTTTTAGAGTTCCAGTCCTGTAATCTGGAGCCTCAGGTGTGACATAAAAGCTCATGACTGTAATGGATTTGGGGTTTTTCCATTGCTGCCCAGAGTGACACAGCTCTGAAAGGAAGGAGATTCAACAGCCAAGGCAGCGGTCCTGGAGATGAGGGGTTGTGTTGATAAGGCAATACAGCCTGATTGCATTTCCAGAAAAATTCAGAATATTATCTAGTAAGTGTTTGCAATAAGACTTTCACAATCTCTGATAAAATCTTATCTCTTTAGAGGGAGATGAAAACTGAAAGCATGTGGGGAGTTTTTTGTGTGTTGTTTTACGATTTCTTATGTTTGGTGGTTGATTTTTTTGTTTTCTTTGCATAATCTGTGCTGCAGGCATAGTTAGGGCTCCACGTCTTGTGAGAGATTCTGCCTTCCACAAATTTGCAAGGACTGTAGATTTTAATTTTTTTCTCCATCTTTCCCAGAAAACTTCATCACAACCTTGTACCCCTAGAAATAAATATATATTATAGGGAGCAATGTTTCTTTGCTGTTACTCTGGAGGCAACCTGGTATTTGCAGAACGCCTTCCTGCTAGGTGTGGAAATGCACTGAGCACACCTATGAGTGACCTCTGATGTTTGTTTATCCTGATTTATGAGATCCCATGCATACTACAGGGAAGGAAAATAAATATGCAAAGTGCCAGTAGACTTTTAATGGAGTTACCCTGTATTTCTCCACAGAAGCTGACCTTGAAATTGCTTTTCATGCACAAGTCAAAATATGTAAATTAAGTTCTCAAAGTGACAGTTCAAAACATGTATATAGTTTGTAAAGTTCTTGCCAAAGCCATGGAAATTTCATGTTCTACAAAGGCCATTCATCTGCCTCTGAAACTGTGTGTAGCAAAGTGTAGAAAAATGGCATTGCTCAAGCACTCAGAGGGAAATTTGGTCAAAACACAATTTCACTTCAGCAGGATGAGAAGTCTGCCAAAATTTGCTCATGAAATCTGTGACCATGCTGCCAGTGCAGTCTAGAGTTCCAGCTCCCTAACAACAGCAAAAACTAAGCTGGTATCTAAAACTGACTGATCTATGCCTAATTTTCTTTAATGACATTTGCTTTGCTACTGTTCAGAGTGTCAGAAAAGGCAAAACGAGCAGGACATGTTCCAACATGAAATGAGAAACTTGGGGGGCTTCCATCTCCTCTTTCCTAAATAGTATAAATAATATAAAACTCTTTTAAATGTTTCTGTTGGCTGCATTACATGTCAAATGCTCCCAGAAACACTTTCATCTCATATTTTACCTCTTGATTTCCCTGTGCTCCCATTCTCCAAGCACTGCTTCTAATGGTTTTCAGTCTCAGCTCAAAACTGCTCCATAATACTGAGGATATTAAGTATTTTCCTCTTTACCCTCTGCCATTGTTGGGAGCATAAAAAATCAGTAAAATGAATTTCAGTTATGTTTATGATTAGTCCTTGTCTACAGCAACCACCACATTTGGCATGGGAGCATCTTCTGGAGGCAGTCTTGCAGAGAAACAAGCAGATATGCCAGGCTGGTGAACAGATGAGTGGGAAATAGCTGGGTTCCCAGTGACAAACCTATTGTGGGGATGAAGAGAAAATTCAGGCAAAGCATTTGGTTGTGTGGTAGTGCAGAGGATAAGTCAAACATTATAATTAATGAATGCCACTAGTGCTAAAAAGACATTGGGGGTGTGTTGATTGTTTCTCCTTTCTGTTTGTACCATTTGCTCTCCCTGGCAGCTGCAGGGCTGTGCCAGTGGGAGTCCCCGAGAGCGAGCTTTAGCCGCTGCTCCTCTGTAACTGCATCATTACCTCACTCCAAACAAAGTCTTTTTTTTTTTTTTTTGTCAATAGAGGATGAAAACATTATTGGATTCAGGAGCTCATACTAGTTCTGTACGCAGCTAGGGGTGAAGAGGATAGATTTATGAAATGGACCATTTCAAATGGCATTATCTTCCCACAGTGAGGAACACCTTTCATAAATCATGGGAGAGCACTTGGAAAAGAAAGCATTTATTATTCCTGCCATATACTGGTTTTGCATCCTCCACCACGTGTTCTTGGGATGGGGGAGAATCTTCTGTTTGCATTTTTTTCTTCCTAATAATTAGTGCTTTTTATCTTACGACTACAGGAAAATTCAGAACAAGCTGGACAATATGAATTTTTAGCTTACCTTTGTTTAGCTGCAGAGGCACACTGAGCCTCAGTTTTCTGGTTTGGGTACAAAGGCAACTATTTCTTACACGCTTCCAATATTGCAGGGCATTTTCTGCCTCATTATGTAGCAGGAGGTCAACTGGGAAGAGGAGTTAAAGTATAGACAAAAAACTTGTTATTTTTTAAGGCTGGAAGGTTAGTGCTATTTTATGGGTATTTTTGCTTCTTAAACTCAAAGACCCTATTTTTGCTGCATTAATAAAGCTGTCTGTGATGCCTTTTGAACCCACCAACACCTATTTATTGTACTGGGTGGGAAGAGAGTTTTTTCTGTGTTGTCAGTATTTTTTCTGTATTTTTCACAACCCAACATTGCAATAATTTTACCAGTGAGTCTGACACCACTTGGGATAAGTGCAGGTCTCCATTAAACCTGTAACTAGCCTGATGCGAAAAGTCAACATTTATTACACAGTATTATTTGTGTGGATACTTTGAAATCATCCCTTTGCTCCAGAGAGGAAACTTTTGAGAATGCTCCAAGATAGCAACTTGTCATTACCTGTAATGAGCCAAGGAGAAAGGCCTTGATTTTGAGAAACGTGTTTTGACCAGAACTGATGGAAAGATAAAGGTGATGGTAGTGAAGCAAAATTGTCTGTGTTTAAGAATAGAACGAAAGGAAGCATGAACTGAATATTGAAGTGTGCATTAAATTCAGAATATTAGCTTGAAATGTAAAAAATATTATAATAAATAATTTCTAGTTTGAACCCCTCAGAACTCTGAAGTTGGGAAAGGTCAGACTTCACGCTAGTCCATACTAGCTTAGTCCTGCATCCTCATGGATCTCTGTAAAAGTTAATTTTTTCTACTACACCTTTCCATGTGTTTATACCCCAGTGGAAGCACATCATACTGAAAACAAAGGACAGACTGTAGCAAGACAAATGGTGACATTTCTTGAACTTGAAATGTTTGTCTTGGCTACCTGGCATTTTTTTTTTAGACAAATGAATGTGGGGAAGGAGCAAGTGGCTCAGTGATTTTAATAAATACTTTTTTTTACAGAGTCCATCTTAATATGACAAGAGTTTCATTATTGTATTAATGTGTAACTCATAGAATACTGAATGGAATGTATTTGTCTCCTTATAGACATTACTTTATTTTTCTCCTGGATGTGCTTACAAAACCTCTATTAAGGCCAGAGCATAGATGAGAGAAGCCTATTGCTGCCAACATGAAGCTCAGAGCTTCCTCTGCAGTGGAAACTGAGAGATCAAGTCAAGGTCAAACTCACTATTTATTCCTGAAATTTCTGCAGACACTGTTATTTAGGTGTAATGAGCCCTGCTTGGATCCGGTTTGGAAAGATACAAAAGCTTTGAACTTTTAAGTTTGGAGGCTCCAGTTACACACATGGAGTATCTGAACCCTGCATCTGAAGGCTTGGCATTTTAGATGTTGGCTTTCCACAGGGTTTAGGAGAACTTGTTCCTGTGATAGTGAAAATGTGTTTTTCTGAGGGCTGAGAAACTCTTAGCAGGAGTATAAACTTACCTGGTCATGGGTGCTGCTCTGCTGGCGCTTGAGCAGCTCCTGTGTTCACTGAGCACGTGGATGTGCAAGGAGGGGGAGAAAAAGCATTTCAGCAGCCATGCCAAAAATGTGTATTAAAGCTGTAAGTGGCATTCAATTCAGCAATATGCCACATTGTATATTTTATGAGTAAACAGGAGGGTGATGGCAGCTAAAAAAACCACTTTCCCATCACATGTGGGAACCTTGTACAGGAGTTTGTTGGATACAGATAGCAGCAGCTTCTTGTGGGAAATAATGGAATCTTTTCTTCTTCAGATTTCTTAAAAGGTTTGATGTATAATAATATTGGTTATGTCATTATGGCAGAAGAATTGCTTTCCTAGCTGAGCTGGGGTATTGAACAGTACTGTGTATAATGGATAAAAATGGTTCTCCTGGATAAGGAGAGACAAGTATTGTCACCTCTGTTTTGCGGTGTATGTAGGGTATATTTGTCCTTTTTTTTTTTTTTTTTTNTGTGTAAATTTTTTTTTTTTTTTTTTTGCTATTTCAGGCTTTGAAGATCTTTATGCCAAATTGCCCATGTACTGTTCTGCCTCAACACCTGCCCAGTGAATGGCAGGTAGCAGTTTTAGCTCTGTTAGTATATGGGTATCACCACTTTGTTTTAATGCTTCAGTGTTTAAAGCTGTTAAATAAAGCCAGGATTCATCAAGAACTGTTCTAATAGAATTTTCAGGTAGCTGCAGTGCCCCTGATTTAAATGAGTAAGCAACACCTATGGGCAAATGATCTTTCTGCACACAGAAATTAATTACAATTCAGGACTGATGAACTTTTATGAGCTAGTTAATTTTTAAAAGATGCTGTGTATGGTTTATTGAAATTAAAAGAAAGTGACAGCTTTCTGCCCCTACCCTCATAAAATTCTGTCCTGCATATAATATTGACCTAATTTAGTTCAAAGGCGCTGGATCTCCTCTTTAACACTTCATTGTGTGAAGGCCAGTTGAAGGTTTCAGTGCTCTTCAAGTAAACAGAAAAGCTTCTTGCTGGTTATCCATGTTATGTTGGCTTTTATCAGTAGTCAAGCTCTAAACTTGCTCCACCCTTTGTCCTCGATTACCCTCAAAATCATTTTTTAAACAAAGTGCAGCTCAAATTCAGCATCAGGTTACAAAACACCCATTTATAGAGTGTTATGAATGAATATTGATTATAAAACAGTGCACCATATACCACAGAATTGCAGATATTTTTATGGTGTGGATCTTCTCCTGGTGAGAAGATTTCATGGGCCACTGCCCTCCCTAATTATGACTGTAGGACACAGCTCACTTCCCATTCAAGCCAGGACCACATTGTCTTTTATTTGTATTCACATAACATTCTTGTGGGAAAGTAAAGGAGCAGCTTATGGGAAAAGGTAATATTATGAAGGCATTTTGGTTGGTTCTGTCCCAAGATTCTGGCTAAGGGCTGTTGCAGTTCAAGTCAGTTGTAAAAAGTTACTTTGAGCAATACCAAGCAGTGCTCCAAAATATCACCGAGAATTTACTTATTTTCTTACTGCTGTTATGAGTCTTCCTTCCCTCCAATGACCTTCACAAACCCACAGAGCATAAATTTTCAAACCTCTATTTTATGGTCAAAATTTTGTAGAAACCTATTTTTTTCATTCCGAAGCTGCATTTTTTTGCTGTGATACTTGACTTCCTTGACCAATGTCAGGGGTTTTTTTTGTAGAAATTCATGCCATGTCTGTGAAACCTGACAGCCCAACCCAGTGTTATGTGATTGCTGTTGGACTGTGCCAGTGCTACACTTTAGCCAGTGTGGATCTGCAAGGAGAAGTCTTCTGGGATTCAATGTCCCAATAACATCTAATCACTTTTTTGAATTAACCTGTCCAACAGACAAGACAAGAAATTAGCCTTCTCTTTAAAAACATCTAGAAAAGAAGTGCAAAAAGTCCAAAGAAATTCAAAACCCTTTTCATATCTAGCAAATGAGTTTGATAAATATTATATTTTCTGAAGCTGCTTAAATTTTTGCTTCTTGCCTTTTCCTGAAGCAATAAAGAGAGAAACATTAATATTCCAAAGTTTAAGGGCAAAAATGGGTACAGGAAGTCTCCTGCATTTATGTCTATCCTGTAGTTAAATTTCTACATCTGTTGTCGGACAGGTGCATTGAGGATTTTCAGTGTAAGCTCAGGTGAGAGTGAAAAGGTGTTTCCTTTTCTTTTGGAAGGTTCTATTAAGCAAACACTGAGCACAGCTGCTCCAACTGGACATTCGCATGAGGAATGTTAATTTTCGTGCCTCAATACAGAAATCTCAAGTTTCCTGGGTGAATTAGCTGTTAATGGGTTTCTAAAATGTACCACCAGTGGTGTGGGAGAATGTAGTCTGTGCTGAGGCCAGAACACGGGCTGTAATCAGATAACCTGTTATTATAATAAAGCCAGAGGATAATACTTTGCATTGCTCAGTGTAGTAATTGGTCTGCCCCGTCTCCTACAGGCTTTGGCACTATAAAAAGCAATGTTTCACCTATCAACTATTTATAACAGCTTTTATTTCCTGTGTATTCTAAATTGAAAATGTAATTTCAAACTATAAGAGGGAAGTATATAAAGTGTCCCAAAATAATATAGGCTGCTTTCACAACCATTTCAGGGCTTTGCTCTCTGGTAAAGTTCAGGTTGATTTGCCTCGCAGTGGGACATACAATAATGCTATTGACAAAACACTGGCAATTAAATAACTTTTTTTCTTACATTACAGTTTTGTGACCAAGGACAGGCAGCAAGAAGTCAAAGCAAATAGCAAACAGTTTGCTGTTTTTCAGAACATGGCAGGGAAAATATGTAGACCCTTGGAAACCCACGAGATCAGAGTATTTGTTAGGTTGTTTCATTTTTACAAAGTAATTATTATCTAAGCCAGTTATTGTCTTCCTATTTGTTGTCACTATGTGTCCACTGCATTTTTTTTGGGATAGAAAATTTATTAGGAGTTTAAATGTGCAACCATGTGGACACATACCTGTGTTTTTTGGTCCCTAGCTATGCTGAACTGCTTGTTTAGCTGAACGGTGCAACGCTCGTGTGCACTTCTGGCTGTACTTCAGCCTGGAACCTGCTGCTGTGGTGCTATTTTTGTTAACATCTGTGCTTTTATGACAGCTGGTTTTGTGTTTTCATGCTCATTGTTTAGTTTGCCTACCTGTTTGTCAGTCAGTGCCTCCCACTAACTTTTGAACTCAGACTTTTTTCAACCAAATAGGCTCGAAGTCTCCAGATAGCTGCGTTCTTCCCAAATTGCAGAAGGCTGGCAGGTACAGCAGCAGACACAGACTCAAATTAGTGCTCTTGCTGCAGGAAAGTAGGAAAAATTCAGCTTTTACATCTGCTGAGTGGCTGCTGGCTGCCAGCTGGCACGTGTGAGCTCCAGGACAAGCACACTCTGCCTCCCACCCAGCTGTTGGGACAACGCAGGGGGACACGTGCAGGAGCTGAGGGCATGGGGAGGTGGCTCTGCAGGGGCTCCAAGGAAAGGCAGAGTCAGTGGTTGGAAAGGGGCTGGAGTCCCTGCAGATGGGGCTGAGGGCACGGGGAGGGTAATGAGGTGCTTGGGGAGGGATGGGTAGGTGACCACTTTTGCTGTGAGGGGTCAATGCTATGGGCACAAAACACGCATTTGTTCTGATTACGAGTGTGTTCGTGTTTTAGCTTAGCCTAATTACTGCTTTTGACTCAGCTCAACACATAATGTTGCATGTCATGCTGTCCTACTTTTAATTTCACAGCTGAACACATTTCTATTGTTCTAATCCCCTTTTCCAAGCCTTCCTTTCCTCCATCTGGAGGACGTGCAAGGTGTTTGACCTGAGCTACTGACAGTACCTCTGGATGGTCCTTTGGGGAATATCACTGGAAACACAGGCAAAATGCTTCTCCCTCGGGCGCTGACTATCCATTTTCTATAAAAGTTGAGCTGGTGTTCCTGGGCTTTTCCTGGGCATCAGATATTCACCAAGATGATGAGATAGGCCTGTTGGATCTGGTGAAGGCAGTTGCAGCTAAGAATGGAACAGATGAAAGTCTGATAACTAAATTTGTAAGCATAGAAACAGTTTAAATAGCTTAGTGGTGGCCCAGATGGATTTTTCCTGAAATAATCTGTCAAATTCAAGATAATCCCCCTTTATTTTGCTTGAAAATGTGGATTTTTTTGCAAATTGTACATGATGCTCTGTTGGATTTTCTAGTCAAAAGGAGAATTCACTTCAGTACCAAAACTGTAAAGTTATGTAGTTTTGTCCTCAGCCTGTTTATTTGGCTTGTGATTGCTAATGGTCTGCTCTGGAGATGTGTTTCCAGATGTACAAATATCTCAGGAATATGATGACCTAACAAAATATTCTGATTCAATCTAGTGCAGTTTTTTTCTTCATGAACTTATTCTCCTCAAAATGGGTATCAGTATTTTCTAAATCATATTTCAACATTTGTCAGTTGATTATGCTGATGACAATACTCCGTCTCTCTTTGTCAGTGGTCATTTGAGAGATGGATTTTTATGCTTGAGGAATGGTTTCTTTTAGAGTATGGGTAGGCATAACAAAATTTCTATATATGCTGTACTGCTGGCAGTTGATATTATAATTGGACATCAGAACCCTTCTGAGCTGGACATGCACTCATTAATTAATGACCTGTGCTGTGGCTGCTGGACTGCTGGAGGGAGTGACCCTTGTGGATGTGGAACTGGTAGACAGAAGTGATGTGCCATTTTTAAAGTTACTGCTTTTAATTATTTATATTCCTTTGCGAAGTAAGTCCAGAAGACCATGGTAATAATTCTGTTACTTCATTGATTTTTTTTGATGTGTACCCATTGGCCAAGAAAGAATGGTAACTTAGGGCTTTAACATAAAACTTATGTTGTACCTTAAAAGAAACATGAAAATATATACAGCATATTCATATTTAACTTTTATGCCTGTCTTCTTAAAAGCACAGAAAATCCTGTGTTTTAAATTTCTGGGGTTTTTTACTCATTAAAGTGTTTAGTTTTAATACTGTCAAAATTATTTCACTGTTTCAATAAAAACCGTGGGAAATTCACTAAATTTGTTTCTCATGTCTTCCAAAATTATCCCACTCTAAAATTCTCAATGATACATCAGTAGCTGTTGAAGAAGAGAGACTGGAATCAAGCAATTTTGCTTATGGCTAATATTCCAGCTATGTTTATGAGGAATGTTATTCTCAATGATTCTAACAGAAACCCCTCGCCAACAACTTTATCACAATGATAAGAATAAAAAAAATTTATGGTATTTGCTTCATTGAGTGCCAGAAAATACATATGTGCAAATATCATCTGCTTAATTTATATGCCAGACAGGTCTGTTTTAAAGTACACCCCTAGATTTACTGAATGGAACTGCTGCCAGTTTTTAAATTTACTCTGTAGTGTTTTGGGAAACATGGCATCAAATGGGATAGAACAGAGGGGAGCACATCCCTGACAACAGATACCTAGAAATGGTCAGAGTCTGTGGTTTTCAAGGTCTGTGGCAGAATGTCTTTATATACAATAATTGTTGTTATGTAGTAGTAGTAAGATTTATGATGTCCTTAACAATTCATGCCCTAAGAGTTTGTGACTTATAAATTACGTGCCAGTGTGTCAAAGAATGCCTGTTCTGCTTTGCTTGGGGTTCTGTTGTTTGTGGTTTTGGGGGTTTTTTGAGGGGGGATGTGTGTGGTGTTTGGTTGGGTTTGTTTTGTTGTTGTTGAGGGGTTTTTGTATGAGTGTGTGGGTTTTTTGTAGTGCATTTTTTTTTCCGGGTATGATGTAATGAACATGGGATACAACACAATATTATCTACTAAAAAGTCATTATTTGCATATAATTATCTTGAAGTAGTATTCAAAACACTAGAAATATTTTATCTCTTTACAGCTGGTGACCCTTGGCAGTTTTTTGATAGAGCCCTCTCCATTGAGGGTGGGGGCAAGGACAGCTATTTATAATTGTGTTTGTCATTTCTTGAATGCTCTCATAGATGTCCCTGCAAACCTATTTTATGAAATAGAATTTATAAAAGCTTTTTTCAGAGAAGTGTTTTAAAGGTCTAATTTCTCTTTGCTTGTGCTTCCTTGAAGCTTTTGTTTTAGGGTTTAATATGAATTAAATTGTATTTTTAGTATGTGCTGCAGAAATTGTGAGGTTTCTGCTGATGTCCTGACCTCATGCCGCTTCCCAATGGACACTTACCCTCAGTTAGTATCATCCTTTACAAGTGGGGATTATGGAGAAAGTGAAAATTCGGGTTTATGAGTATCTGTAGTAAGAGGGGAAGTCTCCAAAACAGAGAGACTTTGGTGCTTTGTAGCAGGATTCATCCATACCTGGACTCGAGTGGTTTGACCTTGGAGCAGAAGGAGTCACTGAGGTGTTTCAGTGTGTTCACACCCATCGCATGTGCACTTTATAAAGCACAAAGATGCTTCCTTGAGCTCCCAGAGAAAAGCAGCCCCAAGTGCCAGCACCTGCAGCACCGTCCTGGCGTGCCCTGGAGCTGTGGTTCCACAGAGCCCGTGGGTCTGTCCGTGCAGAGCAGAGGTGTCACAGCTCCCAGGGACTGCAGGAGCTGCTCTGGCTGAGACAAGGGTGGGGCCCAAGCCCTGCACACCTTTAATCTTGTGTCTTGCTCCTGTGAAGCCTCTGTAATTCGTAACACAGTCACGTTACTCAGGAATGTTTCCTTAGACAGATTCTATCTCTGAGAGCTTAAGTCAAGGGATTTTCAAACAGTCACTTGATTTATGTGTGTGAACATGTAGCTCGTAAGAGGAGTTTATTTTACAACTTCTTTAGTACTATGCACCAGAAAACCTCTGGTAATTTTAACTCCCTTCATGTTCTGTTTCTTCTGTTCTGTACCCTTCAGTCATGTATAAGTTGATTTCTCATCATTTTAGGAATTTCGTAAAATTACATGGTGAGGAAGGTGACTGATTCTTCCATCTGTGATTTTGTTCTTTGGTTCTGGTGGTTTATTGTCACTGTGCCAGCAAATGCAGTTTCAGTTCTCAGTCCTGTCTTAGCTCCATTCGCTGCATATTTGTATGTTTGTTGCTGTATGAACCTTTTTTGTGTGAATAGATTCAAATTGTGTCCACGTAAAAACACAAATTCTAAAACATATTTTTTTTCATACTTTGAAGGTGTACCTTCCTGAAAGTCAAATGTCATCTGAATTTATTTTTCATTTAGAAGAGTGAAATACTGTATTGTCCTTTTAAGACTGGGACAGAGCAACTGAGTGTTCAACCACAGCTGCTTTTTGAGGTTTTGATTCCCACTGAAATGGTCCTTTTAATGTCATCTTTAATTTAATCAGATAATGTCATCAAAATAACATTTACCCTATTACTGCAAATTCACTGCATTATTAGCTAGTGTAACAGACAAAAAAGATGGTATGAACCCCCATGGAAATCTGTGCTTCCAGGAAAAATGGATACAGTTCATAGAAGCTCTATATTTAATTTGCAGTTTCAAAGCACTCTCTATGGAAAGATTTTATGAGTCTGAAATAATTTAAAAACACTTTTCAATAGAACCAATATCACCCACCAACTTAGTCTGACTTTTTTTCAAATCATCATTCTTTTGCCCAGTTTTAAAGCAAAAGTGAGAGTAGAGTAAGAGTTTAAAGTGAGCTGAACAAGACAATTAACACAGTCACAGAAATATTAATATTCTTGTAAGTCTACCACCATTTGAAAGTGTGGGTCTTGGATGAATATTTGTATCCATGTCAAAAGTCAATTGACTTTAGTTTCTAGCACAGGTACACTAAGATTTGATGTAATTTCATCTTTCATTTTAGAATCTTACACAAAGTTTGATGGGTTGCAATATGTTTAAGATTTAGAAATATTTAAGGGTCCCTTTCTGTGACCTCTGCTGACAGCTTGAACTTCCATCATTGCCAGCATCATTTCCTCTAGATAATTCTCATCAAAATCCTATGATATTTTTCCCTGTTTAAAATAATATGAATTATTCTTTGTAAAATATTCCATTACTGATGCAGAAATGTTTTGTGCAGTGTGCTTTCTGTCATTCCTGATCAGAAATAATCTCTGATACTCAAAGAATTCCTGAAATGAGATGCAACTCTGCTGAATTTACTGGTAATTAGCAAAACTGAGGTATACAGAAGGGACCAGCAAACAGGAGTAATCACTGTTGCTTAGGAAGGAAGGGAAAATTGTTTTGCATTTAATAGGGACAAACTTTTTAAACTTTTTAAAAGTAAATTTTCGGTTGGTAGTGTTGAAAAGGCACCTTCAAGTTATTTCGTGTTTAAGCAATGTGTCTGTTTAGTTTGCACAGGAATAGTACTAGAAATGTAAAAATGCAACAAAAAAAGCACATCTGGTTATTTTAGTCCTGTCTGGAAGAGATTCTCAGGATCTACTAAAACCACAGCAAAGATTTCTGTCCCACTGCTTAGTGTTCAGTAGCTTTAAGAAAGTATCTCAGTGACTTTATGTTTAGAATTTCACAAGATTTCTCAGTATTTTTCCTTTATTTTTTGTGTTTCTATTTGTCTCCAAAGATCAGATTGTTGGTTATTAATTCATTCAGATTTCTTTCCATCCTTTGAAATGCTGAATCCTGACTGTCTTTTGTGACCTATGTGCCTTTAGCAGGGAATTCAATGTCCCAGGTTTGTTTTCAGGGCTGGGATCCACTGCATCAGCTCTTGATGGCTCTGTGGATGCCTTTAATCTTTTCATCACGAGCTCAGAGGAAGCATGGGTCTAGATTTGGGTTTGCATGGCCCTGAAAAATGAGGTTTTATATGGGGGAAGGAAGATTTTCTGTGATGAGAACAACTTTACTCCCAGTAATGCAAATATAGGCACTGTCAGTTCCGTAGTCTCAGCTTCCACCTTTGAACACACAGAGAAGGATTCTGTAAAAGTCACCACAGAAAACACAACAAAGCATTTCTCAGCTCCAAACCAACACTTGGAATTACACCAGGAAACAAATTAACAATGTCTCTGAGGTCCAGCTCCTCGGATGTGCTGTATCAGAAATGCCACTTAGCAGTAACAGAACTGACATTTCCATGTGGTTTCTTAAGATAACTTTATGTAAAGCTTGTTGTGGCAGCAACCCATTATAGAGGTGAGCAATTATACTCTTAAAGAGGGAAAAAAAATCCCCTAAAATTTCTTTTCCCCCGAAAAAAACTATTGCAGTTAATGTGTTCAGGCTGAGCATAAAAATTGTGTCATGTCAAATTATTCCACGAGAACAGCAGCACACAGGCTCTACCATGTTGTTCTGCAGTGTCTTCTCAGCTGGAATTTTTTGTGGTGTTATTTCCCTCCACCTTTAAAATTGTACACAAATAGGAGGACATAAAGAGGGAGAAAATTCAGTTGCTCAGAAAGGGAAGTTATCTAACCATCTATTAAATCCTGTCACCTCAGCTGTCAGGTAGGAGGGGCTTTGCTGCCAAAGATGCTGAAGATCATCTCTATATACAATGAGATGAACCTGATCCCAACAGCAAGCTGGTTTAAAATTAATGCTATACCTCAAGGAAAACAATAAATGTCTGAGGTTTGGAGGCCAGTATCAGTTCTGGATTCCTCAGCTGTGCAAAACTTATTTTTACCTGTTCATGTTCAAACCAGTATCAGTTTAGTCCATTCTCTGCACATGATGACATTCTAGCACACACTGAAACTAAGAAACCCCACAAACATAGAGTCCACACATTACATTTTTACTAAGTATGAGCTCCAAATGTGCTTGTCTATGACACAGACACGTTTTTGTTGTGCCTTGGTAAAATTCACTTTCTCAAATGGGTGGTTCTGATTAGCACACAACTGGCATGCAAATATTCCCCTGGCATGAAACTTCTCTTTCTTCCTGTCTCTCTCTTTTTTAATCTGCTATTGGGCCAAAGAGTGAAAATTGTATTTCTTGTTTCCTCTGCATGGTGGTAAACTTTACACTTTTTTGCACTTTTTTCTGGTTACCAAACCAGAAAATCACATAAACTCAAAATTAGCCTGAATATTGTCCCGTTAGCATCACAGAGTCAGGAGGACAGGTTGTGCACCTCAAGTTGCACAGATGTTTGGTGGGTTTGTTGATTTTGGGTTTATGTGGCTAAACATTCTTTAGGTGTCCTTTTATACAACCTATCCTGGTATTCATGCATTTCTCACAACCTTATTGATTGATTAATTCTTTTATTCTCTTGTGGATGAAAACTAGTGGTTTTGCTAATAGCATTTGCCAGAAAAATGTGTTTTATTTTAGGTATCTTTTTAGGAAAAGTTGATTTAATTTACTCCATCTTTTCAGCAAGTAAGTGCTAGGGAGTAGAAGCATAATATTTCTTTGTTCCATTTGCAGAATCTAAATAGAAGAAAAACATGTACTATGTACTTAGTATTTGGGTATTTCATCAATTACAAATATGCTTTTCTGGCATATTTATTAGCTTAAAATTATATGATACAGTGTAATGCAACCCATATAGCATAATGCCTGAAATCTGTCACATAACTCACTTCATCTTTTCAACTCCAATGTTTTAGTTTATCAGAAAGGAAATGGGGGAACACTGGGAGATGAGAATAAGCAGCTTTTGCCTATTGCTGCATTGGTACAAATATACCAAAATTTTTTGGAAGCAGCTGGTGCAAAGGGGAAAAAAAAAAGAAAGAAAAAAATATCCCTGAGTGTGCAGAGAGGATCCAAGCCATTTTACTGTCCTTGCTTGGGTAAGAGAAGTCGCTTCTTTATTTAACTATTATTTCTCTTTTCCAAATAAATATGAGCTGCTTCTAAATAGGGTGATGATAGCAGGTGGTCTCTCAAGCAGAAATTATTTTCAAGCTGACAAGTATACTGAGCACAGTATAACTACATGTATTTCAGGAAAACATCATGCACGTCTGTTTAAGGATTCATTAACATGGTATAGATTAAACCCATTGAAGATGGCACAGATTGTTTCATTTTATTACATTCAATTGGATTGGATGTGTGCCATTTGCAAAGAGCAATATTACCACAAAAAAAAAAAAAGAAGTCTGGCACATTTGTCACATAATATTCCCCTATTGAGAATGAACTGTTTCCGAACATCAAAAGGTAAAAATCTGTTTTTCCCTCACCCTCTGCTGTATTAACCACAAGGAAATATGACTGCACATCTTGTGATGAAGCTTTTGAGCAGCACATTTGCTGCCCAGAGTCTGACAGGGAGACCTTTGTGTTCTTCATGACGGGGGGATTGGAGTTTATCAACCTGCTGCCTCCCCCAGACCTCAGAGCTCGTCCAGCTCTATCCCCCTCGGTCATCCTGTCCCCAGTGCCCTCCCTGGGATCAGGGACAGGGTGTGGCAGGAGAGGGGTGGCCCCATCCCAGCCCCACTCCCTGAGGAAGGGGAACAGCTGCTGTTAAAGCGAGGATGGTCAGACAAAGAGCGAGATTTAAATTCATATAAGGTTGCTGTTTATAACGTGGATACTTTGGACATCTGTTTAAAGTCTAATGTTCTAAATGGATGGGAGCCTTCCCAAGGCAGGGCTTAGAAAGCTTTATCTGTAACACGAGGGCTGCAGATTGTAAAGATATGTCTTAATCAGCTGTGGCTTGGGTCTTCTAATATTTGAGTCAGTAGCAAAATTCAAAAAAACATGTACATGGCAAATGGTGGCATGACCAATGAAAAAACAGATGGATTAAAGAAGTGTGGGTATATATCCTAAATATACATATTATAAGTACGTCTTTTCATTCTGTACCCTTAAAAAGTCCTTGTAGTGTGTGTGTGTGTGTGGAGGGGGGGAACAGAACAAAAGCAAATTTGCTGTCATTGGCTTGTATCTAAACATTCTATTTTAAATTGGACAGTAACAGAGTTACAGCATAACCCATGTTGTATTTTCTGCTTCTGCTGGAGGATCCATTTTAAATGTATATTTATACCATCCCTTTTGGATTAATTTACATTATTTTTCAGAACTCAGCTTCACCTATATTTCTAGTTTATATTATTATCATTACTATTTGTTTTGCTGGTTTATTTAACATTGTGTTTGAAGGGGAATTAAATTTTAATTAATGATTAGTTTAGAAGAGGTCCATTTAATAAATGTGGTTTTGGAACTGAAGTCTAGAAGTCAGGATTGAGTAGCTTTTATTTTTGTTATCAGTTGAGGTTACTGATAACTGAAGAATTGACAAACACTGAAGGTAGGGTGTGATTTGATTCATAGTGTACCTCCAGTGAGATGCACTGAAGAGTTAATTTATTTTATTTCATTTTTTGTTTTGTTTTGTTCTGTGTTTTGGTGGTGGTGCAGTTGGGACTCAGCTGTTGTTTCCTCTGGGATTAAACAGCTGTCAGCATTGTTAATGACATCAAATTCATGCATTAAAATTCCCTCATTCCTCTCCATATACAATGTGGATGTGGAAAGCACTGCCATATCCCCCTTTGTGAAGGAATGAAAATCCAAGGAAAGATAACAGCACTTATTACAAAACCACAGACCGGAGCTTCTGTTGATGGAATCTCGTAATGAGTAATTAAGCTACTTTGCAGAAGTCAGCGCTGTCACGTTTGCAATTGGGTATTTCCATTCCCCTGTGGATACAGCTGGGAAAAGACTACTAAGGTGATAAAAAAAGAAAAATAGAATTGTTCTGGAAATATCATCTTCATGAAGCCGGAGGTTTCAATGCAAAGTGGCTATGAAAAATTAGCCTACAGAAATAACCTGTCTGGTGTAAAAGACATTCCTTTAAAAATTCATAACTTCTATCATCTGATAAACAAAAAACAATGAGGTTTTATTATCCTGCAGTCTCACAAGGATATGACAATGGCAGGTTTATTTCTGGGATGGGGTGCTGGCTTTTCTTTTCTTTTTTTTTTTTTTCTTGAGCCTTTTGCTCTATAAATGGAAGTTTTCAACTCTGACTGTTCAGTTCTGTAGCTCTGAAAACATGTTATGGGAAGCTTGTGGCCTTTGAGGGGAAATTATCTTTTCAGGGGAGAAAAGAATTGAAACATATTTCTTTTTTTTTCTGTAAAGTTCAAAACACTACTCATGCTTTTAAACTGATATATAATTCTTATGCCCCTAAGAGCTCCAATTATTAAAACTAGTCCTAAATTTTCACTAGTTTGAGTGTCCCTATTCTCTTTTTAGTTCTTTTCTATGTTTTTTTATGGTTTGTTAAGCAATTAACTTACTCTTAACTTTCTTCTTTCAAGTAGCTTTGTTTTTTTAGAGGCAAAAAAATGAAGCAGAAAGTATAGCTCTCTGAATGTCCTTATCCTGCTCCCAAGAAGTTGCTTTTGTGCAGAAGTACCCTAGTTTTTTAATATCCCCATATGTCAGCTGTTACAGTGAAATCAAATTAAATTAAGCCCAATGAAGAAACCAGCCTGTTAACAAAATGAATTGATAAAGTAGTCATTTATTGAATTCAGTAAAATGTACTGAAATATACAGGAATAAACCAGTTAATTGATTAACCAGCTTCTAGATCAGATGGTGAAATATGAGTATCTGATGAGTCAAATTAATGTGTATTAAGTGACTGATAGCTGGAGCCTCTAAAACATGCTGTGCCTTCTTAAAAACTGGTTCTGTGAAAAGCTGAAGAATTTGTTGTTTCAAGGCCATGAATTTGGGAAAAATTCCAGTTTATTAGCAGAGCCGTGGATGGCGGTGAAGGCACAATTTATTTTGTTTTGTTGAAATGTTGACAATGGAATAAGCACCCCACTGTATTAAATAATACACATGAATGTGGTCACTATTGCAAGATAGATTTATTTAGCATCCTGGTTTTCAGTGAGATCCCTACATGACTCCCAAATTCAGTCAGGTGTCATGCTGGTTGTGTCAAGTATCTTTTTGTAGTTCATTTAATCATGGTTGGCCCAGAAATGGACCTGTGGAGCTCTGTAATGTTAATTTATACGTCCTTCTTCAGCATTACAGAAAATGTGCCCTTCTGGAACTAATGCTCATTAGTTTTATCATTAATGTGCATTAATAACATGTAAAATTATTTTTTCCATTAGCTTACATTTTCAGAAAAAAAAAAAAGACATAAATTGGAAATACACTCCTATATTTACCTGAACTGTAAGCAGGCCCTGCAGGTTCTGAGGCATGTTGTGTTCCAGGAGATGAAGGAGTGAGGCTGTGAGTGCCACTCAGTCCTCTGTATTACTATCTTAGAAAAGGAAGGGACTATCTTGGGAAAGGAAGGGCTTGAAGGGACACTCTGGGAATGATGTCAGAAAGAAGTGCTTTAGTTCTGGGAGCAGAGAGCTGATCCTTTCCTATAGTCCCTGTAGCTCTCCCTCCAGATCTGTCACAGTGTCATCTTTTTAAATCCTGGGTGGATTAAGAAAAATTGATAGGGTATGGTGGGAAAATTTGACAGTACCATCTACAACCAAGAAACCACAAAGGATTGTAACCCCAGGGGTGCAGAAGATGTTGTGTTTCCTTTCCCCAGCACAGTTGCAGGTGTTCTCTGTCCAAGTTTTACTGCCTCTCAAAGTTATCAAAGGCATTGTCAGCACAGTGGGAATGCTGTCCTGATCCAAGCTTTGGGGAAAGGAAGCTGCTTGTGGATGTTGTGGTGCAAACACCCTGTGTAACACAGGTTTTTTCTCCCCTTGTGATTAAATTTTTCTGTAAGCTGCTGTCCTTCCTTGAGTAGCACAAGTGCTAAAGGTTCTCTATCAAAGTGATTTTGAGTCATGACTTGGTGTCCTGGTTTCAGCTAGCATAGTGCTCATTTCTTCCCAGGAGCTGTTACAGTGCTGTGTTTTGGATTCAGAATGACACTAACATCTCTGGAAATCATTCAATTTCGTTATAGTCTTGAGGGGAGAGAGAAAAGAAAGTCAAATATATCCTGATTGTCTAAATTGATGAGAAACTTTAGGAAACGCTGAGTAGATATTTGGTTCAGCAATAGAAAGACCTAGAACCCATTCTGCTGTGCAGACAAGTAAAACACGAGTTTTATCCCTAGTCTTCATGACATATATGTGATGAGACAGCCTAAGCCTTTTTTTAAGTTGTTGATTTGAAGCCAAAGAGGTGCAAAATGAGTAATTTGGGATTGTATATGCCGTGTCAGGTATAAGGAAATTATTTCCAAATGCTTTCACATCGAGCCACTAAGCCCACAGGAAAAAGTCTCTAAAAATCACACTTTATCAGACATGCCCTATTAATTAGGGGAATAAGTCTAGGTAAAAAATATTCACAAATACTTGAATAACTGTCAATTATTTTTTCCTCATACTTAGTAGGGACCTACGTGTGGGAGTGTGCCCAATTTGAGTCTGTGTATTTCTTCTCGGTGGATAATATTGTAGTTGCAAATCTTTCATTATCTCAAAGACCTGCATTGCTCTGAAAGATGTATATTTAAAAAGATGCTGGCAGTAACTGCTGCTGACAACCAGCCCTGTTTGAAATAGACTCCCTCCGTGGCACTGTGCGGGGAAGGCTCCATACATTGATCTATGGATTTTTCATTTGCTTTCAAACAATCCTACTCGTGTGTCTGCAAGGAGTGAATAAGCAAAGTTTGAATCAGTTTGACTTTGGAAGCATGATTCTGAGCAATTACCTTGGGAAAATCCAGCTCCTCCTGACTAAATAGATCTGTCAGGAGGAGCCGGAGTGCGGCGTGCAGCCCCTGGAACACACGTGTGCGCTGGTAAACCGGACCCAGCCAATTAAACATCAAAATGTTGGCTGCATTCAGTTCACAGGGAGACTTATGTAAGTTCATTTTCATAGCGTGCCTATGTGTCTTTGGACTCTAACTGACAGATTCCCACCGTGAATAGGCTGGGGAGATATCAATTATCTGGTTAGCTGTGCGCTGCCATTCTATGCTCCACGGCTTTCTGACAGAAGCAGGCAGAAAGCGAGAGAAGCAGAATAATTCTGGTTCAGCAAGGCTGTTAATATTTCAGTCTAGGAACCTCAAATCATTGTGACTAGATGGAGAAAATGGTCATTTTAAGCCTGACCGCTGCAATTTCTTTTATTAAGAATGTGTGAAGTGCTAATGGCTGTTTCACCCCAAAGCAGGAACCACAGGATACCAATATCAGGCATTTGGGGGTTCAGTAATTTGTAGTCTAATATTAGTTGAATAATTTGCCTCTAATAGCACCAAATAACTTTGATCTAATTATCTCAATGTATTTTACAGAGCAGTCAGTCGTATATACAAATCCATGTGATTTGTTAGAAAATAGCTGCTGTATCCATTTTAAATCGTGTGCATGCTCCAAGCATAGCCTTGAGTTGTTGTGTGTGAGTCTGAGTGACTTTTATTGCTGCTCTTTTCCATCCATGTGTATGTCTATTTGGTAGGACATTTATGTTCATTAAATGTTTGCAATTCCCACAGCAGCATGTCATGTACTGCTGCTCCCTGGCCATCACCGAGGTGGTGCTGTGCTCCTCACAGGAGCCCACATCTGATCTTGTCAGGGTGGCCAGCACAGCCATTGCACTTGTTAAGCAAACTAGGCAAGGACCCAGAGCACCAATTTCTAATGGGCAGTTCCTGTATTTGTCTCATCATCTTTCCTCTCACTGTGGGCAGCTCTTAGAATTCAAGGAAGATCAGTAAATAAGCCAAGTGTGAGCAGACTGCTGCTACACAGAAGTATAATGAGAAGGTTTGGAATGAGATGTCCATGGATTCCTTTTGCACAGTGCCCTGCCTTCAGTCAGGTCCCTCTGAAATGCTTAAAGACTCCTTGTCTCTTAAAAGACACATTGCAATTTGGTTTTCTTGGTGGACTTGTGGATGCACATGAATGGATTAATTTCATTTTTCAGCTTAATTTTTCTATAGCTTTTTTGCTATCTGTTTCGGCATTTTTTTTAGCTGAGAGTGAAGTCGGCCTAGCTGTCAAATTTCTGGGGTGAAAAAACTATAGGTTAGGCAAATTCCAAGATTTCCAGGAATTCTGCTGTACTTTTGTTGCTAGAGCACTGTATGCCATGATGGGTGTAGGAATGAACATATAATATATAATAGCATATAACATATAATAATGCTTGGTACCATCATTGTAGAGTCTGGAGTATTAACGACTGTCTTGTGTGTCTCAGATTAAAGATTCAGGTTTTTAGTTCTCCACATCACAGTGTTTAGGATTCCCTGCTCTTCTGGGGAATCCCATTGGCTTCTGTAACCTCCACAACTCACAGCTGATAGTGAGAGCAAAGGGGAATAAGTCTTTGGTTTCACAGCCCTCAATCTGGAAACCAATAAATAGCCTGGATGTACCACAGCACCTCACATATCTTTAATTTTTAGTTTATGCAAGTCCTTTCCTCTCAATAAGAGGCACATCTCCCAAGAGCCAATGAAAGACTCGCTCACCACCCATTTGCTCAGGACTTTTTCTCTCCTTCCTTCTCTTCCTAATTTCTTAATATAAATGCACATTTTCCCGGTTTTTTTTT
>VXAX01005980.1:348953-364372 GCA_013399835.1 Leptocoma aspasia
CAGCTATGTAACTTTTGTAGGAGAGTGATGTGTGTTCAAATGGCACATTTTCCAGGCTTTACATTTGATAATTTCCCCGAGATACCGGAGTTCCCTCCCAGCAATGAGTTAAGGCGACAAAGGAACCGGGTTTGTTTGCAGGAAGCGAAGGATAACGGCGCCTAAACTTTACTATTGGTGGCGGCGGAGGGGGCGAACGGGAGGCACGGAAAATTGCTTTTTATAATTAAAAAGGGAATCTCAGATGTTTTATATCTTGAATATTTACAATAAAACCTTCAAGTGCTTGTCAAGAGGGTAATGTGTCATTAGCAGGAGCCTTTGCCTCTCTTCTCCTCTCGGACATGACAGTGCGGCAGGATAAGAGAAGAGTAATTATAGTTCAGCAGGGCTGCCAGGTGTGATAAATGGGTAATCAGCACACAGGAGCCCCGGTCCTCAAAGGAGGACTATTACAGCGTTATCAGCTGCGGGCCCGCGTGTGCGGCAGCATCGCGCCGAGACCGAGACGGGCCCGGGGCTGCTGGAAGCGGCTCCGCTGCCAGCCCTGCCCGCTCCGGCCGCCGCCGCTCCTTTGTGCGCCCGCCACCGCCGCGGAGCAGCGCAGGAAGGGCCACGGCGGGGCTCCTCGCCTTCGCTTCTGCCTGGTAGTCACATAAAACACTGCCCCGCTCTCCAGGTGAGGAGGTGCGCTGGTGCCCCCCGGGCGCGGTGATGCGGGAAAAGCCGGGCGCCCGTCCGGGCTGTTTCATCCCCGTTCCGCAGGGTTTGACCTCTGTGCGTGCTCGTCCTGCTGCCGCTTTGGGTTTAGCTGCGCTGCGCTGGGGCAGAGCGTTTTCTCACAAACAAACTTGGAGATAATCAGCTGCCTGGCACTCCCGGAGCCTCCTCGGTGTTGGATCACACGAGCTGAGCTGCGGCTCTGTCCCCGTCCCCCCCGCGCTGCTGCTCGCCCAGCGTGTGCTGCTGGCGAGATTTATCTGTTTGCTATTGCTGCACATCAGACCTGAGTAAATTGGTTAAAATTAGTCAAAACCCAATCCAACCAATAACTGCAACATTGATCCCCTGTACTTATTTATTTCAAGTTCAGGGCTACTAACGGCAGCACCGGAATAGGAATATTTTTAAATAATTCTTGGAAAAGTGAAGATGCTGCTATAATAAATTGTTATTAAGGGAAAGGACATAACGTGCTTTGGAAAAACTGGAGGGCCAACACTTCTGATGCAAGGTTATTTTTACAATACTTGCATTTTTATCGGTTGATGTATTTTAACTGGAGCCCTGACAATAGTCACAAAAAATTACTACTCTGGCATGGAGCTACTTATCTGACAAATGCAATGCGAATGGTCTTGTTCTTATCAATGAGATCAGATTTCAGAAAAAATGAGTACGAGGAATGAGGCGTTGCTTTGTGAACAGATAACCTTGCAGGCAAACTCGCAAACCTGAATAAAAGGATGTCTCTATGAAATAATCTGTGCATAAGTGCAATCAGGTCAGACTGTAATAGACAGCGAGGGGGGTGGAATCAAAAGGGGGAAAAACTCATTTCATCACAGTTAATGGCAAGGAAAAGAAGGCAAGGAAGGACTTTCTTTGGAGCGGAGCTGTTGCGACAAAGACCAGGGCTTCAGCGTGTCATGCACCATTTGCTGGTGCACTAGCGCTCTTTTCAAGAGCTGTGAAGCCATTATTGTAATGTGAAAAAAGTAGAAAGAAATACTCCCTCCTGGTCACTGGAAGGGCAAATGAGGTGCAGGCTTTTTTTTTTTTTTTTTTTCCTTTTTTTTTTTTTTTTTTTTTTTTTTTCCTTCCNTTTTTTTTTTTCCCTACACTGTTTGTGCAGGGAGGTTTCTAGATTCCCCCTGGTAAAGCTCCACTGGGATGCAGGAAAGATCACAGTGCCCTTATAAACAACACTTCTTGGCACTGTTTACCTTCTTTTGTGACTTTGTTGCCTGTGAAGGAGGATAGGAGTATCAGAGGTCCAATTGTAATGAACATTTTCTCTTTTGTCTTTGAAGGAGCAGAACCTTAGAATATTCTCTAGCTGAAGTTTCACAGAGCATTTCTGTGGTTAAGGTTTTAAATAAAAAAAAATCTCAGTACATTCCTGTATGGTAAAGTTATCTAGTGGTGATAATAAATCCAATATTCTGTGGATTTTGTGTGTTTTATTAAAAAGAGAAGAGAAAGAATCCTTTGTTCATTGGCATAATGCAATCCTGTCTCTGAACAGTTCTAATTTGCAAACCAAGTACTTTGTAAATTGTGGAAACCTGGTTATAACTTGAAGGTTGAATAAAATGGGTCATCTTATACCTGAAAGATAAATATAGATGTAAAATAGTGCCACCAATGTCTTTTAAGCAAGAAAAAATAAATAAATAATAGGTTTCAGAACTGCCTTGTTCTTGTATAGTTTATGGGTAAAGCAAGATTACACATACAGCCCTGCAGCCGATTCCCAGGACTGCTAAAGTGTGAAGAACAGGAGTGACATTCTAGTCTTCAATAAATCACTATAAAAATGTTTATGAACCCTGCAATTTACTGTCTTTTAAATGCAAATTGAAAGGGGCATCGTCACAAGTGTAAAGGAGACCTGCAGTGGCCTAAAGGAATTATAAAATGTTGCAAAAGGCTTCTGAAATAGTGTGATCTTAAATGGTTCTATTTTTAAAAATGATTTCCCATTTATACTTCTGTGACAGCTTTGTTAATTTATTAAAGAGATCTCTGTGAATTGCAAGAAGGTGTTTATGAGCACTGTGCTTCACAGGAGCTGTTCCCAGGGGCTCTCAAGGAGCTGCAGTTTAATTTGGCAGGCACTGGGGGCTGTTCACCTACAGGTAACGTGGAAGGCCACGGGGGTTCAGAAAAGTCCAAAGCAGTGGTTTTGTCTGACAGATCACTGGTAAAGCAGCAAAGATTTCCTTCCTCTTCCCAGCTCCTCCATGCAGTCATCTACTGTGAAACTCCTAAATAGCAAAAAGAGGCTGGATGGACAGATCAGCATCCCTCAGTCCACCCTGGGTGAAGACAGACACTTGAGGACCTGGCTTAGGGGTGAACATGGTGGTGGTGCTGGCTTGATGATGTTGGACTTGATGATGTTGAAAGTCTTTTCCAGCCTTATTGGTTCTGTGATTCTAAGTCCAAACTGAGTGAAGAGTGAATCATCTTTCTGTACTTTAGCTATGCTTTCTCCAATGGAAATGAACTAATTTCCATTTATACACTTATTATTTTATCTAAAAAATAAAATCTGCTCTTTGTGGAAGCAGATTTAATTCATATAAATCAGGCATTATAGAAGGAGTTTTCATCAGTTGGATTGGTTGCTTTCTTCTTTTGTTCCACTGATTGGTAAATTTTTTAGAGTGTCTTTTCTTTTCTTTTTTTTTTTTTGGCTGAGAGCCATGATTTTCTGCACTTGGGTGATGTAATTGACACCAAATTTGATTTAAAAAAAAAGTATTCCTTGAGACAGACAGTATGGGATATGAATGTGTGCAGTTGGAACACTGTAATTGTTTGCATAGCTTAGAATTCTCCACAGCCTAGTTCATCACTTCTGTCTAATTTAATGACAAATAACCACAATGGACTCACATGATATTCATGCTGTGTACGAGGAGGATGTAAGTGTATCTGGCAGTGGATGATGCTACTCCTGGTTTTCATATCCTTGTACTCCTTAAGAAAACAGGCGTGGGTATCTGATTTCTGGCAACCCTTAAGTTAAATATGCTGCTTTGGCACTGACTGATTTTTTAGCTGTCAGAAATGGTTGCAGAATGGGCTGTCAGGATCCAAAGTCTGTAGAACATCTGCTTGTCTGGCCTGGGCAGCTTCTCAGCATACACATGGTGGAGGATCTTTGGAAACAAAACGACGTAAATAAATTAATTTGGAGGGTGTGTGTATGTGCATGACTCTACCCATGGAAAAATGATATTGCCTGGCTCTATCACACTGCAGACTTTCTAACCCCTAAATAGAGCAGTAATAGTTTACAACTCAATAGCACCCTGAATGTATTGCTGTTCATTTTGTTGTCATGCAAAACTGCTGAAGTGCTCTACTTCTTCCTGCAGCCCTGTGTCTGCCTGGATATTGTCTTTGTAGCAGAGTTTAATATGTAGGTATCTGCTTGGCAGGATTAGAAGTGTTGTAATCCAGTGTTTCCAGAAACATGAACTGCTTTGCTGTTTCAGACCTGCTTGAGCCATGGGCTTACAGCAGTCAGGACCTTGTCTGGAGTCATTCTGACCCTTCTGTGTCCTGAAAAGTTTCTCCTCCTGTGCCTGTAAAATATTTCATGCTCATTTTCATCTGGCACTATCAGCTCATGGTTTAGAGCGGGCTTTGGAAGAGCTGGGCTGCTCCCCAGGAAAATGACTCAGCTGCCCACCTTTGCATTGCTAATACCCCCATTATCAGTGCTGTCCTGGCAGCACTGGAGACATTTAGGAACTGTACTATGCACCCATAATCCCACAAGCTTGAAACTTATGCAAAGCCCTCGGAAATCACATCTGTGTTCCTTCAACACTGGGAAGGATCAAAGACTCACCTCTGCACAAAGGCTCTCAGTAGCACTGGATCAATGGCTTGTCACTGTCGGTGCAGCTGCAGGCACAGGGGGAGTCAAACAGGACAGGGATTTGCTAACGAGCAGCAGTAATGTGGACCTGTTAAATTCTCTTTCTAGGATAAGACCTCGTTTCTGCATTTTAAGTGAAAGTAATGTGCTGCTCATCAGTGAAGGGAGAGGAATGGTGCATCTCTGGTGGTGGCTGAAGGCAAGGGCAGATGAACACTTGCCAAGCTGTGGTTAGTCTTGGCACATGGTGCTGCAGCCTGGGAGAGTGGGACCGCTTATGCACAACACCTAAGTTTGATTTTCAGTTAATAACACACATGGAGCAGGGCAGAAGACTGCATTGTGAGTTCATGAGTTAAGAGTCAATTGCCTGATGTGGTGTCCCACCATGAGAGTGCAGAAAATGATCCATTTTTAAGGGAGGTGGAAAATGCTTCCTTTGTTCATCTATCCTAAAAGTATGCTTAATGGCTGTGATCCAGAGCTATCTAACGTGTTTTCTTTCAGAAGCTGTTAGTCCAGTTTTACAAATATAATACCTGGAATACCTGTCTACTTCTAGGTGGAGAGAATCCAAGAAGCTGCATCTGGTCTCTCTAGTGAGAAGAAGATGGTCTAACCACTTGTACATATCACTTATGTCCTGTATAAAAGACTAGTCCCTAGGTGAGCACTGGCAGTGAGCAAGGAGACTGGAGGTCTGCTAAGAGTCTCATGCCCAGAACCAAACAGAAGGAAGATTCAGAGCACAGGCTGTCCTGTTTCCTCTCATTCTCCCCCTAAGATGAGCAAAGGTTGCTAAAACAATGCTGATAATGAGATTTGACCCTCTCATTACCCTCAACCTCTGCCTACAAACCATCTGCACTGAAAATTCCTGAACTCCACCCAAGGGGTTTGAACTTGGAAACTGTTAACCTTCCAAATATGATGTAGTTTCTGGCATTATTTGCTTCCTAGCCCTTATAATACTCTGATCTTTTAATGTACAGTGGCATTCAGTCTCAAACGGAGCAATCTACCAGCACCAAGCCATCCTTCCTTCCTTCTGGATTTCTGTTTCCATTCTTCCTTCCCTGGCTGCCCAGGGGTAGCAGCAGGCAGTCCCCAGTGCATTTATGGCTGGGCCCTGCTTTGCCCGTGTTGAGCAGTAAATAAAAGACAGTGGGCTGTGAGTGGACCTGGGATAGCTGGGAGCAGCCAGGGCTGCCCTGGCATCAGGGTCAGTGTGAGTTTGATGGAATGATCCCAGCACAGCCCTCAGGTCAGTAGCTGTTTCAGGAATCCAGTCCCTGTTCTGGTATTCCTACCAGGATGACATATTTACTTTGTTAAGCTGCTCCAGGTCTTCATGACCACGTGTTCAAAATCTGCCCGAGATATCCTTTGCCTATGAAGGTGCTCGAGCTCATTTCTGCAGGGGCAGATTGAAACCACGCTTCTGTTTGCTGTCTGTGGATGTGTGTGTGTTCCTGGCTCTCATCAGGATAGGGATTTGCCCCTCTGTCCTTGGGCAGGATTTTCCCTCCTGCTATAAATTTGCAGAGTCCTGTGTATCATTTCCCTCCTGGCTGCCACCCTCTGCCTCATAAGTGATTGTACTCCAGTGGGGAAGTGATTTGTATGTATATTTTTATAAAACACTTTGGGATCCTTGGGGAAGAAAGTTGTTATATAAATGTATTTCCCAGGGGAAAGTAGTGGAAATCTCATTACTTGGAACATACAGCGTATTTAAAAGTAGGTTTGACAAAACACTAGAAAATAAAGGAAAAAATCCTGAACTGGCACTGGGATGGTCTGAATGATCTAGCAGATATTTTCCATCTCTGAAGTTTGTCTCATGATTTTATTTAGTGCATTGGAAAAAAGGGCATGAGGAATGCTAAAGCCATGCACATATAAAATATCTTTCAGGAACACTGTGGCTTATTTTAATATAACCTTTAGCAAAATACTGTGGTTTGCTTACTTGCTGATTTATTTTAGGTAGTTCAAAATATTTCTATTAGTGATCTCTTTGAAATACTTTAGGTGGTGCAATGGATTTGTAGCAAAACACAGCATGTAACTTGAGTGTACTCTCTGAAGCCAGGTATCTGGTGCCAAGCAAAATTTGTATGTGTAGCTTCTGTTTTAAGCAATTATATGGCGTGTAATACACTGTAGAGAAATTAAGTAGAAGTACATTTTGCCCTAAGGGAATACTGTAGCTGTTGGATTTCTTTTAAACAAGTTTTGCCCCTCATACAGTAAGGTTCCTGTAATAAATCAGTTATGTAATCATCTACAGTATATTAAGAAAAATTAAAAAAAACAAACAAAAAAGGAAGAAAGAAAATGAATGTCATCTGGAAACAAATGGTAAAGTAAAGGTTTGCTATAGGAAGAAAGCACACTCACCTGTTTGGAGGGAAGTGGTTAAAGAGGAGCTGAGGAGTCAAACAAACAGAGGCTGCTCTGGCTGGACGCAGTGTAATGACTTCACTGCAGTAAACTGCTTATGTAATGAACTGCATGGATGTCACTGGAGAGAAACCAAACCCATCCATCTGAACTGCTGCTCAGCTCACTTCAGTTAATAGTGATCTTCTCTCTGAAGGGAAAAATTGAAAAAAACACATCAAGAAAAGCCATGCAGAGATGTTATGAAATAAAACTAGTCATTAAAGATAAGCCTTTCCTGAGCCTGGAGAAAGGCTCAAGTTTGATACTTCAGCCTTCAGAAAATGGTTATCACTCTTCAGCCAAGTTATTCTAGCTGCTATTTACTAGTTAAATAGGAAGTGTACAGTGAGTAAGAGTCTCACATATAAATTGGGCAAATGGTTTTCAAGACCGTTTATTTTTCAGAAGTCTTGTTTTGGCTGCCATGGCTAAGATATAGTTTTGTATTCCTTTATAAGATACAGAAAAATGACAGCTACAACCAATCAAGCTGCATTGCTGTGCAGTATGTCAGCTCCTTTCAACAGACCTGATTTCCAGAATAACCTTTTTCCCCCAGACATTTGTTTTGCTTTGATTCCAGTGATGAGACCCAAAGGGATTTCATTCTGAATGCTTGTGAATTCCAGCTTTGGGAAGCCATAGAAAGGGAGAAAGAGTGGCAAATCTCAGAAACAAATTAAATTAAAATGCAAATTCCAAGTGATCATTTGCAAACTCTTTTAAGATCTGGTAGCAAATTTTTAAAGAAGAATTCAACAGTTAGGAGAACATGGTGATTTCTAGTAGTGCCTTTTGTATATCAGATAATTTACTACTTGTTCATGAATTTCCACTTTTTCCACTCCATCATCTAATTTCTGTTCATGCCCAATATGCAGAAGGATAATTTACCACTGAACCTCTTGCAGGATGTCAGCTTTGCTTACAGATAGGTTCTTCCTTGTTCCTTTGTATGTGTGGCCACTTACTTGTCACGTGAGATTTAGAGAGTTTCTTAATCTCATCTTTCACCCTTATTTCCATACTTAAACAAACAAATAGACAAACAACTCCCCCCAAAAAACTAAAATCCATCAATCAACCGAAAAAATTCCAAACTCAACAAAAGCTCCCCGACAAAATCAATAAGCTCACTTTAAATATTTGTTAATATTTGCCTACTAGCATTTGTAAAACACTTCCAGATCTGTGCTGGCAAAGCCCCACCAGTGAGGGGTCAGCTGCCCAGTTGTTACAGGTTTTGTAATAGTTAGAGCTTGCTCTGTGAAATAAAAATTGGCTGTAACATGGGATCAGCCTTAAAATTATAGTTTCTGGTTTGTTCCCATGCTCACTGAGCACCTGGGAGTTCAGTCCTTTCCACAACTGGTTGTTTCCCAGCAGGGAGTCCCTCTGCACCACCTCCTATTCCTTCTGTAATCTCAGGCGGCCTTCTTCTCATTCACTTCTTTTACACTGGGAAAAAATATGCAATAAAAAAAAAGAAAATGTTGATCTCCACAGATCTCAGTAGATGTGTTTCAGAAGATTTAAAGAAGCCTTTTCAGTAGTACGCTTTAGGGATATGTGGTTTTTTTGTCAGAGCTTATTGCTTTTAGACCTTTATTTTTTTTTGTGCTCTAAGCATAGACAAACATTGCTCGCTTCTTTATATGTTTACTGGGGCTCAAATTGCTGCTTTTAGGATTTTAGAGAAGTGCTAGTGATAAGTTATATGTTTTTAGTTGTAGTCTCCTCTTGTTCTCATCATTTTGGTTTGAGTAATTCTTTTTTTTTTCTAACAGATGGCTTGGATGTGGTCATTATTTTCTATAGCCAGTTCTTTTTCTCCAGTGCTCTTGGTTGAAAAATTCATATTTATGGTATGAGGTACAAGTGACACTTGATGATGAGTACAGAAGAGGCTCAGGGATTTTTAAGCACTTGGGTAAGAAGGTAGACTTGCAGAGAAGTATTGAATTTAGTGGTCATGAAACAAAACGCTTGCATCATTTAGAATTAATTTTATTATGTTTACTATGAACATAGTGTATAAAACCATTCTAATGTAGAATTTAATCTTTTTGTTTTCTAGTTTCTGTGCAGTATATCTGATATCATCTTCTCCTCTTTTTGCTCTGTTGCAGCAGACACTGATGACTTGGGAGTAAAATAGTATCTTAGACAAACTGTCTCTTTCAAAAAGTGTTTTTTGAAGATCATAAAAATTTAAATAAAAACAAATGTGTGAGAGATACTATTCATTTAGCTGTCTTTTCCCTCTGATCTTTTCATAACCTGTGCTTCCCTACACCAAAGGCTCCTTTTTTTCTGAGGGTGTGCTCTGTATCCCAGACCACGCTGCACTGCAGGCCAAGCAGAGCATTCCCTAACCCTCATCTTGTGCTTACTCATGTATTGCATACAGAATGTGAAGACCATTTTCAGATTATTTTAGCAAAAAGAAACGACACATAAAAGCTGTAACACCCATGCAATGCAGTAATGACAAGGAAAGCTGGAGAGAACCTGTGCCAGCCTCCGTGCTGAGAGATGAACACACGTGGTGAACACGGTGCTGCTGCTGGATCACACACTTTGGACCAGTCATCCTTGGATCATTCAATGAGCAAAGAGGGATTGTCTGGAACACTAAATGCAAATCTTCCTCATGCTGAAAGAAATTCACATTCCCCACAGCTAAAGGGAACAACTGTGGATGAGAACATCCTTATTTTATTCCTAGAAAGTCCCTTTCCAGAACCCAAACATTGCTGTTCAGTTTGTGAGGTTTCAGTATTAAGCTGTATTTTAAAACAGGGAACAAAACAGTTGGTAGGTCCTGCTTTGTCTGAGTCAGGAAGAGAAGGTATGGAATATCATTGCCTTTCCCTTGGAAGATATTTCAGCTGCCTTCCCCCTTTGCCCTCTACTCTGTAAAACAATCCCCTGTGAGAAATTCAAATCTATGAGCATGGCAAGGACATTATGGACACCAGGCAGCACATTTGCATACTCTCATAACCATAAACATGTATTTTTTCCATTTGTGCCGTGATGTTCTCCATTCATATTCTAAGTGGCAAAAGCTTTTAGCTGTGATTGGGCCCAGTCCTCAGTGGACAAGATGTGAGTGTATCACATGGCATTTATTAATCTCAAAAAGTTGTCTTTCAAGACATATCTAAAACATATGGGAGTTATGCGAAGCAAAGCAATTGCAGGTTCATTTGTTATTTCAACAAGCCCATTTCTTATGATTTCAGTTGTATAATAGATGGGGAGCTGTTTGCAGGTTGTTTGTTGTCACATATTTTTCATTTGGTTCCTTGGGTTAAGGAAGTGAAAGGCTGAACCGAGGAGAGGGTGGTGTTACACAATCTGTAGGGTTTTTGCCTTCCCTTCTCGGTCTGTTGTCAGATTGCACCTGAAATGCTTTTCAGGTAGACATTTAGAGGCTGTGAGTCCTGCAGGGGTCACTGGGGATGAAGCCATCACCTGATGTGCTGCTCTTGGCATTTGGGGTCCCAGGCTGGCAAAGGTGTATTTCTGTCTGGGAAATCATTTGTTGGGTTTGTGCATCACTGAGCCATGTCCAGCATGAGAGATTTTCAGCAGCTTCCTCAGTAATCCTTTACTTGCAATTGCCCTATGATGGCTCATTGTGTTAGTTACTCCTACAATGGATTTATGAAGTATTATTTGTACACAAGGAGATATTTATTCTACAACAGTGGAATAAAAGCATTTCTCCAAAGCCGATTGTCTCTTGTACCAGTGCTCCCTAAGGAGGGAAGATACATCACATATTTGCTGCCTGTCATTTTTAGTTTTGGTTTTGTCTTATACTTTTTGTTTATGTGCTATCAACAACCTTCTCCATGTTGAACAGAACGAGTAATTTTGTGAGCTGAGCACTAAGCTATGGTTTGTATGGACTCCTTCCCTACCTACAGCAAAATGTTCCTACCTGATGAGAGAGATCCTCTTCCTAATCCTGAGTGTCACAAGGGGAAAAAGTAGATGTTATTTTAAAAAAAATTAGAGATATGATTGCCTTGGTAGCTGTTTAAAGGATGACAACACCGTTGCAGATTTTTGCGATTTGTTAGTACCAGGCAGCAGAAGTTTGGCACAGAACAAAGCATTTGACCTTCATGATGTATGGACCAAGTGATGATTTGGCTGTGGCAAAGCTATATTTTCGTGTAATCTTTATCTATATGACCAAAAAGAAATGGTACAGATATTCAGTACATATATTTTAACCTTATAATTCTTTTCTCATTGCTGCCATTAACTTTAATTTAAAATAATGCAGGTCAATATGATAGATTGAGCAGCTTATTAATTATATTCTTTGCACCAGGAAAGAACTTGGGAGGTCAGGCTTATTAAATGGGTAGAGAATGAGAGAAACACCTGGGGCTGGTTCTGAAATTGGATTTGAGTGGGCTGTGTAGTGGTAGAAAGGGGTACAGCGGAGAAATGAGTTTTCTGCATTTGGCACTTCACTGCCTTCCACCAGAGCTGGTGGAGTGTGTGGCACATCCATGATCCCCATGAGACTCCCTGTGTTAGGAATGGTGACACTTGCTCCTCCAGCTTCTGTAGTAATTGCAGAATCATCACACAACAGCCCTATGGGTTGAAGTGGAAGTTTACATATTTTTTCCTTTCCTGAAGACATTCTATTTAGCTGGATTTTGTGTAGGAGGGATGTAATTATCACCTCATCTGTGAATCTGGTCAGAACTATTTTTACCTTCTCAGTTGTGTCTCTCAGAAAAATGGGAATAGGATAAAATGGTAAATTAACTGTTGATATCCTGGTTTATAGTGGTTGAATTTTTGGTAAATGTTTTGGATTTAGATTTTTTTTTAGTGCAAGGAAGAGTGTGCCATGCATCATTCTTGTCTGACATGCTTTGCTGTAGGCAGAGAAGTTGAGCTGACAGTTCAGTGGCTTTTGTTAAGAATACCTGGTCAGAAATACCTATAGCATGTTCTATGATGGCTGCTTTTTAAAAAGACTAAATATGAAAAAAAAGTAGCGTGATATATCATATTCCCACCAGCTCATCTGACATGCCATTGTGTTGACTTTGCTGGGAGATATCCCATGTTTCATCCCCTCACAGCCTTCAGAGCCGTGCTTGAGGCAGCTCAGACGTTTCACTGCCTTTTTATTTATTTTTAAAGGGTGTCAAAAATCCCTCATTTCTCACATATTTCTTTTCCCTTTTAAAAGAGTATCAGAAATATCATATTTCCCATACATGCTCTAAACCTGAGGCTCAGGGTGGCCTCCCATATCTCTGTGCCTTATCTGTCAGCTGTGCTGGAGCTGGAGTGATGTACACTGGTAATGTGGGTGAAGAACAGCCATCCATTAAAGGGGGGCATTTTAAGACGGGCTCTGAACCAGACCAAGAGCAAACTGAAGTTTGGAAACAGCTGGAGGAAACTTTGGGAGCTAAATGCCCAAACAGCAGGTGTTGTGAAGCAGCAAACAAGCTTACAGCCCAGTTCTTCAAAAGTTGTCCAGGGAGTCCTGTTTCACTGCTTCATGGATAAACGTGTAAAATGTGGAGAACAGCAGCTGTGCAAAGAAAAATAACAACCTGATAATCAGGCTCCTGTTGGCATTAAATAGATGTGAGAGTCCAGTGATCCAGGGTATCATAACTATTGTGTAGAACGAAATATCCCCCAGTGGCAACATAAAATTCCTCCCCTCCTTAGGAAGGTCATAGGGGAGAGCTCTCCTGATCTTCTGATGGTATTATTTTCTTTTTTAATCCTAATCCAGACAGACCTATACACTCCTGTATTACTTAGGCATCTGTGCCTACGTGGCTAAATTAGTTCCTAAGAGTTTGGTTGCCATTTATATATAATATTTACATACATAGCTGAGTGTTTATGACTACAAAGCGTGCAGTTGAAAGACTGACATTGTTACAAAGCCTTTATCAACCAATATATCATCTGTTCTGTCTTGACAGAGTGCAGGCTTCCTAGTGATGCTCACAACAAAATTATTCTGGAAGGACACAGCTTAAAATTGCCTCATCACTGATACTGTAGTATTTTTGTTTTCTTTTTATTTTTCTATACTAAAATATATAATTTATAAACCTTGGACTGTGAGCAATCTAGATACTTGTGGTAAGTAATATCTGTAACCACCTTTGAGCTGGGATGGCCCTATTTCTTCTCACGTTATCCTAAAATTTGGTCTCCAATGCAAAATAGATATTACAACAATGTAAAAGGAGTGGAAGATTAAAAGTGCTTTTGGATTGAAGTCTCCAAATGGATCAGTCCCAGGATTCTAGCAAAAAGCATGGGCTGGTTTAATGAGTGAGCAATCATATCAGGAGAAATCTCTCAGCTTTGGACTGTATAGAATTGGAAGAGCTCTGTTCTGTCTTGCTGGAGTTCTCTCACGTGAATATCTTTGTTCCACTTCATTTGCCTCACTCTGTCAGGCTCTTGAGTTGCAAAGCAATGAAACTGCCTAAGAGAGGCTTGGAATCACTTCTTTCAAATGATACAAAACTAATCTTTAAATCTCCCAGGATTATTTATTTTTTGTATTTTAGCTGCTAAATTCCCGTCACAGTGGAACTGAGGAAGAAAAAGCAGGATGGTTATCAAAATTGTGTGATATTAACTTCCATTTCTGCACGACCTGCTGTGAGCAGAAATGCTTACATGTAAAAGCAAACAGAAATCCCTGCCAAGAGGGAAGGTGTTCCAAATACACGGGGTGGGGTTAGCATCAAGAAAAAGTGCCAGTTTGGAGAGGGGGAACTGTGTATAGGCTGTGCCATAATGAATGGTTATTTTTCTGCAAGCCTCTTGGTGCAAAATGAAAATACTTTCTATCTAGAAATGATTGCAAAAAAAGAAACCCCAAAACAACCCAAACCCTGATTCTTTTTCTTTCCACTTGAAGTTCAATTTTTTTATCAAGTGAGCATATTGTGGAAAACACAACTTGATAGTCAAAAGTACCAAGCACCTGTTGTCTTTAAAATATTTAAATGAAGTATTCAGAACTATTGAAAACAGTGGCCTTGATCATTCAGTAGGCAACATGATATATTTCTCTGGGTTTTTTTCAAGAGAAAGAGTTCAGGAGAGCTCATGGGACATATATACACATATAGGTCTCATATAGAACTGATGGGAAATGTTCCAATGCCTGGCACCAAAGAGGAAAGATTTCCTTCCACTGACAGCTGGGCCAACACAATTGTGGGTCTTTGGACTTTTGTGTCAGGGCTGGAGGCTTCCTCCTCCTTAACTAAAGACTGTGCTTAAAATTGGAGAAGAGCCAACCTGAGAATATTAGAAGAGCAGGGAAAAAATTAATGATAAAAGAGAAGGGAAAACCTCAGCCCTATAAGTAAATGCCACTTGCTCTGCACAGAAGGCACTATTACCTTTGAGAAGTTGGAGGAGTGAAATTTTTAACCATTTAACCATTTAATTCAGGAGACCTTGGAAATCGTGTTCTAAAATGTACTTATTAACACTGAAAGGAAAAGATAAAAATGGTGCAAAAAAAGGTGATATAGAATGCTGCTTAAAAATGTATTGTGTTACACTTCCATATAAATGTTATACTGGAAAATCTCTGAGAGACGTAGCCTGCCCTTTAAACCTTTAGGCATTTATGGCCTTAATTATGCTTTTCACCAAGATTTTGCATATTTAATATTTCCTTTTAGAGCTTTCAAGAGTCTCAGTTATTAATTCCACTGAGGATTTATAGGTCTTCTGAATATCCTTTAAGTATAAAGATTGTAGACTCATCAAATACTGTTTTCTTCCTTTAAATTTTTATGATTTCTATATCAAACAGGCAACTGCCGTTTTAGAGTTGAAAGTACAATATTTATTGCTTGAGGTTTCTCTCTACCTTTCCAAACAGAAGCAATTCCCCCATTTCTGCAGTGAAATCTGTGTCTTCAGATGTGATTACAGAATGCAGACAAACGATCTCTAATTCACAAGAACAGGCAGTTACTTTTCATACTGCATAGCCAAAACAATAACATCTCACCTAAAGATGCTATTTATAAAGTGAACCATCTGCAATGGAGAACAGTGTTAACAGAAGCCTATGAATAAGTCATGGAGCCTAATTTTCCGTTATTACAGCCATTGTTTAAAAATGCATGTCTAGCCAGGACTTTGTAATGATTTTGTATTACTTAAAAAAACTTGTGCAGTTTTTTCCCCCTCAATTATTTCATTATTTCTTCATTATCTTCACTCTCCTCCAGTGTTTGTAGAGCTTTTGAAAACCAATTGGACAAAAAAAAAAAAAAAAAAAAAAAAAAAAAAGGAAAAAAGG
>VXAX01005980.1:364452-389877 GCA_013399835.1 Leptocoma aspasia
AAAAAAAAAAAAGAAATAGGAGAAAAGGAAATTTTATTTTTTTAAAATTGCCCCTGAGACTATCAATGCTTTAGATATTTTTATGCTTCTTTCTTCAAATGCTTTCACCATGTTATGCCTTGGCATCTGTAGCAAAACCCATTAGCTGTGACAGGTTAAGATGCCTCTACAGGCCTCACCACAAAGGAACTGAGTGAGTGCCAACCATTATCCCCTGCCACGTGCCACACCAGCTCTCTGAAGAAGGCCAAATCCGTGACTCTGCTCTTTGCTCCTCAGTCCTGAGGGGGAAGCTGCTCTGAGAATCTCAGTTGCTTGGTAGGGGATTTTTCACTCCTGGCTACACCGTGGTTTGGTTCATTAACCCACAGGCAACAAGGACATTCCTCACTCAGTAGGTCTTTTGCAGCACTTATGTAATTTTTTTTAGGTTTAGAGAGTGCTGTAGGTGGAAGACACAATATACTAATTAAATTGAATTTCACTGACCGTGGGAGCTCCACCATCAATATGAGCCAACCTGTACCCTCTGCATATTGCTGTACTACTGACCAGGTGCTAAACCAACCCTCTCCAGCATTTCTAATTGGTCCCAAACTTATTTGACCTCTTGCCAGCTGTTTCCACGTCATGTGTAGTGGGATTCATACTCCAGATCCTGCACGAGGATTGTTCCTGAGCTGTCCCCATTAAGATCACTGAGAACAAACCTCACAGTGGAGTTGCTGTAAATAGGTGTGGATTATTCATTGCTGTATTAACTCTCCAGAATCCCCTCCCATTTAGAGATGGATCACATGTTCTTGTGTTAGAGGCTGTGTTTGACACCTTTTTTGATGCACATAGGGAGGAACAGTGAGGAATTAGTGGCATGATCCAGGCTGGAAGGAAACAGTAACTTTGTAATTCCCACACTGACAGCTTTGCTTAGATGAAGCTGTGGTTGAAAAAGCCATGAACAGACTATGCAACATTGCTGAGGTTAGGAAAATTAATATATTGAAAGCACAGGGAATAGATGTTGGTATTTCTGATACAAATTGACCAGATTACCTTCATTCTGTCCCTCTCCTGCCATACCAGCATAATAATTATGATTTTTTTTTTTTTTATGATAGCAGAGTTTTGCAGTGTTCTGTTATTTTGGTTCCACATGAAAGATCGAGCTAGTCTTTCAAGATAAGGCAAATATTTCCTTATGAATGTGAGGGTGCAGGATCTGTTTTCCAGAAGAACCAGCTGCAAGCAAAGGCAATAGCATAGCTGGCAAGACAACACCCAGCCTTTTGGTAAGGTTTCTTCCCTATAAATCTCAAATAACTTGAAAAAGGGGCTTGAATATTGTTATCCTCACTTTCAAGAGGTATCAGATGAGGCATACACAAACTAAGTTGTTGTAGATGAAACAGAGAAAGAGCTGGAAATGGAACAGGTTCAGCCCTCCTGAGTCCTCACTCAGTTCCATCTTCCATCGCTGTTCTCAGGCTTCTTGTTTTGAGTGCCTCCTATCAAAGGGGTTTGGAAAATTTCACTAGAGTGCCTATTTATGTTGAGAATAACTGATTGCAGAGGCTTGGTTCCCACTCCTGTGGTTCCTTCTTGTGGCACTGAACATCTGCTTGCAGTGGTTCCTGCTGCTGCTCCCCTGCACGGAGCCAAGAGCTCTTGGTGGGAAATTCAGCACAGCCACGTCCCACTCTGGTTGTCAGTGCCCAAGGAGGTGCCAGGGGCTGCTGGAATGATGTGATCTTAAGTCTAGAAAGCACAAAATGTGCCACTTTTTCCTAGTGTGCTCTGCTGCCTGAATAATAAGGAAAGCTAATGAACATGAGATAACAAATGCATTGCAGGATCTGCCATTTCAGAGGTGTTGGTTCCTCTTTAGCATTCACTTTGCTTCCACCCACCACAATAAGTTCAGATTGGGTATTGAAACATCCAGTTGAAAAATATGTTTAGTGTTGCATAACTTACATTCTGACACATCATCTAAGATTCTGGTGCAGGGCACCCCACAAAGTGCTGCAGAAATATAAAAAGAACTGGAATTAGGTTGTGATCTCACTTGTCCAATCCAAAATTTTGACAAATGTGTAATAGATGGGATTTCCTCTTTTGGGAAGGTGATTTTTAATTATCCATCCTACTAATGTACTTAACTGCCTTCACAACTCTAATTCTAACATCTTCACATTGCTAAAAATCCAGTTAATTTTAATTCCATTTTCCAAGCCCAACAGTGATCTGTTACCTGCCATAAAGGGATTATTTAGCAGCTTTAAAATTATATTGCAGGTATTAAGTCCCTGGATGTAGGCCCTGGAGTTTTAAAATGGACAAGCCAAGCTCAAATTCATTAAGATTTTAAGAATGACTAATTTTAAACCAAATTTTAACATGCTGTTTTGTTTTTAAACACAACCCTTTTTTCTTTATAGTTTTTTAGCTACAGCCTTTACCCAAGCCTGATAAATATCTGCAAAGAAAGGGTGAGCTGTGCTAAAAGGATGAGGGAATGAAAAACTGTTTCCACAGACACTTGTAGAGCTGAGAGTCTCGGAAGACTGATACCCTGACTCTCCAAATGAGTATCACAAAGAATCGTTGTACAGAAATGAAATCTATCGTCTCTTTCTGAAACTTCACCCAGCCCAAGAGGTCTTTTGCAGGTCTTGAACCACTGCTTGTACAACATTGCCATTATTTCAAGGCTTTCATTCTTAGAAGTTACTGTGCAAAATTGTGGCTCAGCCAGCGTGGGCTCCCAATAATCTTATTTTCATGATAAAATAAGATTATTGCTGCTCTTTATTTCAGTGGATACAGGACAGGCAACCCCTCTGAGAGACTGATGGGAGTTTCTTCTCCCCCATACAATGATCAGCAGAGTAACCAAAGCCCCTGACAGTTGTTCCCATTTGTATCCATGGAGGACAGAGAGATGAACACTATACCTGCAAGATTTTTTTTATTGCAGCTGGAGGGAAAAGAAGAAAACAAACAAAAAACCCCAACTTCAAAGTTCTGGTTGAATTTCTAGGCTAGCAAAGATCAACCAGCTTCTATTAAAAATGTTTAAATTGAAGAAATGTGATACAGGAATCAGTGAGAAGAGGAATGAGCAGTTCAGGAAGGACATTTCTTCAGCTTAAGACCTGAGGGAAGGGCTGCACTCAGGGGTGTTTTGGGGGGAATTGTTTGCCTGCACTCTGGGAAATCCCGTTGCTTGAGCGTTGCTTCTGAGGGGTGCTTTACTCTCAGATGTTCTTTGGTGCCTTAGCCCAAGCAAACCATGCTGTTTCCCTGCTTTTTTTCCCTGGGATTGCTGAGTGCAGGCTTGGGCTGATGGTTTGGTTTTCATTGGAACCTCCCAAGAGTGGGGTCAGCACAACTGAGGGGTGCCGTGGGGAAGGTGTGAGTGAGCCTGAGACCAGCTCCAGTGCCAGAGACAATTCCATAACTCCACTCCCTTCCTCAGCAGGGCTTGGCAGTGTGGGCCCAGGTGAATCCAGGGTACAAGTTGTGGGGCAGGAAGGGCTTTGTGAGGATCCACAGGGTCTGGTCTGGGGGGCACGTAGGACAGCTCACTTGCCCTGTTGAGACTGAGCTTGCACATCAGTATGGATATATCCCATGGCTTTAGGTGATCCCACTCTGACCTGGCCTAGGAAAACATGGGCTCTAGCAAGTCAGATTAATTATCCATATCTGTGTTTACAGATAGATGTCAGAAACACAGCATGCATCCTGTGAATTACCAGGGGATTAATTAATTATTTTTAATAAAACGTGAGTTTACTCTGGATTAGAAATTCTTTTTTTTTTGTCCTAGTATTTTTCATTTAAGGTTAACGTTTAAAATCTGTTAAATAATTAAAAAAAAAATAAGGATATGCTTAAGTGTATTCTGCTGACAATGCACTGAGTCAGTAGATATTTCACAGCCAGTGCTATGGCTTGAATGCAGATGATTCATTCATACTTCTGGCACACTTGGTTCATGAGTCCTTAAAAATATCAAGTCCATTTTGGCTCAGTAGTGCCATCTAAAAGTTTACAAGGTGCGAAGTGTTTCTCAAATTGTATGAATGGAGAATTACACTTTAAGATAAAAGTGGCTGCTTTCAGCCTGGCTGCCCATCAGGAGAAACACTGCAGATGGATAGGGCAGAGGGGGAGGTGGGAGTGCAGCCACCTTTAGAGCAAACAGGGTGAGGGAAGCATTGCTCACATATCTCATGTTTCAACAAAAGTGTGGTTGAATCCACAGCCTCATGGCCAAATTCTCCTGTTTTCAGTAGGGCTTGGCTGCAGCATTTGGTCACTTTGGGCTGGCTGTTAGTGGATCCAGTCTGACTCTGTTTGCTAGATCTCATACTTCATTTCCTCAGGTTTTTTTTTTTCCCCTTTGGTTTGAAATCAGGGCTGAAGCAATGAGCCTGGCCTCCTCTGCTGCCAAGGTGAATCCTTGTTTGATTCCAGCCTTTTTCTGCTTGGGAAACTTCAGCTGGGCTTTCAGCACAGGCTGTCCTGTTCCCTGTCCTTTCCTCTAGTGCAGCAGAGGCTGCACAAAGCTGTTCTCTTTCCATCTAGTCTGGGCTTCCAGAGAAAAATCAGTGTGGAAACCAAACTGGCCATCTTCATACAGTGCTATCAGTATTTAATACTTTGTTAAAGCTGGGAGTTAGCTGGGTCAGGCTCCCCTGAAGGTGCTAGAAGTGATTTTGCCTAAAGAGAGGTAAAGAAGTTTCAAATTGTCTTGTTTCAACACAGAACCATTACAGAATTGTTTGGATTGGAAAGGACCTTAAAGACCATTTAGTGCCAATGCCCCTGCCATGGGCAGGAGCCCCACACACTAAATCGTCCTTGAGCCTCTTTTATATTCTTTCCTTTTTGCTCGGTGTTCATCTTCTCTTAAGTGTCCCTTTCTGAGAGAGCATCTCATTGCTTCAACGAAGGGAATTGTCAATGTTTGACAAAACATTTCCCTGAGAAGCACAGTAGACAAAGCTGGGCTGTTTTTATTCCAAGATTTAATGGATTCTGATGTGCTAGACTTACCAGTACAGAATCACTCCAGGACATGACACTACATTTGCATACAGGAAATAAGTAGCATTTAGATGAAAAAAAAAAAAAAAAAAATAATATTTTGAGAACAGTGTGGTAAAAATGAGTAAAAATGTGTAAGAAACATATTAGGAAGGAATATATTGTGATCCACTTCAGGTTTTCTATTTAAACATGAAGAATCTGACTGGCCTGCTGGCCATAAAAGACTGTGAGTTTAAGATTCATTTGGCTACCCTTAATCCATGCACTGGAAACAATCAAGAATTGTTCCCCACAGTATATTTTGTAGTATTTTTGTCTTGTGATTGAGGGTAAGCTGCAGTCATGAGATAACTGGGTGCAAGTTCAATTCACATGCTAACTCTTATTCCCAGAAGAGGACTGTGGAGACATTATATTAAAACTTTCTGCTCTGTCTATACCTCTGAGCATTATTAGCAGGCTCTGGAGATGTGAATGTACAGCTGCCTTCTGCTGGAGTCTGTGTCTGAGGCTTATATAGCCAAGTCCAAAGAAAGATTCATCCAAGAAATTTCTTCCTTTCCTTCCCTTTGTTCTCTAAAAATTCCTTATATTCTTTATGTTAAACAAAAACTTCATTCAAAATTCTCAAAGTACCTTGCAAGTCCCACTGCCACGGGCAAGTTCTCATCATTTCAGTGCACTAATCATTCCTGAAGTTGCTAAATGTAGTTTAGGTATTTCTATTTTTAACTGTTCTTTACAGCAATTAATTACAGATGTGCTAGATAGGCTTTTTAATTAATGCACTTTCAATGTTCTCTAAAGTTAAAAATAAATGCTTCAATCAAAAGTAAAAATTCCTATGAAAGAAAAGCAACCAGAAGCCTCTATTTTAGTTCCAGAGTATCCATCTCAGACAGCACGTGATGGCAGTCTTGTTTACATGATTTTAGAAGATAACTTTAACCACAGGCTGGAGCATGACTGTTTTTTACATAGTTTTGTCTGTGTTTAGCATGGTTTCCTTTTTTATTGGCTGCACGATATGTCTTCATTAGTCCTTAAAGTCGCGCCTTGCCCAACAGGACAAAATGCGAGTTCCTCTCAGCCCACGCAGTCAGGTGACAAAAATTACTTCTGCAGTTTAGGCATAGCCTTCTTCCACATCTGACCTTTTACTCCTGAGCAGGGAAGTTTATTGACTCCTTTTCCTAGCAGTAGTAAGTAGCAGGGCCTTCTTTCCACCAATCAATCCATATAATTTTGTGAAGAAACAGAGCGTGCTGGTGGTGTGATTGATTTACAGGTTATTTATCTTTTTCTGCCCAGTTTAAATTGGTCAGCCTGATCCTATTCACATGATAAAAATCATCATGTCTCAAATTACTTACTCAATAAACTGTGGGTTTGTCTATTATTAGTGATCATTAGTGTTATAATACAGCATGGAAATTTAGAGCAAATTAACTACATATGCAAGCTGCTGGGCTCATCTGCAGTTAATCATAAGCATACTGTTCAAGTGGGCAGAGGATTTTGCAAGAATATTTCCAGGAAGAATTTGTGGGAGGGGAGCTAAATATCCTCGGGTTGTTATATTTTTTTTTTTCCACACCGTAATCTTGGCCTCCTGAATGAATGTTTATCTGAAACATAGTCAATGACTGAAAGCACAAAAGAGAATTATAGCTCAAATTAAAAGAGCTCCTCATGCTGCCAATTTCAAGGCCCCAAATTGTTATGACCATAAATAATGAATGGAAGTTCCGTGTTGGTACAGCCCCCCTGCCTGGTTCAGTCATTCCCCTTTGATGAAGGCCATGGTGGCCCTACAGCAGGGCCATGTGGTGGGATGTACAGCCTTGCATGTTATCTGATGATGACACACACACTCAGCACTGTGAGTTATCACTTCCAGTCACTATTATTTCCTATGAAAATAATAGCTTCCAGTCACCGTGGGCTGCTCTGAGATTGCCTTCATACTGATGTAGATTAAAAGTGAAGGGATTTCCTGATAATTACTGGTTTGTCTGGCACAAGGCGGCACAGATGGAGGGAGGTTTAATGTAAAAAAAAAAACAAAAAACATTAGAAAACAGCCCTGGCTTTCTGCAGTTTACAGTGCCCATTCCTCATCCTTAAGTACCACTGCAGGCCTCAGATGGGATCTGGTGGCTGGGGCTGGTCGTCCTGGAGACCTGTAAAAACATAATACAGCAAAGATGCAACATAAATGTCCATGAACTCAAAGAGTTCACATCCCTTAGAGTGCTTCCCTCAGGTCCAGCTCTGTGAGCATGGCCTGGGATCATCCAAATGATGCCTCCTGGGACCCTTCCATAGCCAAAAGCCACAGAGGAGTCCTGCAGGGAGGTGTTGGTGAGGAGCTCTGGCATGCCTGACTCTTTCTAAAGATAAAGGCCTATTTTGGTTTTGCTTTGCATTTTGCTGGTGAGATGAGTGAGTGAATCTGATGGGTAAAAAACACACCCTGGGCTTGCCAGGATTGCTGTGCGTGCATGGCAGGTCTGCACACTCTTGCCTTTTTTAGCAAAATCTGCCAGGAATCTACCACAGTGCTACAGCTGGAAAGGGCCTCTCCGAAAACATGAAGAATATCTCAGATGCAGTGCTGTCAGGAGCTCTTCCATGAGCTTCTGCTGAAACCTGCAGGAGCCAAAACCTACATGTGTGAGCACTTAGTCAGAGATGCAAGCATTTCCAAAGTGTTTTCTATTTCCCACAGTTTTAATGCATTGGGGTTAGGGGCTTGTCTGTGCAGTGAAAGTGTCCTGCTGCAGGTACCCTGCAGGTGCAGTGCCTCTCTGAGTGGCACCTGCCAGCTTCCTTTGTTGCTGGAGGTCAGAGTGAGACTCAAACTCCTATTTTGAAAGCTCCAGGAGATGTTTTGACTTCTCTGCCACCCTGCCCCAAAAGAGAGCAATAGACACTTGTTAAAATACCATGTTCCAGTAAGTGTTTTTGTCTGAAAACAGTTTCAAACCTCTTTGTAAGACACTAGTGCAAGACAGCTTCTCCCGTCCATCCATCCATCCATCCATCCATCCATCCATCCATCCATCCATCCATCCATCCATCCATCCATCCATCCATCCATCCATCCATCCATCCATCCATCCAACAATCCATCCATCCAACATGTACCTTCAGCATCCTTCTTGCTGGAAGTCCCAGCAGCTTGATTTCCCTTTCTCCATCCCATAAGTGGCCTCCTAAAGAAATCCTGTCTTCTCCAGGGGGCAGACCGTGCCCTCACCAATCATTGCAGGCAGCATCTTACCTGTGCCTGGTTCCTTCTGCTGTCAGGGAGCCACCTCTGAAATATTTCCCTGTTGGTGTAGCAGGGAGTGCTCTGATGGCAGGACACCAAGTCAGGGAGCTTTATCTCTGAGCACTGTTTTCACCCACAGACAGAATTTCTTTTCCCACAATCATCCCGCTCCACCATGCTATCCAGCTGCTGGCTGGAGCTGGGCAGGGGGTGCAGAGGGAGGCAGGGGTGGCACTTTGGCCATTTCTGTGCCCCTCCTTGGGTGAGGGGGGCTTTCAGCTGTGCTGCTGGCTGCTCTGCAGGGCAGATGGGAGTGCTCGGTCCGTGGCCTCACTGCCAGCCCCCACGCACATGCTGGCACACCTGGATAACAGCTCTACCTGTTTACAAATTACCCCAATTTTCTGCTTGATTCAGCAGTAACTGCTTACCCTCCCCCGTGATGTAATTAGGCCTTCAGAGTTCATGCGTGCCTATTATGATCTCTCTTGTGTTTTGTCTTTTTTTTCTGTAGCCGTAATCATATATATATATATGTATTAAAATTTCTTATCAATTGTTCAGCTAAATTATGCACAGTGGGCCACGCTAGCCCTCCATTAACATAAAGTATGCTAAACAACGTGTTTTCTTTCTGATAATTATGCTCTAAAGTACCAACTGCTTATTCTAGTGAATTTACCTTCCTTCCAGTCTTTCTTATTTCTTCAAACTTTTAGCTGTCTTCATGGCAGGGCAAGTGCTCCTTCTGCTGTCAGTGAACCAGCCTAATTATCTTTCCTATTATCATCAGAACTTCCAGATGCCTAATAGCCGGGCACTCCATGTTGAAATGAACTATTAGAGCCCATCCAAGATGATTGCTGCCTGATCACGTAAAGATCTTTCCATCAGTTGGAACAAAATATTGCTTCCTAACCCCATCAAGGAGTTAATTGCATGATGCATGGAACAGAGCTGTGGAGAGAAGGGTTTTGGAAAAGCCTGCCTGTTTTTGCTGGCGTGCCATTGGCGTCTGTGCCAGCCTGGCTGCAGCTCTGGGCTTTGCTGTGCCAGAGTGGGGTCACACCTGGAGACAACAGCCAGAAAATGTTTCACAAAACCAAGGTGTGGGAGCAGAGCTCTCCCAGCCCAGAGCCCCCTCTTTTATCAGCTCCTGAAAAGCAACTGCCCCACTCTGCAGACCTTAACAGGATCAGCTGTTTGAAAGCTTGAAACAACAGGGTTTAAGTCCAGGGAATGTTTCTAAGGCTCATTTTACAGAGAGTTTAGTTTTGGAAAATTTGGCTTTTGTCTTCGGGTGCCACTGGACACTTCAGATGTGAATATCCTATTTAGGATTTTCTAAAGGTAATTTGCTTAATTTCCTACAGGCCTTGGTGTAATGAAAAAGTGCTCTTTGATACAGCACCGTCAGCTTTTGAAGTGTTACATAGCTTATGTGCTAAAAATAGGTAAAACAATTCTTTGGAAAACTGTTAAAAGCAATGGGTTTCATTGTGTCTTAGATAAGGGTGAGTAACAACCTTAAGAAACTAGAACAATGTGTTTGCCCACAAGATCAAAACAGACATTAACTTCAAGATACGAGTTGTTGTTGGGGTTTTTTTTCAGTGGTGAATGAGCCAATGGAAATATTTTTATTATTATTCTTTTTTTTTTTTCTACCCAGAACAGGAATATCTGACCATAGACAGTGTTAGTGATATTTAAGGATACTCATTACCTTCTCAAAACTGCCCTACATCATCATCTCAGCAAAAATGCAGTCTAGGAAAATCCTTTTTTTTCATTCTCATTGTATTTTGAAATCCCTTTTTATTCAGAAAAGAACAATTTTCAAAGAAGAGGGGTAGAGTTGTTTATATTACATCGCCTTGGACTTTTAATGAACATCCCCATGATTTGAGATGAGGAGAAAGTAAGTGTGCAGCACCCTGGAAATTACATGCACTTGCAGAATAAAGAAATCTAGATCAGAAAGAAGCATCAAAAAAGCAACAAAAACAATCTTTAGATTCTCATAAAGAATTATTTCAGACTATTTCAACAGTACCAGTGTAAGATTTATAATGAGGCTCTGTTGGACTTTTCATGCAGTTGACTGAAACATTTTTAGCTTTTTATAAATTTAGGTCAAGATTTAATTTTCACTAGTTAGAACAAAAGCAGAGCTGTTCTAGCACAATGGCAGTTGCAGAGGCAGGAGGCTGAGTCGTACTAGAAGCATGAGAAAATAATATGGGTGTCAATTTTGAATATGTAAAGTTGTGTCAGCGTGTGAATGAAGATCCAATTCATTTTTGTGAAACTTTAGACTAATTAGTTTTATAATTTGCACAGTAAGGTAATGTAAATGTATTGCTGCTGCTTGACTTTTTTTCTTAATCCTTTGAGTGAATATTTAATCTTTTTTTATATATTAGAATTAAAGCAACTTGGAAGATATGAATAATTAATCTAATTATATGCCGATCACTTTAATTTCTTTAATGTTTTAGATAAAAAAAAAACCAACTTTACAAATTGGTTTAGGTTGGAAAACCCTTTTAGAGGATTTTGTATTTCATCAGTAAGTGCAATTTAGAGGATACAAGCTCTGGAAGTGCGACATTAAGTTTACAGTTATGCAAATGGCCCAGCTAATCCGGTGACCAGGTTCTCAAGGTGTGCTTTCTGAATTCACAGCCTGAATCTCAGAAGTGGAATTTGCCAGTTAAGGAAAGCAAGCAACCAGGGAGCTCAGCAAAGGGAAATGTTGTAAAGAACCAGTAATCTGCTTATCTATGATGTGGACTGAAGGACAACAAAAATTGGAGGGATGAATCTTGTGTTGTTTGCGTGTGACAGGGGCTGAGTTTTGTGGGGTGGGGGGCAGAAACCCAATGTCTCTGCTTCAGAGTAACTCTAATTAGCTACAGTACCAACATGCAGTTATGGATAAATTGAGAGCTATCTAGTTTGCATACATCGGAGCATGACATGCATATGGAGTGCTGACTGCTTAACTTGTGGAAAATGTAAACCCTGTACAGATCATCACAAGTGTAGGAGTTTGTATCTGTTCTATTATGGTCGGCTATTTTTGGTGACATCCACAATCACTTCAAATTGATTTGAAATTTTTTTTTTTTGCCTTTAATGTGTGCATCGTCCTCTGTTTGTACAATTAGCAGCTTATAGCAAACTCCTTGGCTCTTTCCCTGCAGCCTGCTATTCCCTATTTTATGACTCTATCTTCAGGGGTTTTTTGTTGGTTTGCTGAGGGAAATGAAAGTACTGATCATTACTGTAGAATTAAAAATAGCTTCTAACAGCTTAGCCCAGGATCCAAAAATAGGCTCTCTTCCGGCTTATCCTGTCAAATATAGTGGGAACCCTAGTAAGGTAACATCTGTGAAAACCTCACTCTGGGTTTGTACCTGCTTTTTTCAGAATCTTTCCCTTGTGTCTGCGTAACTCAGTAATTTCAGTCAGATTGTTGATTTTTCTTGTTTCAGATAGTTTGCCATTGAGCTTCCAGGAAAGGTCATTGGTCTTAGAGACTTATTTTCCCTTATGATGCCTCACTGTTTTATGATGTATTTATATGTCATTGCTGAGGAAAAAGGACAGAGTAGCTATAGAAAATCTGTAGACAAATGCATACTAATATAAATGTTGATCTTCCTGTGCATGAGATTTCCATATGTCTTACCTAGCTGGGGTGTCCTAGGGCCCAGGAATTTGTCATTCACAAGGACAAATGTAGACTTTTGATCATGTGCTATTAATATTAAGCCACAATGCTTGACTAGTGGAGAAGTGCAAAATGTATTGTGGTGGCCAACCCAGCTGGACAGGCTGTGAAAGAAAATAGATACTTCTCCAACAGGAATGCCTTTTTCTCACCCCACTTCCCTGGTAATGGCTGTGACATCAGGCATAAAGGGAAGAGGTGGGCACCAGTCTAAGTTCAGAGGCCTGGGAATGCACATCTTGAAGCTGTACAAATATTTTGGTGGGAATTGTCCATAGCAATGCTGGGAGGGAGAAGAGAAGTGCGTGTCTGAGGACCTGCCCATGATGACACAGAAGTTTTCTGCACAAACATTGATTCTGAAACTTCTTGTAGAAACTCTGGTTATTTCTATGGTTTTGTCCATGAGGGGACTGAACTTAACAAATATTTACCCAAAATGTTAGAAACACTGCTGGAAGTTCCACTACTTCCTCTCTCCCACAGGTCTTTATTTTTTCTAGAGTTTGACAATTTTTCTTTTGTAGTTTATCTCTGTTAGTACAACATATAAATAATATGAGCTTTGAAGAGGGCTCTAAGACACAATTGCTGTTTATTTTAATGGTGAGATACATGCAGACAAAAATGAATTCTGTGCTTATTTACTTTATTTTTCTCATCACTCAAGCATCTTTTTAAATGTTAGAGCTAAGGTCAGTTGAGCCAGGGTCCTTCTGTGACTCACTGCTTGCCATCTGAACCTGGGAGTCCTCCCAGTTTTACTGGCCATTGAAACCAGCTGATGGCCTGACTGGGCTCATTCTGTAACCCTTCCTGTCAATGTGCATTGTGCTCTTCTCCCAGTTTAGCAGGTTCCTCTTTCATCTCCCACATCTTCACTTGCCTCTGGGAGCTTTTCTGCATCTCTCTTCAAACACCTGGCGTCATTGTTTGTGCCTGGGAATTTCCCACTCTCCATATGAAGTTCCCTGCAGAGAAGAATGGTTCTTGGCTTCATCAGAGCAGCCATTCAGCCAAAGTGTGTTAGTTCAGATTAATGCTGTTATTGTCTCTGGCCTGGTGAGTTGATGGTAAAGGCCTTAGCAGCAGCAGCAGATATGCAGAACAGAGGCAGATCATTTTGTAAAGTAACAGCTCCCACATATCAAGAAATTCTCTGTGTTATCTTTTTAGATTAATGTATCAGAATTCCCTTGAAAGCTTAAGAGAACAGTAACTTACATGGCTGTTGTGACTTCTGATTCAATCCTATGGATCTCTAAAGGAGTGTCTGTAGAGCTACGTTGAAGTCCACTCCTTTTAAATTCCATAGGATTTTTCTATGAAGAAAGTGTTTGTAGTAGGTCTCCCCATAGCAGGTTAATGTCTGTGTATTGTCACCCTGACTAAACCCAGCAGGGGAGCTGAAGTGGAGTAGAAATCAATGAAATAGCATTAGGATGCAATTGTCACAAATTATCAGAGAAGAAAGAAGACAACTGTAATTCACAAGAAGTAACACTTTACCAACCGCTCTCACTAAGCATTAGTTTAGTGTGTTTTCAATTTCAAGGCACTTTCTCTGGAAAATGCTTGGTCCATAATGACCATTATTATCACCATCCTAAAATCCGTGGAATTTAACCTAAACAAATTCCTCCAAGCTTGCACTTAGTACTGTTGTGCTCCATCCCATTTATCTCCAGCCTCAGTGGCAGCTGTGCTATGGGAATCATGCTTTGTGTTGTGAGCACTGTACCATTCCCAAGGGAAGCTGCTGTGAGCTGCTGTACAAACACCCTGGCTTAGGCAGTCACTGTCTCTGGGTGTCCTGTTTTGCTCAGGGTGCCTGGCAGGACAAGGTCACTGCAGAATTTCTGTGGTGGCCAGTTCCCTTCTGTTTTACTGGCAGTCATCCCACCCAAGATCTTGTTACACCCCTGTGACACCCATAATTGTGTGGTCACAATACCTCTTGCCATCCAGCACTCCTGTTCACTACCAGCATCTTAGATTTTACCCTTTCTTTGTCCTGTTCACTGGCAGGCAAATAATTGGTAGAATGCAATATTACTGCTAAAATCAGACAAATACCACCTAAGTGAAAAATGCGTATTCCCCCATGCATACTCGATATATATCTACATTTTCTAGGTTACACTGATAATTGTCTCTCTGATGCAATGCAGTATTTGCATTTTGTCATTCATCAATTTTATATTTTTTTTTCCAAGGGGTAGGATCACTCAAGGGGCTGGTTATGTCTTTCATTTCCTGGTTATCCAGTCAGCTCCTGCTCACGCCAGCAGGAATTGAAAGCTATTATCAATATTGAGAACAGGATTTATGTGAGATGAGGATGGGATGTCAGTCAATCTCCTAATAGCAAAGCATTCGTATCCCAGTAGCAACCTCACAACTATCAGTTTGTCCTGGAGCTCAATAAGGGATCAAAGGCTAAATCATCACCAAAGAAAAATTAATCTCCATGCCAGGTCAGGATGGAAACAAGTGAGGAATGTGCCCATGTGCAAGGAAATGTCTGAAGAAGTATGAAAGTTTTCTTTGAGTGTGCTTTTGTTACAGCTCTGCCCTAAACAGGACACCTAAGTCAGTCGGTTTGCCAAACTTCACTGAAAGGGCATTCATTTATTTATTAAAGGATTTTTAAGGTAATAAAGAGATTGGGTTATATCTGATTACAAGCTCTCCCTGCCCAGGAATGAGGTGAAGCCTACTGCTCTATCAGGAAGGCAGGGGTGAAGTCTGGCTCAGTGATCAAGTTGCAAGACTCTGAGGCTGAAGGCTGTAAAGCTGGGGGTCAAGCAGTAAAGTTTTGGTTATTTACAGTGTACAAAAGGATAAGAATTGCTGGCCAGGGAGAAAAGAAAGAGATTTGAGATTTGAAGGATTAGGGTGATAGGTAGGACTAAAAAAAACAGGGAGCAGCCCAGACTGATGTGTGTGGGGTGATAAAGGAGCTTATGTGAAAATGTCATTGCCTCCCAGCTCCCTTGCTAGGCTGCTGCATTTATGTCTGGTCACACCAATCATCCATCTCCCCTGGTGTGAGCAGGTACGGGTCAGTCTTTGATATCCCTACCTTCCTACCTGGACACTGAATCTCATTTTTTTGTTTTAGGATTTCTCCCCTTCCATCTCCCTCTCCCTAAAAATCATTTGAAGTGTCTACTACCAACTCAAAGGTCCTCCAACTGCAGCTTTTCTCCCTTAAGACTCGTGATATTTGAAGAAGGTAGAACCTTGCCAAAATGAATCACCTTCATTTTTAAATAGTGCATGTCTGTGCATTACAAAATGCCTGTGCAGCATCTCTACACCACTTTCCACACCATTATAGATTGTTTTTGAGGATCTGGTCACAGACCATTTGATTTAGATTTTGAATATATAGCTTTTTTTATGAATTCTACTGTTTTCCATCACTTTCAGCCAGGTTTCTTGTGGTTGTCCTTTATAAATGCTTTGATGCATGCTTGTTCTTGCCTTCCTATTGCCACTTCCTCTGTCTCTACAATGCCTTCAGGGCTTTTGTTTGTAGTTTCCCTGTTTGTAATTGCAGAAGATTTTATTCTTTAAAATCTGAAATTCGATCCACTTTGGAAAAAGTACCACTTTTCTAGGAAGCAATTACCCTTAGTTAAAAAGTGTAAGCCTTTAACATGGGTATGTTCATGTCACCCCAGCACAAACAGTGCAATGCAGAGCATCACAAGTGGGTCAGGAGGGATGAAAATTCAGATAGTTCATAATGTAGGAGTATAATTAAGTGCTTGAGCATGGAAAGTTCCTGAAATAATGACAGAGGGGAGGAAAAGAGTCAAAGAAGTTTGGCTAGTTGAGAAATACAGGAAATGTATTGAGGGGGAAGGAGAGATGAGAAGTCTGGCAGTATGCAAGGAGGTGAAGTACATCCACATGCAGGTTTCTGGCTAAAACCAGAATGATATCTGTGAAAGCTCTTGAAAATGGAGTCCAAGTTTGTTTTAGACCCTGCAGAGGACATGGGATGAGGGCTGCTATGCACCAGTATGTTATACAAGAGAGAGGACACAGCTGGAGGCATGAGAAAGTCACAGAAAGTCCAAATAGACTTGTGAAGTTTGCAGAGAGAAACTCTGAAGATTGATTTAGTAACAGATGTGCTCAGGAAGAAGATTAGAGAGACCAAATTTAGGGAGAAAATCCAAATATCAATATGCCTGCAGCTCTAGGAGTTTATATTAGGCTACTGAGAAGATTAATCAGATTTCAAAAAACCCAAATGGTGTAATTCACGTCAGATTGTGCTCCACAGCATACAAACCATGTGCACAATTTTCTTTTTTTCCATAAAAAGCATGGTTATATATGCAAGTAATTTCCATTTTTCTGCTGCCTTATTTTTAACCCATTTAACAACCTTTATGATCACAGTTCAGTCAAGTAGCAGCAACTGTGCCAATAACAGCATTCCAGCTGGGTTAATGAATACACACATGATTTCATGAAGGAATATATCTTTTTTGACCCAATTTCAACCTTTCCTATTTCAATCTGTTTAATTATAAGATGTATTGGTTGGAAACAAACACCCATTTATGCAACATTAAAAGTTAAAACAAATTCCAGATGCAATTATTTTAGGCAGTGAGTGCCAGTGATTGGGATGTGTAGGTAACAAATTAGTGGCACAGTTGATAAATGCCTTTCACAGAACAGATGCAAATAACCAGACTTCTGTGTTCCTTGAGTCTGCATGATAATAGGTTCTTTAAGCACCCTGCTAAGAATTAGGAAATTAGTCAAATGGGATCATATTTAGGTTGAGCTAATACTGCACAGCTGAATTTACCCACCATTATCTGTGGGCATAATTGGAGACAACTGTTTTTTGGACCAGCTGTGCAGGTCACAAAAGGATAATAATGGGGGCCCAGCCTTGCCATGTCAGATTGATAAATGTTTATAGCATAGTGAACAATTTAGGATTTTTTTTAAGACTCCTAGAATTGAATATGCCAAATTAAACTGCTCATCAATTCTACATAGTATGAGTTGGTGGAATTCACAGGGAGAAGAGAGAAAAGGTGTGCTAAGAGGAAAAGCATCTGAGAGGTGTCAGATAAAACTTTCCCACCACACATAATGTTTTTTACACCTTTCTGTTAGTTGTTTTTCCTGCTATTTTCTCACCTTTCCTTTCCCTAGGTGGGTAGGTTTACATCAGTTTACGCTGATATTGTGGAATTTAAAGTGCCATTCGTGCACTTCTGGATTTGTCACTGGCTCTTTTTAGCATTTAGGCTTAATTTGTTTGAATAGCTTTTCCTGGTATTCTGACAAATATTTCTTTTAAATGTTACATCCAAGTACAGGTCTTTACTACTCCTAACCTATAAATATGTTAACAGCTACACTATGTTTGGAAAATACAATGTGATATTAATGTGAAATGTATCTTAGCTGAATCCATTAGTCTCAAGCAGGTAAATAGAAAAGCACATTCTGATTTTAATTGCCAGGAATGTGTTTCACACTAAATGTCTGCCCTATTTTTTACTCTCTTTAAATGTGCTATTAGGATTTACTTTTCTATGTCCCGTGTATATACTCCAAATTACACTTTCTTTAACTGAATTCATTATTTACAATGAAAAATAGAGAACCTTAATTAAGTTAACTAGGTGACACTAAGGTTTAAATTACTGAAAATAAAACGTAGTTTCTGCTGAGTACTCTCCTTGTACTCTCCTTGTAGCATCGACTTCGATTTAGCTGCTATCATAACAGCAAGGGGAGAGGTTAGAGATCTAAAAGTTTAATTTTATTTTAAAATAGCCATCTAAATGGTGCTCCTACTAATTTTCCTGAACTTCACAGGATTACATCTGCAGGAATGGCCAAAAATAGTTCTGGAGCCCACAGCAGCCTGCAAGGTGACTGCCAGCAGCTGGACTTTTGCTGGCTCTTGGTCCCCAGGTCCTGAAAACACAGGGGGATTGAACAGATGAGGGAAATCTTTACCTACTGATGGCACAGTCAGGCTGGGAGGTGAAACTTTCTGCTCATGGGGGCGGCTGTGGGCTCTCCTAAAAACCCATCCGTGGCAGAGGGGAGGCTGCTGCTGGCTCTGGCTTCCGTTCCTGTGGCACAGCTGGACGGTGCTGTGCCCCTGAGCAGCCAAGGCAGGGGCTCTGCCCCAGTGCAGATCCCAGGGTGGGAGAAGGGGACAGCCCATCACCGAGAGCAGCAGCTCCAGGATGCTGGAGTCTGACCCTGTCCCCCAGCTGAGCTGGAGTGGCTCTGGCTCCGTGAGGAAAGTGTTCCATCTCCAGCTCATTATTGGCACACTCCACGCACAAACTGCCTTAAGTGTACAAATGGATTGACTGAACAGGGTTTTATTATCGAAGTAATTGCTGTATTTTCTAGATTAACATTTGTTAGTGGTGTAGACTGAAATCATCACTGCTTATCTTATCTGTGAGGGAAATTTTATCTTTCTCAGGTCTCTGATATTCATGAGCACAGCAGATGCTGATAACAGCAGCTATCCTCAGGTTTTCTGTCTCCAGAGCAAAGTGATCTTCCTTCCTCTGCTCAAGTCGGCGTTGTAGAACTTCCTCTGGGATCTGACTTTTATAAAAGACGTCCGAAAAGATCCTCTAGAGTCAGAATTAGTATTTCTACCAAAATCCAAATCAGATTTCTAGTCTGTTCCTTTCCGAATTAGAGATGTTTCTTGATGATGTGACAAGGGGGAAGGGAGAACAACACTTGTAAAATGTTTTTACTGAAACTTAAAGGCAATTATTTCTGAATTCCCATTTTCTTAATTAAAAGTGTCACCGATTTGGATTTAATCAGCACTTAACAAGCCTTATTGTGAAGGGAAAGAGCTAGACAATGTCTGTAATAGACTGGGAGGGTTAGCTGAACTTTGTTTAAATATAAAGGGAGTAGTGCATCTGCTGAAGAACTAAGCCCTTTCAAAGTTTAGGACACTCACCAGCACCACAGAGCATAAATCACAGTGCAAACTGTGTGATTATACCCTGCAGGGAAATAGACTGTGTGTTTATGGGGCTCTTCACCAAGCACTTAGGAATAATCTGATATAAAGCAGCAGGGGAGGAGAGTAATGACAACTTCAAATTAGTTTAATGAATGTTTACATTAAAAAAGGCTTTTCTACAAACCTGAAAACACAAAGTGACAGCTTCCTCTCCAGACAAAAGAAACCCCCTCTACTTTTCCTTAAAGGACTAGCAATGGGGGAAGACATTGTAAATTTAACTCTTTCAGTGTGGTGGATCATTGTATCTTTATGTGCAGTGTTTTGCTGTCATTACAGTGACAGTTGCTGGGAATCCAATTATAAACACCAGGATCTGGTTGGTAGCTCATTTATTTTAAATCACACTGATCTCAGAAAAAAAAAAATTGGGAATTTCATTCTCATAAAAGAAAATATATCTCTTTAAAATGAACTTGGTCAGGCTGGTGTGGAACAAATTCCTAATAGGTTTTTGGCCATACTCATACAATAGGCTGATGTGGGGTTTGAGAGCTCCTTTTCACTTCAAGCAAGAGATGACAAGTTTATATTACAAAAAAGGGATGGGGTGTTCAAAAAAGGTAGAAATAATGCAATGCTTCTAGTTTTCTTTTTAAACTGGAGATAAATGATTTGTCAAAATTAATACAAGTGCAAAATATGTTATTATATATACTGAATGTATCTGAGAAATTCTGTGCATTTCAGCACTGGCAGTGCAGCATTTTTCATTGCAGCAACAGGCATTCACATCACATTTTTAAACCTAATTTTGAGGAGCATTTCAAGTTGCATCAGGAGGAAACTTGGTTTTCTTCTTGCCAGAATAGATACAAAATTTTCCACTTAGAATTCTGCAAATGAGTATATTTAAAAATGGAAAAAAACCCAAAAGACAACAGCCTTTACAGCTGAGATATGGGTTAGAAATAGAAGTTTGGACGTAGGTTAGAAGATAATTTCCAGTGTTTTGAAACTTCCTCAGCAATTATCTCTGTGTGAAATAGTTCTGGCTATGACTGTTACCATACAGATACTCACGGAAATATTTTTGGCTTTTGTCCAAGGATGTGAAAAATTAATAACAAATCAAGTACCCGTTTTCATTAAGGAACATGTGTGTTTCTTAAGCAGCCATGGGAAGCCCTGATTCCAGACACTAATTTGTCAAGTGCTGCATGTGCTCAGGGTTTTCCTTAATCCAGTGTGCAACACACAGCAATGCTTGTTCTGTGAAACTTGCATACAGAATAAAATTAAGGGGTTTTTGTCTTGATGTCACTCCCAGGTAATAAATCATCTGTGATCTGAATGTTTTATAGTTCTTGCAAATGCCCTTGAGATAGGGATGGACTTTGCAGTCTCACATGATGGAAGGAAGAGCCTATGTTCTTCTTGAGAAATGAGTAGAACCCCACAGCACAGGTCCTGCAGCAGCTTTTCTCTTTATCATCTGCACAATGTGATGAGGGAGGTCTTTAAAGCAGACCAAATACAGTGCAAGGGAGGGAATCAATAGGGCTTCTGCAGTGAGTGGGATTTGTAAAGTTGTTAGAAAACGCTGCAAACCTTCAGGAAAAAAGTGTCAATAATGCGTGTCATTTCAAAGGAAGGATTAAAAGGAAATGATTCAGGCTGGATGATGCTAACCAGGAAGCTGGGGAGCCCCTCAGGTTGCAGAGTGCTGGCTGTGGGATACAGCCAATGCAATAACAACAGTTTGTGCATGGGTGGGAGGTGCCATGAAATAACTTTTTCTTATGTACCTCTTAATCCAAATTTTTAGCTTTGTCCATGCTACAACCTGCCCTAATCAGCCAGTCAGCCTCAGCATGTGGATTTACCTGGGGGGCTCCAGACAGTCTGGGGAGGTGACCATGGCTCTGCTGTGGCATCCAGAGCAAAGGGATGCTGCTGGCAGGAGCCTGTGCCCTGGGAGAAATGACAGCAGTGGATTGTCTGAATGCTGAGCTGTGCTTTTCCCACCTTCTCCTTTTAAATTGGATTTTGGGATCCTCTCTGGAAAGGGAAAACCCTACTCAGCAATAATCAATCAATTTACTATACAAGGCCAAGGCTAAAACTTCACAAAATAAAGTTTGGTTCAAAACCCTTTTCAGCCCAACATCTCTGGTCAGGTGTCTTGGTCCTTATGAAACAATACCAAGATGCAGAAAAGCTCATATAAAGGAGTAGGTAGAAAATCCCTGATTCTTCAACCCACTGTGTTTCCAATAAGGAGGACAAAGTTTTCCAGGAATACAGGGCTCACAGAGGACTCACTGGGGAAAATTAATGTTTAATTATAGCTGCTTTTGGATAGTGATAGAAAAATTATGTTTGCCACACATCTCCATTTTGTAATTTTGCTGTAAAATTATTACAACACCCTCCTGTGGTTTCCCAGCTGTATATGTGTGACCCTGCAAAGACAAATTCAAAGACATCATGTAATGTGATGCCTGTGACCAGGCTTGGAAACTGTGAAGATGTGCAGTTTGTGCTGCTGTTTGCTCTGCTCTGTTCTCAGCACCAAGGAAGAACTGATTGCCTCTCTAAATTTTTTCTTGGCTCTCTTCCTTCTTGTCATTGATAAAGGTGTATCAGGAATTCCTTGAGCCATTTCTTACTCCTCAAAAAACACACCATTTTCTACTTTAAAACAAGTTAAATAAAAGAAGTGGGATATTCGCCTTTAACTGATATGCTCCAGCCTGAATAGCTCCACTTCAATATTAGGTAACAATGTACCTCAGGTAAGAGCTGGGCTTCTTGGCACCCTCTGGCCAAGGGAAAGTGCTGGCAGCACCCAAAAAAAAGAGAATTTCCCACCAGAGGTGTCTCTTTCCTTTTTCCACTGAGGGCCTCACAGATGTGCAGGGTCTGACACCAGGCATTCCTGGCAGATGCTAAAGTTAGATGGGACAAGTCATAGCCTTTACACATAACTTAATTTGCTATGGCCTTGCTTGGGATGAGGATTTCATTCCATGTGTCAGGCTTTTCATGTTTTGCATTGATTTTTATTTATAGTTTTGTTTTAACAGATGAAACTTATGGCAGGATAAATAGGCACCCTAGGAATTTTTTAGTGGTACTTTGAGATTCTTAATAGGGACAAGAACTATTGCAGTAAGGACTGAAAAGTTTGATATTCAAATAGTGTCCAAATTAAATAGTTTTTCACTGTACTCTTTCTTGTCTGAGTGAAGTGCCTGAAGTAAGCAATGAATATTTGAAATGCAGGCACAAGCAACTGATAAGAAAAATACAATTACAACTAGCCCTAAAGATACTGCACTTAAAGGGGGATCACACTTATGTGCATTTAGAAGACAATATTAATAAAACACTTAAAATAACTTCATATTAGGGAATTAGGCTGTTATTTTTTAATGAAACTCTGGGGCCATTTTATGCAGACAGTGTTACGTTTTCTTCATATAATAGAAATCCAGATAAAACAATCACATTTCTTTGGTAACTGGAAGCTGTGAATTTTAACAATCATGTTAATGCTTTTAGATAGCTGGAAAAGTAGATTTAATAAAGTGTAAAACTTTCCATTTAGGAACTGAAAAGCCCCCCTAGTTCAGAGTCCATCTTCTCCCTGTGTCAGCACCATCTCAGGACAGCCATGCTCACCAGGGCCTTGTCCTGGTCCTCCTCCCCAGATCCCATTCCCAATCCATCCCCATCTCTGTCCTGCCCCACAGAGGCCTGAGCCCCCCTGTGTTGATGGGATGGGGCAGGACTGACCCCAGCTCTCCTCCCAGCTTGAGCAGGAGGAGCTTTGAGCTTTGCAATGCCAACAGCCTGCTCCTGTTTCTCCCTGAATTTGCAATTTTCTCTCCTCTCTGCCTTTTTCTTGATCGTTATTTTCCAAGCCCCCAGCAGGAAGAAGGAGTCTCGTTGCCATGGGGCTGCAGTCTGCCCTCAGCTCTGAGCTTTAACCATCCATTCATGTGACCAAATCTCAGAGCACTTCTTTTTTTTTTTTATTCAACTATTTGGTTGCCTTTTATTCCTATTTCTGGCTCTTTGGAGCAGCTTTTGACCCTGTTTTCTCACTTGTTTTCCACCCTTTATTGTGTGGAAGTGCCTGGGAGCTCTGCAGGTACTACCATAACACCACTCTTGTGCAAAGGAATTCAGATGCCCTTTTTTTTGTTTCCATGGCATGAACAAGTCTGATCAAGAAGCTTAATCAGATTTTCAAACTCTTTCAGCTGAGAAATTAATTAAAAGGAAAAAATGCATAGCTTAGAGATCCCCCAAATCATTCAATGTTGATTGGAGATACTGCTCAGAACTTAAAGGTTATGCTTGACTTCATTAAAAACAGTACTTGATGTCACTTTACTCAGTGTCCCTGTGAAAACCACAGTCACTGTAGAAGGAAAATGCATCAGCATTTGGTCTTTGGGGTTTGGGTTTTTTCGAAGTTTCTGTGCAGTGGGTTGGATAGCTGCTGCTTGCCATATAAATTTATTTCAAATTGGGATTATTGCAAATTATGTCTTTTTCCTTCTTTAAGAATAAGTATAGGAACATAAAACTTCTAAGTGGATAAGTTTTGGAAGTGCAGAAAGAATATTGCCAAAAGAACTGTTGTCATTTGTTCACCAACACTGAGAGGTTTTGCTGCTCTTTGTATATACATCACCAATGTTTCCTTTCATGTTTTGTGTAAACTGCCAGTAAATCTCTTCCATACAGAAATTGGGTGGGTTTCAGTTGATTTTGATTTTCATTTTCATCGAGAGAAGCACTAAAAGAAGCCCCACCCCGGGAGCCCACCCTTGCTCTCTCTGTGGGATTTACATTGGTTAACCACTCGCTGCTGTTACAAAACACCACATTTACAACATCACCATTTGTGAGCTACTTTGTGGTGGGAGAACGTGAGAGAAGCACAGGGAGGGATTGTAAAACGTGGATGCAGAAAGATGTTATGTCATTGTTCTCCAGCCCTGGAAATCCTCCACCCTCATTTTTCTTTGTTAGCGTGACAAATAACGTTCCAATCGAAACAGTGAGCAGTGCACTCCTGAGTTTTCACAGTCCCTGTGTGGGGCAGGGGAGTTGTGTTTTTACACACCTCCAATTTGTAATCAGCACCTTTCCTTCATGTTTGCAAATCAGGAGGTTAAGCCCCTGCATTTATACACTGCAACAAAAATTTAGAAGCTGAGCATTGACAGCACAACCATGATTGCCTCCAGAAGAATGTTTTTAGCTGATTTCATTTAAAGTTATATTTTCTTTTTTTTTCTCTCTGAAGCCTTCAAAGATTTGCTGTGAGTGTGGCTATTGAGGTAAGGGTGCCCCAAACATTATCTCTAACATAAACAGGAGAGTAGCAGCTTCTCAGAGGAAGTGGTTGTGTGTTCTTGGCCTTGTGCTGAGGGTATCTTCTTTTTCCATGGCTGAGCAATTCTGTTTCATTTTCTACTCTGTGTTGGCATTTGCTGCAGTTGCCAACATCTATATCTCAAGGCTGATGACATCCACAGACCTGCCTGCACCACCCAGCAGAATTGCATTTTGAAAACTCCTTTTGAATCTACTTTCAGTGATATTGGGAAAATAAATTTGTGGGAGGATGGAGAGAGGATTGGAGACTGCTGCTGAGGGCAGTTCTATCCTTTTCTCCTTATTATTTTTTTTTTCCATTTTGGGTCTGACATATCTCTTTGCCAAGACCACAGTTACTTGTTTGTGTAAGAAATAACATCTAAATTGAGCAATTGATTTGTGGATATCATACAAATTTGTTTTATGGTGTTACAAATGACTTTAGGGCCATCAACGCAGTAAGTGCTATATTAGCAGCTTTAGCTGCTTTGCCAGAACCTGCTACAAAATTTGAATGGAGGCAATAAATTGATACTCCTTGCTAGTTTTTGCTGTGGTCTATGGTGTAGCTGTCCAGTGGATAAGTGAATGACATATTGTTAATCTAGGTACACAAGAAGACAAATTATTGGGTATTTTTACCCAGTGTTCTGTTTACCCATGCCTGCCTCTCACTTCCTACCTGCCATCTCTAGCACAAGGTGCAGCGCTACACCACTCCTCAGCTATAAGCAGTAAGATTTGCCCAGTGCCCAGCATCCTGGATTGCTGAACTTCAGTCATCCTGGACAATGTGGGTACAGAGCAGCTTCATTTTGCCATTTCCTGTGGCATAGAGCTTACTTGTGCACAAGTTCAGCAAAAATCAGAATTAAAAAGCCTCATTTGGCCTGAGATTAGAAAGACAAGCTCTGGGTGATATTTCTTTTCTGGGGGATTTTTTTTTTTTTT
>VXAX01005980.1:389906-400631 GCA_013399835.1 Leptocoma aspasia
GTTTTGGTTTTTTTTTTTTTTTGGGGGGTTTTTTTTTTTTTTTTTTTTTTTTTTTTTTTGTTACGGTGGGAAAGGGAATTTACTGGAGATTTTCTGCTGTAATAATTTGCCTTCAGAGACTGCCCAGACTGTTGGACTCCAGAAGATTTTGGGTAGGTCTCCTGACAGGGTGGCCCCAGAGGTGCAGGAGGGAGTTAGAGCACCCGAGAGGCACCCGACCTCTCTCTGCACTCAGTTAATCCTCTGAGATTACTGGGGTCCAAAGGCTGAATTTCCCAACTGTTTCTTTTTTTTTGTCTGTGCTCCCTGTGCTAGCTGCTCCTGTGGGATGCAGCTTCTGGGCTGCTTTTGGCTGGGCAGGAATTAGCAGGAGGGATGCATTTTCCCCTCAAAGGTGGAGTTTCTAACTTTAGGCAAACAGTGGTTAATCTTTCCTAAAGGGTTGATTTACAGCCTGGCTTCTAAGCATTTGAATTCATTGTTACAGCTAATGGACATCTTATATTGTCTTAAATCACTGGCTCCTCAGTGTGCCAAATAGTAATAGGAACCTTAGAGCTACCCTAATTTGGCACCTATGTTTCAAATCACTTGCCAAAGGAACTTGGAGGGGGGAGGAAAGATCAATTGAGATGTTTTTCCAACTGCTTTCCCTGTGAAATACTTTGCAGGGCTTGAACTCCTGAATATCATATGCAGACTTTATAGTAGGTTCCTGCTTCATGCTACATGGTTACTTTTCCATGTTAAATAAATTTGTCTAATTTACCACAGACGGAGATAAATACTGATTTGGTAAGCAAATGAAAAGATATGTTATGGGCAGGCTGAGTTTCTTTCAGTGTGACACCAGTGTTATGCTGTGTGTAATGCAATAGTTGACTCTGTTAATGATCTCCTGTAGGAGTTATTGCTGTGTAAGGTATGGCCAGTGACTTTCCATGGTGTGATTTATGGATCCATCTTTACATTTACATAAGCAGCCTCCTCCTCCTGCACGTGCCCGTGGCATATCTCACTGTATCTCATTTCCTCTTGTGGGAGAAATTACTGGGTAAGGAATTAACCCCTGTGAGTGCTGAGACCTCCACGCTTGGCTGCTGCCTGGGCATGGCACACACACCTCGGTGGAACCACGGGAGAAAATCCTGTGGCTCTGGTTTCCAAATGTTGGAACCTTCTAATCCTGTCCAGGACCACCTTGCTCTGAGGCAGCTGCTCTAGAGAAGGGTGGAAGGGCTCTGCCCTCCCTCTGTGAGAGCCATTCATTCAGCACCTGCCTCACACCAGTGCCTCTTACATGCTAGAGAATCACAGGTCTCAGCCTATTTCATGATAACAGGCACAGGGACTTTAATGCTGAAAGAAAGGTCTGAAGAATTTGGGCTCTAACGAGATAACCTGAGAAATTTTGCAGGAAACCCATGATTATCTTGCCCAGCACTCATTCTTTGATGGCATAGACTTTTTCCTATTTAAGAAAGACCTTTTCTTTGTTCTAGGAAAATACCAAGGTGATCATTGCACTGTATAGCAGATTTTTCTCTTGGAAAAACTGTCTTGCACATGATTGACTTTATGGTACATAATAGAGAGAAAGCTGCAAGGTGATGGTTAATGGCATTTGAAAAGCCATTGTTAACCTCAGCTTATAGAGATTTACAGGGATTGCTTAATATAATCAATATGCTGATTACATTGTAATAAATAAGTGGTTATGAATATCACTTCTTCAGAGGAATAGAGAAATATTTAATACATGTATCTGAAAATGTTCCACCTCTTCCATGTTTATAAAAATGAGTTCATTTAGCAAGTAATTTTTCTACTGAGAAGGATTTTTTTTCCCCTTTGAATAAAAGTTTTCCCAGTGCAGGTTGTGTGTATAGATCTATATATACACACAGGGATGTGTGTTTGTATATGTCTATATATTTTTGTATATATAGTTCATTTCCCACACCATTTTAATGATTGTGCGGGTGGCTGAAGAGAGCAGAGATGAATGATAAAGCAATGTGGGAAAAAGCAAGTGTGACACACTGGGGAAAACAATGAAAGGACATGAACACTGGAAAAAAAAAAAAAGAAAAAAATAAATAAGAAAAGCAGCAGAAGCACCAGGAGTGAAGTGGTTAAGGAGGCTGCCACAGCAGGAAGCGGGTATAGCTCTGTTTGCAGTGTGCTCATGGGAACCGGGTTGGAAAGTGTTGTGGTAAAAGTGTGTGGAAAAAAAAAAGAGAAACATGAATTGAGCTATAAATATCTGTTTTTCTTTGAAGTTTTGTGACCAACAATTAATGTTACTGGAAATCTCATAAAAAGTTGTTGTTTTATAAACTCTGGTTTGGCTGAATGAGGCAAAGTAGAGAGGATATTAGCTCATCTCCAAAGGCAGCATCTGTACACTGATTTTTGAGCTCCTGTGGCAGGTACAGAGTAAGTGCAGAATGAAGCCTTGTGTTCCTTTCCTCTGCTAGGTTTTGCTGGCTGCAGAAGTGTATTTAAAATGACATAAAGTAAAGAAAGGTTTATCTGTAAGGACAGTGTCTATATGCCACATGTCCTTTAGTGAAAATGAGAGGAACATCTATATTCTGGTTTTGTCTACACTCTTTAAAATCAGACCTCTTGCAAGAAATTAACTTTAAAACAACAACAGGCTGTTATCTAACCTATTTTTCTTTTTCTCAGATTAAAAATCCAATAATGAGCAGTAGTCCAATAAATGGATCTGAAGGTCACAAATTATTTTTTTGGATTTATCTGTAAATAAAGTGATTGTTATTTTCTCTAAGAAAAGCCCACTATAGTGTTTTGGTTTTTTCCTCCAGTAAATCCCTAGCTAGATTCCAGTTAGTTGCCACATTCCCTCTTTAAGGGAGATGCCATTAACTATGATTATGATCATATTTGAAGCCTGTTTAAAGCTGGTAATGATATTGAAAACTGGAAACTCCAAAGAAATAATATCCATCCTCTCCACATCAAACAATTTAGGTGGGTCTGTTTTAACAGCTGCAGTTGGTCATTTTGGTGGCTTCCATTTATTGAGCATGTTTTGCCTCAAAGTGTTTTACAAACTTAAGGATGCTCATTCTAAAGCTGTGCTGAGGTGTGTGTTTTCAACTCATGAGTGCAATTAGCACAGTGCAGCTCTCAGGTCTGGCATCTCAAATACTACCATCAGCAGTATGTTTCCAGCACCTCTTTTGGCTTGATATGTGTCCACCCTAGATTTCCTGGAAAGGAATGACAGGTTGTATTGCTTGGTGTGATGTAGCATCATGATCTTGGTCCCTTCTGGAAGTTTTTTTTTCCACCTGTGGACACTCCTGTGTAAGGAAATGTGGGTAAGAGGTGTGGAGAATGAAAACATCCTGGTATCCCTGAGGGGAAACCAGCATCCCTGGAAGAAACTGTGGCCACTTGCACAGCTCCCGTACTGTAAAAGACTGGAAACAGATTTATAAAATCTTTGTAGGCACACCCTCTAGAGATCCACTGCAGGCCTACAGAGCAGGCAGGGTGTGCAGGCTGGACATGTTCACATCAGCCCAGTCCCTCGACAGAGCCATGCAGAGCTTTGCTTAGAAAAGCTGACAGAACTGCCCTGCTCCTCCTTGGCCTTGCAGAAAGACCCGAGGCCTTGCCCTGTGCCAGCACACCTGCACTGCCAAGGTGAGCTGTGCTTCAGGAGGTGAAGCCCCTTAGATCAGGTCCTCTCTGTTTGTTGGTGCTCTGGTGTGCAGCTCCAGCCGAGCACTGGGGCTCTTGTTGAATCTTTTTGAATTGGCTGCACAACTGTCAGCACCGTGTCCGTGTGAGTTTCTTCCTCCAGTGCTCGTATTATTTGCTCTGGGGGCCCTTGTCAGCTCACATTCAGCTTGTTTGCAGACAAAAACTACCAGCAGGGAATGAGCTGTGATTGAAATTGAGATGCTGAGCTACTGTACAGGCTCTCAGTGAGCCACGGCTGCTTTGTGTACAAGTGTCTGAGCTCTCTGGGGCTGACTTTACTGTTGTTTAAATAAAATCCACTTCTGATTGGTTTACTGAAAAACTCTACCTACCCTCAAGGCCCTGTTTTGCACTCAGATTATTAAAAAATTAGCTGGAGGCTGTGTTTGGAGTTTAATTCACTCCATCACTTTGCTTCATGTGTAGACGTATTTCTCCCTACAGCTGCAATCTGCAAGAAGCAGCCTCAGAGCTGAGACATGCCATGGTCTCACCAAATCAGCCTGAAATACATGAAGACTGTAAATTTGAATCAAACTTCAGGAGAGAAAGAGAACTCCTTGAATCAATTTTTAGGTTCATTTTTCAATAGGTTCAGTGCTGGAAGACAGAACTGAGGGAAGGAAAATCAGCCTGGGATTTTCTTCTAAACACCGCTGTCCTGTGGTGTGTCATTAAATATAATAATTCTTCTGTTGCTTTCTGCTTTTAGCAAAAGAAATCTTCAGAGGTCTGAGAGAGAGGAACTTGTATGGATTTGTAGGGATCAAAGCCACTGGGACCATCACAGTTGCCTTAGTTGTGCCCAGATTTCTACCCTCAGTTGTTGTTTTTTCTTGTGTTTTATTTCTTACCACATCACTTCTACCACAACATTGTACTTCTGACTTGTAAATGAAATGTATATTAGAATGAATCATCAGCACAGAAAAGTCCTAGGCTTTTTTGAATGCACCACTAAGCACCTTATCTGCATCTAAATATCTTTACAAATCTGAGTCTTAGTGAGAAACTTAATGCTGCTTTATTCTGGCAAGCCCAGGATATAAATGCCCAGCACTCAAACTTTACTTTTGATTGAGTTTTCACACTCATGCAAATGCCTTACACTACCCTTAGGAAAGTGCTAATTTGATTTTCAGACAAAAGATTGTTCAGCTTCAGTATTGGTTTGAGAAGCAGCAGTATTAAAAGAGGAAGAGGGCTTCAGTTCCACATCAGCCTCCCAGTAAAGTCATCCAGAACAATAAAGTTCACATTAAATGCAATATTATTTTTTTAAATTGATAAAATAAAGCTAAATTAGCAGTTTAGAGGGGGGTTTTAGGTAGTTGTTCAGTTCTCTGCAATGTTTTGCACATTTGGGCACGTCATTGACAAAAATAAGGCTTTGTAAATCTTCAAACATTGTTTCAGAAAGAAACAAAGACATTTCTTCCCAGAAATCCTGCGGTACGATGACTGCAAATTTCGTATGAAACAGAATTTGCATCAAGGAAATTTTGCTGGTTTTTCTGTCCACATGGCTGATGCTATCATGCTGAAAACATAATTGTAGAAATTACTCCAGATTATGATAAACTTGATATGTTTGTGAAAAGAGTTATATGATGTGTTGTCTTCAATAACACAGATATGAGACTTGATGGTCCAGGAAGTCTCCTTCACTCCACATTTCCATTTCTTCAGCACAAAAACAACAACAAAAAAAAAGGTGTTTGTTTTGTTAATTGTTAGGTAGCTAATCCAACTCAGCTATTTTGATTTCTAATCCTATCAGATACAATGCCCTCTCTACTCTGGAAAACAAATCTCACTCAATAGAAAATGCACCTCATTTGGCACTGAAAGCAAGGTTTCAGACTAATTGAATTCCAAGAAATGTTAATACTATTTTTCCTCTATACTTGCAGAACAATATCTGAACTCTTGATGCTTGTCGTTGGTTCACCCTTTGTGGCTAATGCTGAGCTAATGGTAGATTTGATGGAATAACGGCAGTGATCCTTTATGACAGATCTGTTTTGTATCTGGCCCTACAGCTGGTCTTTCTCTGCATGTGCCACTGCACCCAAAAGCAGAAGGGTCCAGCAATTAGTACTTTTCCTAAGTAATAAATTAGTTCATCCAGTTCTGTGCACGATATAGTCATTATGTGGTGGAAAATCGAATCCATACTTTTGTTTCTGGTGGGCTGCAGTGGTATAATGAGCACTATGGGTGTTTTAATACCCTTTGTTTGTACTTGGAAAAACATAACACTCTCCCACTGAGAACCAGAAGTCCTCTCGTGTTCTTGTGAACATGACATTCAAAAATGCAGCGTGAAGAGGTTTTGATGTTGGCAAGGAACGTGGAAGAGGCATTTCACAATGTGCCACCACTATCCCAAGAAGAAAGGAACAGTGCTGATGCTAAAAACTTGCTCAGAAGTGTTTAAATCTATTCAAAGGCATTTTCTGAGTACGAGGTAATGAAGGTATAGTTTGCCTTTTAGAAACTTTGGGCAATTTAGCCATTTGTAAATGCCCATTTTGTCACTTGTCCTCAGTGCGGGAGAATAAAACCCCTTCAGACTTGTGCTCTGATAAATGGAGAGCGATCAGTCTCTCCCAGACCTGGTTGTGTGATTGAGATCATGACAACTGAGGGTGCAGTTCCCATATCTCATATCTCCTGTATCTCATATTCTTCAGATATCCAAGTTAGGCTATGGAATTGTGGTAAACTGCATGCTAAGAGAGTATCAAAGTGGCTTAATGATTGACTCTTAATGGAGAGGTGGAGGTGGAGTGTGGTCTTCAGACCCACGGAGTCATCACCCTGCTTCTCCTCTGTGTGCTAAATTTGTGGGCCAAAGGAACAGAGCCATGGGTAATGCTGGGGGGAATACGTGGGTTGAGCTGCTTAATGTACACTTGGATTGTCACCCTCATCTGAAAGGAACCAACTTCTTTAATTAAAGTTAATGAAGGTTGTCCTTTAATTCCCAGAATGCAAGAAGGGAATAAGGGTTCATGACAGTGCATCTTTGCATGGCCAACACTATTGAGTTACAAACACAGCTTAGAAACAGCATTTGTGACCTGGCCTGAACCATAACTCCTGCAGGCTGTGTGCTGAGTTCTGTACCAGGAGTAGTATGGATTTTATCCCAAAGGAACTACAGAAATGAACCCTTCAGCTCAGGGAGCATTGCAGTTGTAAAGCCCTTATAGCAGCAAAGGTTTCAGTTTCTTTAGGAGAGCATTCACAGCTTTAATTAGAATTTGTTTTAGAAATATAATTTGTTCTAGAAATATATTTTGTTTTAGAAATATAGGTAATAGCTACATATCATGTATGGGAAAAATTAATTACTGAACAATTCTAGTGTAATCCATGTGCTATCTCACATAATTCAGTCAGCTGAATATAGTGACCTGGTTTTAATAAAATAAATACAGGCTATTCAATATGTAAATTAGCTAGTTAAAAATGTACACTAATGGATCATTAACCTCTCTTGAACTTGTGTTCTTAGTGAAAACCACATTAAGTGAGTATAGGATTATGGCAGTGGAGACCTGTTAAGGAAGAATCCCATTAAGCACACTGATCTGGGAGATACCCCAGCAGAGAAGCCAGGTGGGACATGCAGCACTTCTCAAAGCTCTTTGGACTGTGGAAAACTGGGATGCAGCTCTATCTGTGCAGGGAGCTGTTGGAATGGTCAGTGACAGGTACAAGCACCTACCTACAGTGAAAAACTGCTCATTTTCTCTATCTCCACTTCCCTGCTATGCTGAAAAGGTGGCTTTGGCAAACACAAAAAGATTCTCCTTTTCTGTGTACCATTGCTGCTCTGCAGCCTGTAGAAGGGCTGTGCTCAGCTCCTCAAGGATGGAAGGGCTGAGAATTTGGGTTTCTAAAAGTCCCAAACGCACCGGTGTATTCAGCCTTTAGCCAGCCTGCCAAGCATAAACCATTTATGGCTTTCACCTGGCTTACAGCTCTGTGTGCCCTTCTGCAGGAGCCAACTCCCATCCCAAAATCCAAGTGGCTTTATCCTCCCCAGAGAGAACCAAAGCGTTGTGGGGAAACAGTCGGAGCCAACGCGTGAGAGTTGGGCTGCGAGGTGTTTGCATGGCACCTGCCCACGCGCTGGCTCCAGCCATTGTTATCTGCCTTTCAATTTCACAAGCACAGGATTTTACTCCTAAAAATAGCTGCAAGGGAGCCATGCAGAGCCACAGCAAATAGGACTTCTTCAGGTGGCTTTGATCGCTATCTGCACTTGCGTGGGTTTAGAAGTTACAAAGTAGATTTTGGTATCAAACACACCTTCTGCTTTGGTAAGTGTCTCTGGAAAGAAACTGCCTTGTGTCAAGAAGAGAGGATGCTAAACCTGGGCCACATTGCCAGCTGTATGCCAGTCCTTTGCAGCTAAGACATGACTGAATTCAAAATCATCTGGGTAAGGCATCCAAAATGTGGTTATTTTTAACTAGAACAGTGTATTGTAAAACTGTGGCCCACTCCGCATTTAATTTTTCATATTTTTAAATACCCAATTCTTTCCTCTCTTTTAAAAGCAGAGCTTGAGATGGAATCGTGCCCCCTCAGCCATTTAGAACTGAAGCAGTGGGGACCACTAACTGTGGCTGGCTTTGCAGCTTTAACTGGCCTTTATTACCATAGCCATAAATAGCAAACCGCCCCAAATATTACAGGAGTTTTGTTGGCTTTAACCAATGAAGTAGAACAAGACCTCTGAATACCCCATTAGTTCCAGTGCTGTGCTTTGACGACTTTGCATTGGCAGCTCTTTTTCTATACAAGTCACTGGCCTCACCCGTGTCTCTTAACAAATACCGTTGACAGGCACCATTGCAATTTTTCTGCATGTTCTGACAGTTTAATTCAGTACCTCCTGGCTAAGCAGCCAGAGCCTGAGGGGGTAATTCAGCACCTTGGCATCACACTGCTGCAATTAAAATAATTAAGGGAGTTGGGATGGGCTTACAGAGCTTTCCGTCTTCTGCAGCCTTGTACAGAGAGTGCACTTTCCTATTCCCTCATGGAATGAATGCAGGAGCTTCCTTTACAATATGCTGCAGTGATTTTTTTTTAAGAAGATGCTTATTTCCAGCCTCTATTTGCAAAGCTGTTTGCATTTATGCCTAACAACTTTTCTTTCTCTTCTTTTATACAACCCAATTTCTTCCCCCTGGCCTTAAATACAAGGGGACAAACACTTTATATTCCAGCTGTGTTTTCTTTTGATTAAGAGAGGTGCATAACCCCTTGGCTGCATAATCTTAGTCAAATCATTCACTTTGGTGCTTAGTAAGGACAACTAAGCATAGCTGTCTAAATTGGTAGGTCTCATTTCTCTTACTGAGAAGGAAGGAGAAATAGGAAAAAAATGAAAGCTGCTTTGCTCTGCCTTTAGTGTTAAAGGCAAATAGAGGAGTCAGGATTTTGTGCATGTGTATATATATGAAAGAGATATATATGTATATATATATAATGTGTGTATGCATAAAGAAAAAGGTTTGTTGTTTTCCTTTGTTTATGTATCTCACACTAAGTGCATTTATACTGCTTGCACATATAAGAGTCTTGCAGAAACACGTTTTGCTGAGCTGTGTATCCCCTATCTCTCTAAACCAGGTGATATCCTGGTTTTACTGAATGGAAACCTCCCCTGACACATCTGGGCCCTCGTTCCACCTGGGAGTTCACCTTGTTCATGCTATAAGTGAACTCCAAAGGATGGAGATAAGCATTTGAAAGGAGCTGTGATAAATATCAGCTGTGTGAAGTGAGCAGAAGTACTGCGAGTCATGTTCAGCTCATCTGGTGCACACAGGTATATCACACGCTGATCTGAGCCCCCTTATCTGCTCCTCCTGCCTGTGTGCCTGCTGCAGCCTTTCCCTGGATAACTGGTATCAAGCTCAAAAAATGCTGCCCCTGTATTTTGTCAGACCCTGAGACATTAATCATGAGGAAAAAATAGTCAACAGTATTGTGAGAGATTCGTTCTGCAGGTTCAGGTCACGGGTTTTCCACAGCTTGGGAGATCTGTGTGGTGTGAACAGAGTAAAACCTGAGGGGTAACCTGTTCACATCAGGGCTGCTGAGCAGAGCCAGGCTCTGGCTTTGAGGCTTACCACCCTTAGCTGTCCCTAAACCCCTTAGAGACATGGGCTGTCATTGGTGTCCATTGCAATTCCTCTCTGCTCACTCAGTGATTCTTTTTTACTGTTGGTTTCTGAGCCCGGGAAGAAAAGTGTGGTGGACATCAGCTCCAGCTGTAAGGGAGGGAGAAGGGCCATTTCCACTGACCATCTGGGAATTTGGCCAGCCAAAGCCTAGATACCACATAAATGCCCCTTACAGGTTCCTGAGATTAGGAAGGGTAGCAGATTGTGGATGCATCAGGAGATGCCCTCTTGTCCGGTGACCATGCAAAGAAAGTCTTTTTGTAATGCTCTTGCTCAGGTAGAGGGGAGCAAAATGATACTTCCTCCTGTGGGGCTTTTCTGTTTCAGCTCATAGAATGGTTTGGGTTGGAAGGAACCTTAAAGATTACCTTGTACCACCTCTCTGCTATGGGCAGGGACACCTTCCACTGGACCGGGTTGCTCATAGCCCCATCCAGTCTGGCTCTGAACATTCCCAGCATTTGGCATCCACAGCTTCTCTGGGCCAGGCCCTCATCACCCTCAGGTGTAGGCTTGTATTTAGTATTTTTCTGCCTTTGACAACACTGCTTTCCTGATTTTGAAATGTGCTTAGTCACACCACAGGGGTGACCTGATGGCTGCAGGCTCTTTGGACAGGAGTGCAGCTCCTGTGTGTGATGTAGGTGCAGCCACGTGGCTTTGGCTCTGCTCCGTAATCCCTGCTCCCTGTGTGCAGCACTGCTATGATAGCAATAAAGGATTGGTGTCTTCAAAAGCTCCTAAACTCCTTCAAGCAATAAATAAATTAAAA
>VXAX01005980.1:400654-469232 GCA_013399835.1 Leptocoma aspasia
AAAAAAAAAAAAAAAAAAGAGCACGTAATAGAAATTTTTACGCCTGTTAATGATTTTCTTTGGGTGGCTCATGTGACAATCTGACCCTTGAAGCACAGTCTGGTATAAACCAAAAATAAACCCTGGCAGAAACTTCTCTTTTTGTTGTTTACCTAATATATTGAACTAGCAGATATTTCAATTTGAAATGTCCCTTTGGAAGAGAAGATGCACCTTGCTGTGCATCAGTGTGGGTTCTCCCAGCTGCAGCTGAGCAGCACCATCCTCTCTCAGCACTACCTGAGCGCTCAGGTGGGACTGATGGGTTTCAGCTTTCAGTGTTTCACATCTGTCATGCAAATCTTTCAGGAGTGAGGGGGAAGGAAGTGGGTTTTCAAGTTGGTATTTGTGAGGAAGTTCCTGATTACATGTACAAATGCGTTGTGCATGGCTGCCAAAGCACCTTAAATGGTTTGGGATAATGAGTAAGGCACAACACCCTGGCTGATTTACAGCTCTGTGGGGATGTTACTTGTTTTGCTCTCAGCTGATGCTTAAGGACATTGAACTGCAGTGAAAGGGAGACTTCCTGATCCCAGAGCATCTGCTCCACCTGCAGCACATCCTTCCTGCTACCCAGTCCAGTGAAACATGTGACCACCTCAGTTAGATTTTCCTTTTATCTTGGCAAAGGTGTGCTTAGGAAGTGATACCTCTATGCCTCACCTATTTCACTAGTAAGATCTTTTGCCCATTTCCTGCATACTGAGAAGCCTCCCTGATGTCAGCTGGTGATGCAGTGGAAAAGAGCAAGAGTCATCTCCCAAGTTCAGGCTGGGCCTTTCCTGTGCTTGCTCTTTCTCACTTCCAGGAAAGCTGCTGTAACTTTAAAACAGATTTTGCAAAGCCTCTACCTCCAGTAGCTCAGCTGAAATAAGAGTGTCTCATGAGTTTAATGGATCAAACAGCGGTGATGGGTTTTATGGCTCTTTTTCACTTTAGGGCTAAGGGAAGAGAGAGCAGGCCAGGTTGGTTTTAAACTCAAGGATTTATGTTGTTAATCCTCCTGGCTAATTATAATTTATGGGATCCTGATAAATTAATATGCAGTTGATATTAAAACACAGAGAATGGTGTAAGGCAGGCATAAACAAGTCTTGTTCATTCTTAATTTATTTTCACCAATGGAAAATGTTAAATAAAATGAACACTGGGGCATTTCATGGGAAGTTTCATTTTCATTATTCATCTTCGGATTTATGGACTTCATATAACAATTTTCCAAACATTTTGCCCTCTAATGAAAATCATGTTGAGAGTTTGAGGGTACTGAACACCCTGCAGAAGCAATAGTTGTAGTGTTCTTTTTTAACATGGATTTCAGGCTCACTAGCCTAGAGTGGGGATGGCAAAGAAAACCTCTTGATTGGTTATTTTTAATGCTGTGAATTTAAGCACGTATTAAACTGAGAGGCTGACATCAATAGCATTGTGTGCATTTCTCTTTGAAGCTCTTGAGTATGTTTAAGCCCTGCTTGGCACTTTACCAGCCCTGGGCTCTCTCTGGCAGAAATTGCGACAATCATGAAGAGGGTGAGTGTTTGTAAAATTATTTCTGTAGAGTGAGAAAATCATGGAGTTATGATACGGCTCTGGAGCACACATTACCAGACACCCAGGGACTTGAGCATTGCACAAATAAACAGCACCTGTACTTTCAGTAATTACAAGGTCAGGCAAAGTAGAATCTAAAACACTGACAAATACATCAGATTGGATAAATAACGTTTATTGTATAAGGGGGAAAATTATGATGAATCAGCATCTTCCCTTTAGGATAACAGAGAGAAACACCTGAGTCAGGACTGAACACAGCTCCTCACAGCTGGCTGCTCTCCGTGCTGCTGTGCCTGCCCCATCCAGTGCAGCTACAGAGCTTTTGGGAGATCAAGGACTTTGCTGGAAAGCTGTTGACAAATTAATAACACCCAGGGCATCGGGCTCTGCCACTGATTTTAAACCAGAAGTTAAATCTTCACAGTGTCAATCTTTTCCAGCCTTTTTTAAATTCTATTTTTTTTCCATAAACCTCTGCCTTGAAGCAGTGTCTTCATTAACACTGAGTAAATCTGACCATGACTAGTCCCAGAATAAATGTGTTTTCCCATCAAGAGTGACTCTATCTTCTGCCAAATAGAAAATTGAGGCTGCTGGACTACTAATAAAATTGTTGTTACTTTTAAGTAGTAAAAAAGAGCAACAAACACCTTGGAGATTAGACTGGAAACTGTGGAAAAATTGTGGTTTGGCCTTTTAAAATCTTTGAGTTCTCTTAGGTGGTGTGGAGCTCACTTGGTCCTGTTGGATCTTCCCTGGAGGGAAACAAATAATATGTGTATTTCTGGATCTTCTTGGGTTTTTAAAAGCATTTTATTAAGCAATTTTCTTGCTCTTTGGTAAAATATCTTAAAGCACAAAAATAACTTATTTTCAAGTGTGACTTAGACTAAATATTAGGCTGTTCTGCTGCAATAATTTACGGGTCTGGCGCTTTTGCTTTAGATACAGTGTCTAATGATAAAAATAACGTTAAGGAGTTCCTTAACTCTACAAGCATTTTCGCCCAGGATGTTTGTACATATTGGGATTTTTGATTGTAGAGATATGTCGAAAAAATGATGTCCAAAGACAATTTCGTTGCACTGACATCAATTCCTAGTGCAAGGCTACTTTAATGCCTTGAGGATGAGGGTCCTTATTTTTAGTAGCAAGATATAGGCTCCTCCATCACTTTGGTGCTTTTGAAAACATTGCTTCTTGTGTAATCTGTTCCTAGAGTCCTGAGATGTAGTTTTACTTTTCAACTTACCATTTAATTAATTCTCAATTTTCCATCTAATTACTGATATCTTAAAAAAAAAAAAGTTTTCTAAATTCATAACCTGACTTCCAGCTTGGCAAATTTACCCGTTCCCAAGATCTCTGCAATTTTATTTTCCATAGGGAAAACCTGGCAGTGCAGCAAATAGTGTTTTGCAATTAGTCTGCTTCATCCAACATTTTTCAGGCAGCAAAGGCTTTTGTCCAAGTATTAGATGACCATATAATGGCATCAGAGGCTTCTGGTTTACAAACGTCTTGGTAATCAGTTCTAATTTTACATTTCCTGGGTATGTTTGGCGTTGCCAAATTCAGCATCTCTTGAGGGTTTTGATTAGAGTCATAGAAAAATTTGGACTGGAGGGGACCTCTGGAGGTCACCTCGTCCCCCCTGCTGCTCAGAGCAGGGCCAGCTCCCTCCCTGTGCATCCCAACAGCAGCCAGGAAAGCAGTCAAAGAAAAAAAAACACCAACCAACCACACCTACCCATTATACCTCAGAATGTGGGAAAAGGAGGAATGCTTTGTTTGTGCTTCTGTTCACCCCTTGTTCCCATCCCCATTAAATTAATCATTAAATCACCAGTCATCAGTACTTAAAATTATACTCAGCCAGTCCCAACCTCTGCCCATCAGTTCTTGTTTCCTGCTAACAGAGAGGGAATTACCTTTAGGACAAGCAGTGTCCTTTGGCTCCAAAACCAAAATTGTGAAACTGTGCATTTGCTTTACTGATTTAATTGAATCTCCTTTTTTTTCCTCCACTAGCTTGGCTTGTGTGGGCAGCAATACCTACATGTGTTTCCATTTTTGCTAAGCCTGTGCTGCAGGTTCAGTGTGAGGTGTGGATTTGCCCATTGCATAAATCAGCCTGATTATGATTTCTCAGTGAGTTAGGTAGTGGCATATGAACTTGTTCAGCTCCATTAAAATCAGGGTGACAGGAGCTAAGTAAGGCACAAATTAACACACATCTGTCATGCCCTCGCAACAAAACCATCTTAGGATAGTAAAAAAATAACAATTAAATGTAAAAACATATATTCAACACCTCCGTAAGGAGGGATAAGTCCCAACAAAAGGTGCTGTGGGATCCTGAGCTGTTGAGTGGATTTTTCCTGGGGGCTGCTCCTGAGGTGAGGGGGAGTGAGATATTCGGTGAGTCAGGAAGGCTGCTCTGCCAGCTTGGGCTGGAGCAGCAAGATTTGCCTTTTTCCCCTCTTCCCTGTTAAAATATGTAATGTGCATAATACTCAGGCAGAGCACGGTAATTCTCAAAATAGGTATTTAATTTAATGTATTTCATTAAGTACTTAGGTTTTTTAGGCTAGAGTCACTACAAATATATTGTGCACTATGACAGAAATAGAAAAATCTGCTTGGAAGAACAACTGAGCAAAGGTGGTAAAGAGACTGAGCATAGAAAGCCAAAAATGCAATTAGTCTTGTGCTGCAGTCTGTCTGCACCAGGAGGAAGGTACCCAACACAGATAAATGGGACCAGGAGGCTGCTGAGGTTCACAATTACAAGAAAAATTAGTCCAAGAGTGGCTGTGACCAATATGGCTTTGGCTTCAGAGCCATTCTGCTGCTGAGCAATTCCAGCTCAGTAGAACAAGGTTAAGCAACTGAATTATGAGATAAAAAAGGACTATGTTGTAGATATCACTGGGAAAATTATTCCTAAGGCAAAATGTGCCAGTTTTGGATGCTGTACTTATTTGCTTAATTTTCAGACTAAGTTTTCAAATTAAGTAAATATGCATTGAGAAATCTGGGATGGTATTTACCCAAGGGTTTGGAGGGATAAATATTTCTGTTCCAATTCTTGGATAAATGGTGTATTACAAGACAAAAACCTGTCATACTCACCATGTCTCTAACCAAGGTTTCATACTATGTCTTTTTGGCTCTATAGAATAATGCAGAAAGTGTTAGCATTGTATTTTTCTATTGCTTATGGGTTGGCACGTCAGATTTTGGGATAAATTGTTGATTCAGAGACACTCTTAAAACTGAATTCTAGTGCACTCCAAAATATCAGCAATAGTGTCAGGTCTTTGTGGTTTTAGCTCAGAAGTGTTCACTCAGGTGTCTGACTTTTGGGAAATGTCTGTGTTTTAATGAATTAATACCTGAGCTGATTTCCCTCCTCTTCAGCTTTCCTCTCTAGTCCCCACCATTCTAATGAGCACGACTCATGTTGCTGAATTCCATTATAAGTTACACAAAATGGTCAAATCTAATATGATTCCTCCCCTGTAGAATTAACATGAAAATCTATCGTAATTGGTTAATGTGGCATAACTCATGCATGAATAGAGTTCTGTGCTGTCTGAACTCTGTAAGCAAATACTGCTGTTGGAATTGAATGACATTTAAATAATATCACATTTTTAAAGGATTTTTTTTTTTAATCTTCCAGCATGAATAGTGTACACTGAGAAAATGGTGATGGGGGGAGGAATTATGGGGGCTTATTTCCAGCAAGTGTTGGAACTGTAAGGTAGAGTTCAGTGGGGAAAAGTAGGTTAAAGCTTGAGAAAGCCAGTTACTCACCAAAGCAGCGCTCGACTTTAATAATAAATAATATTGAATGTTGGGATATTAAAACAATTCATTCTTGGCAAAGCGCAGGGAGCTTTTATTCCCCCCAGTAACTCTGGCTCGAACAAAATACTACTTATAAGCTGCAGATTTTAATATAGCATCGTGTTCCTACAGGTATAATAAAATAAAAAACGTTAAGAGTATTAATTCCTTTAAAAGGGGTGATTAATCCCAGATGTGGAGCGTGCGGGGAGCAGGGGCGGGTGCAGGTGCTGACACAGGGGCTCTCGCACGTGTTCCCGGAACACAGCTGTTCTGCAAATCCTCTGCCACTTGCTCCAAACCCTCTCTGAAGTTGTACTGCCTCTGGGCACAATTAAAAGCTGTATACTACATTTCATAAGGTGGTGTTAGAAATTTAGGCCGAGCCAAAAAAAAGGAGAGGGAGGGGGAAAGGGAAAAAGGGGGAGAGCCCCTTGTTAAAGAGGAATTGACCTCTTTAGCTTTGCTATTGAAACAATAAAGCTTCTAAATGACACATAAAGCCGTGGTATTAAGATAAAAGATGCCACTTGAAGCTACAAAACAAATACTATTTTTTATTTAATACTGATTTTCGGTAATTCATTAACTAATACTAATATTTAATATTGGGGTAAAATCTGCCCAGCCTCCTCCCACCCCCTGTTTCTTGTCTTTTCTTCAAAAACGTATTTGCTGGTGCATGTGAAAAATAGTTCTGACACAGGGCTATGCGTGTTTGAAAAAATGCTAAAAGCGCAAAATACTCTGAAGCCAAAATATATGGTTAAATAGTTTGAATTTCTGCTGCCTTTCCCCTTATTAGAGGGGAAAAAAGACCAGTCGGGTATGTGAACCAAATGCATCCTGAAAATGTTTTTTTTTTTCATATTTGGGTCTAAAATACTAGTGACTGCTTAAACAATTGTACAGAGCCCATCTTGGGAAATCTTTTTGTCAGTAGTCTGATGGATGTTGTCACACAGTTCTCCCACACTGCAGATTTGGAAAGAACTTGTAGCTCAAAAGAGAACACCCCTGTCTGTCTCACTTCTGGTGTCTCCTGCTTGGTGCATGGCAAGTTCTGAGTTTGGATTTAGGATACAGAGCAGACTCTGGCTTAGCTAGCTGCAGTACTCCAGAGAGTATCACTGAATACTGGAAAGAAGGGGGAAAAATGTTTTAAGAAGTGTGTTTTCGTGTCTTACAACTGTATCTAAACATGGCTCAGTCAGCAGGAATTTCTCCAATAGCTCCTGTGTGATGTGTGTCAACTCCAGTGTGCATGAGTGTCCTTCTAAAGTGAACTGATGTCATTACAGGAAAATAAAGGATATTCTGTAATGAAAAGAATTAAGGAAAGAAACCTCTGTCTAGACAAACTTAATGGCAGTTGTAAAGGTTTTCTGATCCTGCAGCATAGTGCTAGTTAGGTAGGGTAATAAAACATGGAATGAATGTTGTGATATATAACTGTAGGCTATTGACAAGATAAAGCACCAGGAGAGTCTGGAGCAGAAGTGAAGCAATAACATGATCTGCCACCCTTTGCTGTGGGTGATGGACCCAGAGGATTTTTGCATGGGGAAATGACAAGATTTCACTGAAAGAATTTAAAATAGTTGAAGTGACATTGAGGATTTGGCATCGTTTAGTGTGTATGTCCTTGGGCTCTGGCTCAGGAGTGTGCTTACCTTTAATCCATCCAGAACCTAAACTTGTATTTAAATCCCACTGAAATCAATGGGTCTTGATAGGATTTTTTCCATTTTGATGACTAGGGATGGCTTACTTCCATACCCATGGTTGAACTTGACTGAATCACAGCTTTATTGGCATGGCAAGAATTTAGAACATTACTATTTATTGTGTTATGTGTTTATTATCCCTTTAAATTACTGTACTATGATTTTTCAGTGAATAATATTAGCCAGTTGGATTAGAAATCAGAGCTATGAGGGAATATAAATGCTTCAGAGTTAAAATAATGCATATGCATTTAGTTTAGTTTTCCTGTAAAATCTATATCCATTTGTCCAGTCCAAAGAATTCAGATACTCTTTGATTAGGGAAGTAAGTAAAGTGCAATTGATATAGTGCCACACAAGTAATGAACCAAGCACTCTGAAAGTGTTTGATTAAACTAATGTAAGTGTTGCATCAAATTGTGAAAATATGTATGCCATAAATTATAGGGAGATGTGACTCTGAAAAGCAGAGGTGAATAAACTCTTGTAGCTGAGATTGTCTTGTTAGATTACTTATCTGTCACTTAATTTCACATTTAATGTCTTGCAGTTCTGAGATGCTTCAGTCTCAGCTTGATTTTATAAACTTTGGCTAGAAAACTAAGTAGGGCAGTTTTGTAGCCTGTAGGACACCGACGTTTCTGTTTTTGATCTCAACTATTGTGAATCAAAACCTTTAACCAGAATTATACCAGAAAAAACCAAAAAACAGCAACAACAAAAAAATCAGAATAAATTTGTTACTTGGTTGTTAGAATACATCCCTTCCCAGGAGAGGTCAGAGAGGAAAGAAACTAAGAACAGACAGCTGACTTCTGTTTCCACCTGCTCAATAAAATGTTAATTTTAATAAGCTACAGCAGTCCTTGTTTCTTTTCCAGTCTATTCTGAGTTTGTTGAAAGTTATGGCAAAGTCATTTTTTAAAGATAATTATGCTTTGTAAATGCTAACTTGATTTTGTAGCAGTAAACACACCTTCTGGTTATGCAGGAAACAAATTAGGAACATATGTCATCCACCAAAAGCCAGCTCAGCTGCGTGTGGTGAGAACATTGATTACAGATCGCTCCTGCACATACTGAAAGGGCTGGGAAATGCCCATTTCTGCCTGCTCGTGCACAAGAAGACACTTATGAGATCCTCCCTCCTGCTTTTTTGTGCGTGGCAGTTCTGAAATGTGTGTTTCAGCCTGGCTGGATGTGAGGGATCTGTCACTGTACCTTCAGCAATGGCTCTGCTGCTCTGGGGAGAAGTTGTAGTAGTGGTTTTCTTCTCCATGGCCCCTGGCACTTTTCATGACAGTCTTGGTACTTTTCAACTGCTTTTTGATATCTTTGGAGAAAGGCCTTATTAAAATACAGTGATATGTTTGTTGTTTATTAGTCTTTTGCTAGCTTGGGGGAATATTCACTCCTCTACTCATATTGCTGTCAGACCTGATCTAGTGAGTGGCATCCCTAGTTAGGAACAAGATGATCTTCAGGGTCCATTCCAAACCAAACCATTCTATGGTTCTGCCTCCATTCTTTCTCTCCCCTGTTGTTATTTATATCAGAAACCAGTGATTTAAGCTGATTTGGGGAATTTGGGCTTTTCCTTAAAGCCTCAGCTATAGTTATAAAAATGAAAAAGTGTGTCTATGGACATACACTTACACTTGGCCTGTAAACCCAAGACAACCATTGACTTTTACAAAGTGCTTCTGGTATCAGTTGTGTCTGACCAGTACATGGTCTCAGGTCTCACTAATTGCCTTGTTGATGTCAAACACTATAATAAAACTAAAATGTTTCAAGACATTTAATAATGTCACACAAAGGGTTGTATATAAGGGCATTTATGGGTTACAGTGCAGCCAGTCAGTTATTCCAGCATGTTTTGAAATGAATGAGTCTTCTGCAAGCTGAAAGACCAATACCCAGGGAAAAGCTGTATCTTTGATGCTGTTTTCTATATTTGTACATGATCCAGGACTTATGACATTAGGTTTGTACAACATTATAGCCAGAGCATCAAATGCGTGAACTGTTAGTGAGCTTCCTCATAATCAGTCTGACAATATTTCTTCTTTGCAGTTGGAAAGTCAAAAGATTGGCTTTGAAGGAAAAAAAAAAATCAATATGTGGCAAGTGTATATTGAATGCAAAGGCTGGAACAAATTCTCCAATGGCAACTATATACAGGAGGAGGTCGTGATTCTTCAGAAGTCATAGTTTCACAGTTTAGCAAAGATGTAGCTGCCTGCCTGGCTTTTGGTTCAGGAGTTTATTTTGTGAACAGAATTTTTTATTTTTTGCCTGAAGATGACTGGTTTTGTGTCCTGTGGCATTTTATATATTCAAGTGACTGATCTTTTCTCATGCAGTCCCCAAGCCGAATGTGTTGATCAGATGCAGAAATACAAGTCTGCAAGATACCAGGCTCTAGTTAGAGCTGGTTAGAGCTGCATTCACTCACAGCTTGCTGGAGTGCTTTGTTATTCTGAACTACACGAAACAAGCAGCCCAGTTGCTGTTATCAAAGCAGCATTAAGTGTTGGAATATGACTGTCTGTGAGAGAGGTTAAAACTTCCCTACAGTAAAACTCTAAAACTACTTGGAATTCAATAGGGTTAAGTCCTAGGCAAATACTTGCATAGCTAGCTGAGATAGAATAAATGGCTGTTATCAGTCATTGCCTGTGTGCTTTGCTGGGAAAACCAAATGTACACAGTTTCTTCTGGCATTAGAAGCCAAGCATAGACTTGAATTTAAACTTGAGTTCCTTCCCTTGACTGATGTTCATTAAACTGGTTAATTACTTATAAATGTAATTCCTTTCCCTGTCTCACTGTTACAGATCTAAATACGAAGCACATGCAACATAAGGACTGACCTAGCATAATGTTGATTTAGATTTGCCTGCAAGTCCAGAGCAGGAATGCTATTTATAACTTTATGTAATTAAAAAATAATCTTACTGAAGTTGTGTATCCTACCTGAGCCCATTTGAAGAGCCATGATAGGAAACTCAATGGTTACACTTAGAAGCCAGCACATGGGAAAAACAGAAGGCTATTAAGAGACTGTGAAACTGAAGCTAAGGGAGGAGTAGCAATGTTCCATTTTTATAGTAGGCTTTAAGGAAGTTTTAACTGAAAAGATGAGATTAATTTATATTTTTTGTTTAAAACCATCTGTTACACAGTCAGGCTTAGTTCCCCCACAATAAGCAATGGTTTTGACTGTTGTGATTTTTCATTCATTTGAACCTCAAGTTCAAAGTGAGCTTGTGGGGTCGAGGTGTGAAACCACACGGGACTGAAACTGAAAGAAATCGTTCCCAGAAGCCCCCAAAGCCAACGTGGCCAGGCTGAGCCCTGCTTGCCAAGGCACCTACCCGAGCTGCCCTGCTGCACACATCGTGCCATGGGTGCCACTCCTGGACAAGCAAGCACCCACCAGGGGAGAAAAAAATAAGGGAAAAAAAGGAGATTGTGTGTTCGGTGCTCAGATTTACAGCTTGAGCCCTAGAATGCTCGAGCAGCTGTGTTTTCTATTGATTTAATTGGATCATAGGCTTTCAGCACATTTCAGGAACAAATCTGTAATATTCACCCTGCTCTTGTGTGTTATCATCTTTCCCATGTTATGGCCTGTGCAGTTCAGTTCACTGCTTCAGCTATTTGTAAATGCCAGTTAAATGCCCATCAGGCCTTCACCTGCAATGAATAAAGGTTGGAAAATTACTATTCCAATATATTTTTTCAGATGTTAGAAGGTTTGTAACCTTTACTTTCTGTAGTTTGAATGTGGGCACAGAAATATTTAGGATGTTAAGTATAGCCAGTTTTTCTTGCGTGGTGCACAAAAAGGCAATTCAGTGAAAGCTTTTAAAGCTATATCCTTCACTTTGTGTCAGCAGAGCAAGTACTTTTTTTCTGGAGTTTTCCTCCCTGTGTTTGTAGTCTAAAGAAACCTTTGCAAAGTGGGTGATAATGAGGATCAGTTAACAGAGAGAAGAAGCCATGAAAAAGTTCTGGCATTTTATATATTTTGTTTTAGAATGTGAACTGGATAAGCCAGAAAGGATGAAGGTTATTATTAAATTGCCGGAGCAGTAAATCCTGACTCCCATGGCCTTACACGGGCTGCACAAAGCAGCATTGTTATGCTGCAGGGGGAGAACTGAGGTTCCACACAGAGGTCAGAGTGACTCTGCTGGATGGGGAATGGTGTTTTGCACTCACAGATAAACAAGGTTAAGCATCTCACTGGCCTGACAGAGGAGCCCTCACATGTATTACACCAAAGTGAGTGAGGGTGCTGCCATTGTGAAGCACTGGTGCTGTTTTGTGTTTTGGCAGTGACTGTTATCCCAAGATTTAACCTCCTGATGTGGCAAGAAGACTGTTGGTAGAACTAATGCAGTGTAAAGCAGGGATTGTTGATTTGCTGTTGTTTTGACTTGCACTTGTAGTATGAGGTTCTATTGAATACAAACTGTGCAAGTAGAGAGTAGAATGTGGGATCTACAATGAGAAAGCTTGTTGTTAAACCTCTGAGCTCTGGTACTCATGTAAATATGCTTTGCATGCATTCATTAAAATGAGAAAGTAGTGCCACTTAGTAAACTCAGCTTTCTTTGAGTGTAGGAGTTGAAGAGAGGGAGAATGGTATTAAGAGGAGAATATTTTAGTCTATGCCAGCTCAGAGATATTGCCACTAGCAGAAAATCCACAAGGGCTAGAGTTGTAATGATGCAAAGCTGCTGCTATTTTCATTTTCTTATGTCTTGCTGATTCAGAGCATCCTAACATGAATTACTATTAATATGGTCTTCTCAGTGCCTTAAGGCCAACCATTAGCAAAGGTAGGTATTGCTATGTGATGTGGTGTGGGGCAGCAAAACCTACTTTTTGGTGGGTACCTGTGTGAGCCTGGGCTCGTGCTGCCTCAGGGGTGCTCAGAGACAGAAGCCAGGGTTGGTAAGGACAGATAAAGGTGGGGTTGAACACTAGGGAGGGAGATCTGCTCACCTGTGCCATGCTGAGGAGGGAGTGCCTCTTCTGTGCTGGCACATTGCTGTGGTCCCCCTCTGAAGGCAGGAGAGGATCTGCTGTGACATTCCTGGAAGAGTCTTCCTGGCTCAGGACACATTGGCCCAAACCCCTCCTCCTGGGGAAATAGAACCAGATGACACTGCATAAGTGAAAACTTACTGTACTGTCAGTCTAAAAAGTGAAGTTTTATTCTTTTCTTCCCCCCCCTCCCCCCGCTTTCCTTGTATTTAGAAAAAAAAAAAAAATCTGTGTAGGGTTAACCCTAATGAATCAGCCTGAAATTGTTTCCAGTTCTGTTTGCATATTCATCCACTGCTGCACAGACCCAAGAGAGCTGCTTCTTTATGATTTGGGCTACATGACCTTGAAAATTAAAAACATTGGAATCATGGACATCTCCTTTCCTATCCAAAGCTGATGACAGATTAGAATGTTGTTTGGGAAAAAAGAAAGAAAGAAAGAAACAGAGAAAATGTGTGGTTTTGTGTGAGGATCTATATGCACATTGAAACAGCAATCAGGGAAACCTTTCAAAATATTGTCTCAACTGGAAACAGCACTAATTCTCAGTTTCTAGTGATGTCCCATCACTTCATCACAAACTTAGTGAATTCTGAGGGGAGCTTGGTAATGGGGTGAGCACATGGTGTCAGTGCTATTGAAGTGAAATGGTATTTCACTGTCACAAAATAGTGCTAGTTTAGTGAACAAATATTAAGTTAAAATGACAAAAGCTACTTTTTTTTTTCTTTATATNAAACCTTTAAACCCTAAAATCGAGATTGGGGAAATAGATCAGTTAAACACCCATCAGTAGAGAACTGAACTTACAGAGGAAGATAAATCTGAACTCGTTTTACTGGGAATAGCACTGTGAAGTTTTTCTACTTGAGAAATTTTAAGGATTTGTTTCCAGTGTTGTCCAAGCAAATTGTAAAGTATCGGGAAGGAGAGCCCCACCCCCGCCTCCAAGGGCATGGATCAATTCTTCAGTGGTGGTGTATTAAATGATAACCTTGCCACGTTTAATGTCATGGCAGAAGGAGCTGCACAGGCACTGTTCCTCCCAGCTGTGTCTGTGCAGGTGAATTAACCAAGGGAACGAGGATCTGAACTTTCATAAAGCTAATGAGAGTCATCCTGCAAAACGTGGCACTGTCACGTTTTTCCCTGCTGCCGTCTCCTGAGATGTCACCGCCCCAGCTGAGGCATACTTTTCCCCCCTAGATTTCATCATCCCTGCTGATGTGTTTTGAGTAAATGATAGGTTTTTCAGTCACTTTGTTTGGGAGTGGACTTTCTTTATAAATGGAATAATGCGGTCTTTTGTGAAAGAATAGTTTCTTTGCTTCAGTAAAATAGTCCATGCTACAGTGCTCTTTTTTGAGATCACTTTAAATCAAACTTTCTCTGGCTTCTTTGGGAACAGGATTGATCCCTGTAAGGCTTATATTTCCTTGAGAAACCTGCCTTTGAGAAAAGCTGCTCTTAAGCTCTGAAAGAGTTAAGCAAATTCAAGGCTCCCTGAGCCAAAACTCACTTTTCAATGCGCTTGTTGTACTTAAACGTCAATCTATTTGAAAAGGAGAGTGTCCCAATTATTTAGATGGCCAAAAGAAACAGCTTCAATTCTTTATCACATAAATACACTTAAAAGCATGATTTAAAACAGATGAAGAGAGGACTGAATTAGTGTTTTGGTTATTCAGCAGAGCCAAGTGTAGGCCTCCTTGGCAGGGCTGCGCCTGCTCCGGAGCTGGGTCCCGGAGCAGCCCCGAGCTCTTTGAAGGCAGTGAGGAGCCCTGGCAGCTGCTCAGCTCCTGGCTCTTCCCTCCACGCTGCCCTTGGAGAAGGCTCCTGCAGGATGGAGCCGTGTGAGCCGGGTCAGGGCTGCTGCAGCCTCGCCGCAGCCGTCGCTAATCTGGGATGGCAAGCTCTGAAGTTCCTTTCCAGCTAATTTGTCCGTGTAATTAAGTTAGCGAAATCATATGTTTTATTAATTTAATAAAATGCATTTCATGGTTTAGACTGTCTTTAATCCTTTGACCTTTGAAGTCACTCTTTATAGTCTTCAGATTGCAGTAATTTATTTTGGTTGTTTCTGTTGGGAAAACAGTTTAACAATCTGCTTTCGTTCCAGTTTTACATTTTTTTCCCTTAAAGGTAAATGGGATTAGTAAACATCTGCTTCTTTTGAATATTTACAAACTTCACAATCAAGATTTAACAATGCCAACAACATTAGTAGTTTAAATGCTTATAAATATTCACAGACAAATAAATATAGCATTGAGGCACAGTGGGCAGGTGTTTCTAATTTCCAAGAGTTTAAGAGTTAGCTGTTAGAACATGGCACATCTTTTATGCAACTTAGAATATATTTGGTGACATGCTACATGTGCTTTTCACATTGTAAGTAACTCAGTTAACCTACTCTGCTTCCCAGGGCACTTTCAGGAGGAAAACATTTGCTCAATTGTATTAAATGCTACAGAGAGTTTTGCCTGTCAGTATAATTTAACTAAAACACACTAGCTCGCTAACTCTATGTGTAATTAAGTATATGGAGTTAAAGATGAAGTGATGTGAGTTTATATTTGCCTGGCTTTTGACAAAGGTTTAGTCTGACATCAGGCCTGGGAAAGCAGGAGTCAAGGCAGGAGCCTGTTACTTGCTTAAATGCTTTTCAGCCCCTTAAGACCACTGGATAAATCTAGTGCAGTTGTTTCCAGTATTCCTTGTTCCAGAGGTCAGTGTTAAACACAAGGGGATTTGCTCCTGATACCCTTCAAAGATTTTACTTTTAAAGCATCTTTTGTTTGCCAAACCAGTGTAAAACGCTTCCGTGCCCAGTCTGTCCTCAGAAACAGCAGTTTTTCTCAAAATCTAAATCCTAATTTAAGATGGGAGGAATACAAAAACTGCACTGCTCCAAGAATACAAAAACTGCACTGCTCCAAGAATACAAAAACTGCACTGCTCCAAGAAGCGGAAATCGATGACGACTTATCAGGGCAGTCATTTGGCCCCTGCTCCCCTGCCCTCAGCATGAGCTTCACCTCCTACCAAAACAAGTGGCTTTGCTCTTTTTGGCCACACTTTGGGTGTCAGGAGAGACCTCAGCCCCCTCTGTGAATCCTTGTGCTCTGTGTTCCCAGTGCTCCTCATGCACGCATGGGAAGGAAACACTTCCCTCTGCAATACTTTGCACTCGTGTGGGGTGCCAAGACAAGGTGCTATGTGTCAGCAGGGTTATGTGCTGCAAAGAGAGAAAATTCACAAAAATGAGTGGAGTTCCATAGGGCACGTCATTTGTGTGTGTGTGTGTGTGTGTGTGTGGAGCAGCAAAGAAAATGCTCTCTTCCTCTCTTAATTTTCAGAGCCTTTGTAAAACTTCAGGAATGAAATTCCTTTGCATTTCACATTTATTTACACTTCCAAGGCACAACCCTATCAGTTGCAACCTTGATTTGTCTCTTTGCCTTACAACGAGTTCTGCTCTGGTTCATCCTTTATCACTCTTTCACAGTGCTTCCAGCAGTGTCTGCATATGGTCTTAGCCCTGAAACTTGTGCCTTTAACAGTCAGTTCTCCAAGTTATAATAATAATAATAATAATAATAATAATGAAATCATGCTTAAGAGGTAAATGTTCCTCTCTCACCCCGTTCAGCCATCTGGCTTTGCTGGGGAAGAATTACTCCCAGCAAATCTATCCTGTTACCAGGCTTAAGGTACAGGATTCACTTAGCCTTTTCTTCACGTTGTTTAAACTGAAAAAAGGTGTTTCCCCAACGAGCTTAAACCCTGCAAAGCTCCCAGAGATGGGCGGGATGGTGAGGATCCATGAAAGCCCAGCAGCCAGGCAGAGGGGAGAGCCTGTGGGGCTGCCCTGCTGGTTCCTGAAGAAAAACAGCAAAAGCACATTTAGCTTTGCACCTGGACAAACAAAGTTTATCACAGTCTCCCCCACCTGCCTCTGAGTGCCAGAAGTCTGTCACTGTTTAGCTGGAAGTGACCTGGGAGCAGTGGCCAGACAGACACTTAGAGCCCAGACTTGTTTTTTATCCCATACTTGCAGTTTTGGGGGTGCTCCCCTGGCACTCCCAGCCCTGGGAGCAGAGATCAGAGCCTGGGGAAGAGAATGGGTGGACAGGCTCTACCCACAGGGCAGGGAGACAGCCCCTGTGCCCTCCTGTGGGGGAAAGCCACGAGCTGGGGTGTTTGTGACACTGTTCACAGCTCTGGGGTGAATCCAAGAGGATTCAAACCACCCCTTGTTTTCCTCTGTGATGTTGTGTGGAGCCCTTCAACCAGTTTGATGTTCCAAACTTCCCCAAATGTTCTCTTTCCCCTCTGTGACGAGGATGGAATCCCACCTCAGTTAAATGCTTGGGTTTAGTTTCATGTGCATGAGTTCCAGCTTAGATAGGAGTTTTTCACGTGCTGTAGCAGGACCACACCAGCCCTTTGGGGATCTGTTCAGAACTCAGCTGTTTTAAGAGGACACAAAGGGCTGCTTGCTCTGTGAATGGAGAAATCAGTATTTCATGCTAAAAAAGGGAATCAAGTTGTTCATATAAAAACCACACGTTAGTCAAAATGTGGCAGCAGTGCTGTGGTGCTTCTTGTTAAAAGCAGAATGATTTCCAAAAAAAGATGCTGTCTTGCAAGTACTGAAGTTGAGCTCAGCAGCCATCTCTTCTTTTCTTTACTACATAATGTTGGGGGACTATGCTTGGCTTGAAACAATATACATAGAATAAGGGAGGCAAATTTTGTAGACTTATGTATGTAAGATAGAAAGGGTGAACAAAGCATTCTGTGGCAAAGCCAATGTAAAGAGAAAAAAATATGAATAGTTAGAAAACTAACACTTCTGAAGTGAAATTGTTGTGTTTTGCCTTTTCAGTTATCTACTTATCACACAAAAATAGCAACAATTTTAGCTCCCATTCTGTTTTCTCAAGACAGCCTGCCCACAGATTTTCTAGAAAATGTGGTTACCAGCTGGTATGGCAGTTCACAGTGCAATTTCTGTTTTTCTTCCAACAATCTGGCATCTCATAGCTATATCAAGTCACAATTTACCAGGAAATAGATATATATGTATGTATGTATATCTATATGTATGTAAAAAGGAGTTCTAAATCATAGTAGCATTTTTTATTGTTAAAACAAAAGATATCCAAACAAGAAATCCAAACGAGCCATGGAGTTGAGCCTAGGTTTCAAAGGAATGACACTGTGGAGGAATAAGTAATTGATTTTATTTCAACTTCAAATAAAGATTTTTGAGTGAACACGATCAAGAAAAGGAAAAATATTCCTGTGCATTTTAAGGTTAAATATCTGCGTACTTAAACATAGCTGAAATCTTTCAGTTCTTTGGGAACTTTCTGATTCTTTATGAGGTTTCTGTCTTTATCTCAGCCTGACCTAATTGGCCTCTGACCCTACCCTGGAGCAGTACTGCGGAGTTCTTTATAATGTGTTTGTTTGCAGTTTGAATTCTTATTTTGAACAGCTCTGGCTCAAGGTTAGCCTAATAGAAACAGGGTGTCAACATTGGGAAGGGGGAGGATGGAGCCTTCCACACCCCTCCTTGCCAGAAGATTTGAAGTTCAGGTCTTAATGGCTTCCAGGTGTACCTCGATGTTGCACATATTTGGCTGTAATCCTGTAGAGACTGGGGTTTTGCCTTTAAAAATATAGCAGAAAACAAACTTTGAAGTTTTGAAGATTAAATTGGTAAAAATAAACTTTAAATAAGTCAGCTCTTCTTGCGTTCCAAGAAGGGGAAATGGTTTCGGCAGGCTGTGGGCTCTGTATTAGTGTTGGAAAAGTGTGAGTGCCACTAAAATATTCTGCTGGAAAACTGAAGGCACATATTTCTCTCGACCTGATAAATTTTGCAGCTAGAAACACAACTTGAATGAATTCCTTAGCAGCATTACAAGCATCTTCAGATACTCCAGGACTGTTTTTTCTTGGATGCCTCACATTTTAAAAGCCTTAGGTTGCTTTCAAAGAGTCAGTTAAAGTCCATAAAATTTGATTGCATAATGACTGTGGGCTCTATTCATAACACATGACCTGGGAACTGCAAGGTATTTCTCTCATATTTTACAAGCCTACAAAGGTTTTGTGATTGCTCCTGAGCCCCACCTTTCCAACACATGGGGGGATTTTTCTCACCCCACTGTTGTAAGCCCCAAAATGAACAAGGACATGAATTAGTGCTTTGAAGAGCAAGGAGGGTGGATGGCAATCCAGTCAGATGGGTGATCTGATTTTTCTCCCACTCAGTGAGTTCCTTCACTGTGGCTGTAAGTGGGCAATGTCTTGGGTAGATCTGAATTGGAAATAGGCAATGACTTCTCAGTGTGGTGTTACAGCTAATAAAAAATTGCCTGAACAGCTGTAAAACAGCACTATTGGACTGCACAGATGCACAGGAAAGACAAATTATCACTGAATCACAAAATACCTTAGTCTGGAAGGATGTGGAGCCACTGGCTGAGAGCTCATTTGCCTTTTTGGGTCTCTGCATGTGTTCCCTGATGGCTCTGCTGCCTTTTCCTGGTCACAAGCTGCATCAATGACTTGCAGCCTCACACACACAGGCTCCCTCATCCCCTTGACCTCCTCGTGTTAGGCGTGTGACCACTAAGACAACATTTCCAATAAATATCTTGTATCTCTTCTAATCTTCCTCTGATCAGGTGGATATTGTGTTCTTAAGTTTATGTCTGTCTGCTGTAACTCCTACCTCCTGCTCCTGCTTGCTGTCTTTGAAAACAGCATTGAGGACACAAGGGTCCAGATTACTGCACCTGATCTGCTTTGTGCCACTCTGCTGGAGGAAAAGAGGTGCAAATCCACCTCAGCTGGCTATTTGCACTGGGTTTTTTTCTTCAGAGTAATGCAGAAAGGCTGTAGTGTGTTGATATGTCCACTCTGAGAATGGGCTTTGTGAGCAGCAGAGATGGGTGCTGTAGGAGCAGCCTGGTTTGGTCCAAACCAGGAGGACCAAAGAACCCTGTCAGGCCAAGCCTTGCTGCCCCACTGGCAGTGTTAGTGGGACAGGACAGGGTTCCTATCACTCTTCAATGCCAAATCCATGCCCACATAGTGTTGCTTGTTCCTTGATTTAGGAGTGAGAGCCAGGTTTCTACATTTACTTCCTGCATCTTCATTTTGAGGCTGCCAAAGTGCCTTTGTCTTTCCTTTGCTATCCCATTCATAGCCCTGCTCTAGTTAATCTCAGGTGTAAGGAAGACTAAGAAGGTTCACTCTAATGACAGGATGAAATAACCTAATGTATTCATTAACAGAAGTTAGAACTATCTGTATTTCATGTTTTGATCAAAAATCACTGCTGTTGGCATCACAGCTCTTTTGTTCCCGAGGAACTGCAGTCAGAAGATGACACAGGGGAGAAGGCAAGAGGGTCAAATAGCAAACAATGAGCCAGAGGAAAAGTTTCTGGCAGAGGCAGAGCTGTGAGTGCCGCTGCAATGGGGAGCATGGACAGTCAGGAGGGAGATAAAGCCAGCGGACAGTTTCACTGCTGCATGATGAGCAGTGAGCTTTCCTCTTTACTTCCCCCGATTAAAAATTTGTGGCTGGCTTTTAACGCCGAGTGGAACTGCCTAGGATTTTATTTGCTTCCCATCAGTCAACATCAGGCTTGCTTCTTTATGCTTCTCAATGGGAAAAAAAAAAAAAACCCAAACAAAACCTGCTTGGTTTCCAATTGCAGCTTTTTATTATCACAGGCCAAGAGGGGAAATAAAAAATCATCTTAATTAAAAAACACTAAAGTCTCATGAAATACATGGCTCTTGTTTTTGAACTGCTTTGTCAGGAACTGTCCACAGCCATTATTTTTAATTAGCTTATCTTTTAAATTAAAAATGGGTTATTTGCATTTTTTTAATGGGGAGTTTCTTAATCATTCAGTTCCCCTGTATTTTCATGTTCTAAGACAGCAAGTTATGTAAAAAAAGAACCCAGGCAATTTGATTAAAAATACATGGTATCTTTTTATTCTTCTTTTTTACTTCTTTATAAAAATTATGCAAACTTATACAGCTATAATTCTCCAAAAGAGTCTCTAAGCATTTTACAGACACTGAGAGAAGACAGAAAAAAATTAGGTCCTTTAAGTAATGTGGTCATTTAAAAAATAGCTTCTCTTTCAAATCATAATTAGAGGCTAGAGCAGAAGAAAAAAAATATCTAAAAGCTTGAAATTGAAAAATTTTGAAAGACCCTTATTTTCACTCCAAGCTTATATAAAGTAATACCCCTTCTCAGTAACAAAATCAATATTTCTTACAGAAAATGAATATTAAAGTCAAAATTAAAAATTTAATATTTTCTAAAACAGTAATTATAAAAGGGGTTGGCTTTCACTAAATTGTACTTTTGTAATAGTGAAATCTTCCTTTTTATTTCCAGAAGTTCCCTTAAATGGTTTGGTATTCAGAGGTGCTGAACCCCAGAAAACCCCACTGGCTTCAGCTTGGACTCTGCAAAACTGAGTCAGCACCATGACAGCCCAAACTCCCTGCGAATGCACTGGGATAAAGTCACTCTCACCAACAATGAAAAACATCCACATTTACCCTGAAAAGAGTCAGTTAACAGTGCATAACAGCCCTCCTGAGCTTTTGAAAAGTGGTGGGAGCAGAACTGTGTGCAGTGGAAGCATCCAGACCTAGGGGGGTTTTCTGAGCTGGACTTTCACCAGGACAAAAGTGTTTGCACCCTTTTGCTTAAGAAATTTACCTTGAGACTCTTAACAACCACCAGGGATTATTACTCACTGTTTGTCTTGAGATAATGGGTACTTCCAGCTGTACATTGCTTCTTGGAACGAGTGGCTTATCAAATGCTTCTTTTTTTTTTCTGAATTCTATATGATTATTTACACTAAATAAGAAAATAACATTCCCAAGTTACTACAGTATGTACTGAGGTCTGACTTTAACACCCAAGTAAAACCATAATGTGAAGGTAGATCATAGCATTTGCTTACATTGTTTTGGCTTTTCTTTCCTTTTTAAAATAGCACACGATCATGGGAACAGGTCTGTGGATTTGCAGCCTTTCTGCCACATTTCCTTATAATTATGTTGTTGGAGTTTAGTTCATAATTCATTGTATCTATGTGCTCTGTTTACACTGAACTCAACTTGGGTTAAATTAAAACCCTCATATCTTTTTCAACTATGATCCTTCAGTTAGAAATCTATACGTGACAGAAAACACTTCTTGAATTCTGCTTATGTTAGTGTAGTAAAAAGGAGTTAGGAATATAATTTGAATTACAGGGTGAAAAGAAGATATTGGTGAACAAGTACAGAAGTATGTAACAAATATTGTCAAATGTTGTGTTGCATTCCAGTAATTCCAGGCTGTGTCTGCTCACCTTCAGGACAGCAATGCCAGGACTCACCTCAAAGGGACACTTAGATCAAATTCAGGCTCCTAATTACATTGTTTGGGTGAGAATGATTTAGGGAAAAAATAAAAAAAAAGTTAATATACATAACACAAGTATTTCATAGTTGTTTTAAGTGATAAAACAAATGCTCAAACAAGCTTTAGCTCCATAATAACCTTGAGCCAACCTTCCTGTTTCTTCCTTTTTGCTGACAAGTTGCATCAGGAGGTAACATGTTGTGAACTCACCATTCATTATTGTTATTGTTTTTGGAGAGACAGAGACCAGAGTTGTGGTTGTGGTAGGAGGAGAAGTACATTATTGAAATCACTTACAGTAAAACCCCAGTTTTGAGTATCATTTCACTTCCTAAACAGGAAGTGTCCTACAAAAAACAACAACAAAAGAAAACGCAAGTGGAAGAGATCTCAACCCATCAACTTTTGAATAAGGACCATTGCAGAGAACTAGATGTGGTTGCTACACGAGATTGCTTTTCAGCCTACATTGTGAAGACCTATTTAAACTTCTTTTCAGCAGCTTTATAAAGATGTCTCCTACTTAGCTATCAGTGGAATATCAGCTGCATTCAGCAGCTCTTCACTTGTTCCTGCCTTGGCAATAAAAACCCTCCAGTCCTGAGCACGTCTTATGACTTTGAACTCAATTTTGTAGCGTGAAGTTAATCAGTTCCTGCTTTTTCACCCTTCATATATAAGTCTTTGTGGCCATCTAACTATTTCTATTCAGGATTCTGATAGTAATTTTGGTAATTATATTATTGGTGACTTTTCAAATGTGGGGTCAGCCCATAATCTGACCAGCAACTTTCCACACTGCAGTGATCCAGATTCAATTCTAGCCGACTGCTGGAGTATTCTAATTTGTAACTCAGAATGGATTAAGCCTACAGGGTTAGGCAAACATCCCAAAGATTCAGATCTCATCTTGATGACTAAGAATAACCAGCTTCTGGCTCTTAGAAGGTTTTACATATCAACAAAGCTGTGCATTTGCATTAACGGTTATCACACCACAGGGGCCTGCTCATGTTTATCTTGGGAACAACCAGAAGCTGAACATTTAGTTTGAATTTGTTTAAATGTGACTCCTGTTGAAATCAGTGGCAAGCTGTGTGCACATATGTGAGCTAGAATGGTGCCTAAGGACTGCATTTCCACTAGTTTTTCATATCAAAGCTATGTCTCAGAGAAATATCATGTGATAGATCAGAAAATTGCACATATTAGTATCAAAAATTCAATTGGAACATACATTTATGGGTGTCTGCTATCTAGTATGACAGGCACAGTTACCATTTTGCTGTCAACTTGGTCTAAAGGCTGCTTTCCAACAGACATTGATGGCCTAAAAAGGGTGCTTGTGAGGAGAACAGTCCTTTTTGCCCTTTTTACAACCCACAACTCAAATCTGAGAAAATGGTTGAGTGGGAATGCCTCAGTTTTTGAAATGGTGAAAATGGTTTAGATTTTAACAGATAAGTTTTGAATTTAGTTTTTGCTGCATTTTTGTGTTGGTAGGTTCTCTTTTGGTTTCACCTTAATTTTTACATTTGCATTCCATGGGTGAACAAATTGCCAGTTACATTTGGAAAAAAATCCTCTCTTAACAAGCTGAAAAGCAAAGTTGTTAAGAGATAGAATTACCAAATCTTTAGGGCTTCCAAAAGAAGTTTCTTCTTAAAACAGTTTTTGAGAAAAAACTTAAAACAGTTTCTTCTTAAAACAGTTTTTATGCAGCAGCACATTGGACCAGCTGCACCAAAACCAGGTCGTCCATTTACCTTCTCCTGTATTTGGGGTTCAATTTTATCTGCCCAGGAAGTTATTCTGTAAAATCACACCCCTCCCTTTCATTACCACCAACCACTACTGTGAGTCTTTTGGGGAGATGGGGGGGATGGCTTTAACCTAAAAGACAGTAAATTTACATTAGATATTAGAAAGAAATTCTTTGCTGTGAGGGTGGTTATGCCCTGGCACAGGGTGCCCAGAGCAGCTGTGGCTGCCCCATCCCTGGAAGTGTCCAAGGCCAGGTTGGATGGGACTTGGAGCAATCTGGGACAGTGGAAGGTGTCCCTGCCCGTGGCAGGGGGGTAGAACTGGATGAGCTTTAAGATCCCTTCTGACCCCAACCATTCTGTGATTCCTGCAAACCTATCACTCACTGTAATATGTGATGCACAATGTTTATCCTGTGTTTATTGTGCCCAGTTTCTCTTCGATGCAAAGGAATTTCCACATGTTCTGTTTCTTGCCTTCTGTTTACAGAAATGACGATGAATCCCTCAAGCAAAAACAGCCAACGTGTATATTTTTCCACTATGTTAGTAACTGGAGGAAGTGGGAAGGTGTTTTGAATTTGCTCTAAATACCTGGTTAAGTTTTTCAATAAAAACATTATACATGCGGCTACCTTGACAGCTAAAGCAGAAACAGTCTTTGCTTTGTTTGTTTGTGAATTTTGCGATTTCTTCCATTCAGTCTTTCAAAATATTTAGAGTTCATTGTCCCAGAGATAAATAAGAAATATTGAGGCATGAAAATACATTCAGCTTAGCCATTCTGATACTGAAACTTCTCTGAATGAGGAGCCATGCCTTTATTTTGAAGAGTACTGTTATTATCAGTACAAAAGCCTGTTTTGGCCAACTTTCTTTTGAGTTGCCCCCAGATCTATTTGAAAATCATGCTCCAGACACACAGACCAATCCTGAGAGTTCAGCCTGTCTTCTTTAGCCTTCGTGTATTTCTTACCTCACCCCTTACATCTTTAACTCAGGCATCAAAATGTTTTATTGTTTTGCCTCAGCAAGTGGAGGAATCAGCTCCCCCTGTGGAGTTGGCAGCTTTGGTCTGGTGTGTCTGCAGTGCCCTTTTGTCTGTTTGGGCTGTGCCTCTGCTTGCCTTTGTTGTTTTTTCTTTTTTTTAACCATTAAATATTGAGATAAAATGACCGAATCAAGGCAGGAGTCTTTAAGGGCAAAACCCAATAAAATGCCTACATTATAGGGAAGCCCTTGAAGGACCTGACAACTTATTAATCATAAAGGGGAAGACTCAGAGTGCAGCTTCTCCTCATTTACGGAGGTTTGCTCTCTAATAGCATTTAGAAGTTTGTTTTACCCTGTCTCGGTGAGAAGAAAAGGCAGCTTTAACAATTCTGTCTCCCTCAGCAGTGCATTTGAATTTTTGTTGCCTCCCTTCGGCGTGCTGGTCAGAGGTCAGGGAGAGCAGGATTAGCTGACCTGTGTTGACAGGGCGGGTGATGGATGAGCAGAGCACAAAGCACAGCCTGTTTGCACCGCGGTGGCAGCAGAGCACACGCAGCCTTTACACCTGCGCTGAGCCCGGGGAGAGCATCTCCTGCTGCCCTGCCCTGCCCTGCCCTGCTCTGCTCTGCTCAGCCACCACTGCCTCGCTGCAGAACGCACACTGCGCTCCCTCCCACAGCCCACGCTTGCTCCAGAGAGTCAGTAAGAGGCTGGCCATTTGCTTTTTATTAACAGGGTTTGGGAAACACTGAGGCTTAATGTAGTGAGGTCAAATGGTTCAAATCCTGAGTAATTGCAGCGGATCGCACTAAACAGTGCTGAAGCTGTATTAAGGAGCACATCTTGTCTGAAGAATTGGACTTTACACCCGCCAAAACTCACACCCTTGATTATTCCTCTTCTGCCTATAATGATTTCCTTCATACTGGAGTCACTTTATTCAGGGAGCCATGGAGATCCATTTCTGTGACTGTAAATACACTGTCATTTACAGTTTCTTTTCAACTACATGAAAACCACCAAAAAATCAGTTTGGTGCTTGAAAAGGACCCAGAGGCAGAGAGCCAGGCTTAGTGAAAACCCATGTTTTGGAGGGCCTACGTGACCACTAATCCATCTCCAGTTCAGCCCTCTTTTCAAGTGGATAGGCGCCGGCTGTCAGTCAGGACAGGCTTTTGGAAAGGAACCAACACACACTCAGTTTCTCTTTCTCTTCCTCATTAGCAGTGAAAATCATCCATCATACCCAGGAGCGTGGAACCAGTGGTGGTGGCAGATCCTGTGGGAGTATCTGCATGCTCTGGATGGTGCAGCCAGGCTGCATACTGAGTCAAGGGTGGGCTGAGCTTGAGCCAGTAGAGGCATCTGGTGTAGAAATGTGGGTTTGTGCAGGTCCACTGGCCACAGACCACTGGGCTGGGGCTTCCCAGCAGTTGCAGCCTTGATTAGAGCCCATTAGTGAGAGTAGAGTCATAGCCCAGTGTCAGGCTGGGGTAAAGTCAGTCCTGGCAGAGCTCAGTGCAGTCAGGCTTGCTTGGTTGATCCCAATGGTTTACAAGGCAGGGATTTGACACTGATGACACAAAAATTAATTTGGGAATCAATATTCCAATTACAATTAAACAACCTCAGAAATTAAGGCAGCTAAATTCATGTGACTGTGAGCTATGAGATTTGCTGGGGTTCCCCAAACATGGTTTGTTTCTTTACATTTAATGGCATTATTCACACCATGTATCCAGCAGTTTTCCTGAGATAGCCACCCCTGATGCATTCAGGTGCACTCTTTGGGAAGTAGCAGTGAGACCTACATGGGCAGAGTGAGCCTGGCATTCACTTTTGGACACACAAATATAGCAGTGTGTAAAAATATCCTGCAACGTGTCTTCATGAGCAGTGGGGCTGGGATGTCAAGACTGCTCTTGTGATTGAGTGAGAATCAGTTCAGCCAACACTCAGGTTCCTCCTAGAACTTTGGGAATGTCCAGAGACAGCAGCAGACAGCCACACAAAGCTGCCAATCTGCTGTGGACACCAGCAACTAACCCAGGGCCGTATTTAGGGCTGCTTTCTGCTTGTCATAGTTGTGTCTGTTGTATTGACTTTTGCTAAATATATCCTGTATTCAACAGCCAGAATGTCAGATCATGTTCATCACGAATCTGACATCTCTGCTAAATCATCGCTAGAAATGAAACTCAAGGTTTTCAATCCAACTGCTGACAGTACTTTCCTTTGCCACCTCTTGGTAACTGAGATATCACCAAGCTTTTTCAAGTGTGAAAAATAACTGCTGCTTTGTCACTACCAGTTAAATACTGATGGGGATGGAACAATACAGGGATTACTTTTCAAAAATACAATGTATGCTTCCATATAGATGTTATTTTGTGTGAGAACATGGAATCAAATTAGAAGATTATGTTGTTAGGAAACAGGAAAAGTGTTATGGTGGGGTCTGTGGAAAAGGAACACTGGCCTGGCTAGTAACTGGGGAAGAGCCATTTCCAAACTCCAACACAATTTACACAGCTATTTTTCCAAGTCAAGAGTCTATAATAAAAACTTCCTTGATGGTGATACACTGTATAATTTAGACAACAACTCTACATATCTAATTTAGATGCAATTCAGAAGACCAAAGGGAGTTTAAAGTCAGTTTAATCTGCCTTGGTGTTGGTTTGGTTGCTTTTTCTGGATGTTGTCCTGAAATCAGTTCCATCAGCCAAAGCTCTACAAGAGATGATTCTTTTCTTTAACACACTAACACGGCTGCTGCCCTGAGAGAGCCTGCATGTGGTGGGACCGGGTGGCTCATCTGGAGTCAGGACAACAGATGTGCAAAGCTGTCCTACAGCCATGAAACCTTTGTAGCAGTTGACCTGTTGCTGATAATGGAGAATTAATGTGGCTTTAACAGTTTTCAGGAGAAAATTATTTCCCACTAATACTTTTGATCTTGTCCTGGGAACCTGATATGACTTTGACCCCCATAATTCTTGCACCTGGTGATGGCAGAGTCTTATCACTGTGGGTATACTAATTTTTAATATCTAACGATTGTAAGAAAGGTGATTGCTATCCAGCACATATGTAGACCTTTCCTACCCCATTTGAATATTTTAAAGGCTCCATTTTCTACTTGGCAATAAGGAATATGTAATCCTAGGCTACAGAGCCTTGGATGTATGTACAGGTAGGTGCATACACAGCTGCACATTCAGCTTGGGTGAAATCATAGCTTCACATGAGCAAATTCATTGCCTTTACTGAAACCCAGATTTCACCTTTTATAGGAGGTAATTAAAACCAAAGGCTACTTACTGAAACACAAGCTTGACCTTACACGGTTTCCCAGTGCGAACGATAAGAAACAATGACCATAGTTCCACTTCAGTGCACATTATTAGAGCTCACAGGGGCTGCTCTGCAGGTGTATTTAAGTTAAAACTGAATATGGATGCCAACTTAACTGGATGCAAAGGTGGACATTGCATAAGTAGAAATGGACAAAACTACTCATGTTTAAAAGATCACAGTGCGTATTCTAATAGTTACTATTTTCACTCCTGAAGATTTAGTACTGCCATATCCTCAAGAGCTCTAACTTCTTTACCAGAAATGGAAAAAAGTTCTTAAAATAATAAATAAATGAATCTTCTCAAGATTTATTAATTATTTTTCATAGACCTAATTCCTTATTAATGGGAGTTCTGCCAGCCTTTTTGTGAAGTCTTATCTATTTCTTGAAACAGGTTGTTTTTTGGGTTTTTTGATAGGTTACCTCTTTTTCATAAAACCTGTAGTGGATCTCATTGTAAGGAATATGATTCCTGATTCAGGGAGACACCAGGAGACATAAGTTCCTGGAAAAATTGGATGGGTTTTCCTGCTTCTTACAGTTGTGAGTGGATAATGGCTATTTAAACTCTGCCTTGCTGTAGTTGCCAGCATAAATAATCTCTGTTTCCAAGAAGTAAATTTCACATTACACTTTTGTCTTTAGTGAGTCCAGCGTACAAGTTGCATTTTTTAGAGGCAGAGCTCCTGTTATCCATATATCACTGTTTTTAGAGAAAACAGTATTACCTTTGACATTTGTAAGATATCATCATGTCATGTCATCAGCTCATCAGCTTCATATTTTTTCTTCCCTGGCAAAAATAATGTATGCATCCAAATGCCAGTGACCACTCCCGTAAGAAAAATAAATAAAAATAAATGCCTGAACTGACTATTCCTGGGAAGTCTGGGGTATAAGAACCAGTTTTCAAGGGACTTCCTAAGTCAAAGCTGCTAAATCTGTGGATATACTGAATATCATGCATTTGTCACGGGGACATTTTAGCAGCTTTACATCCTACACAAGGTTCAAGAGAAGGCTTAGGTCTGGAGGCCTCAGAGTGGATATATTGTTTTTCAGTACATGTCAAGAACTTGCATTTTAGTGGCAGGACTTTTTTCATAAAATTAATGGGTTTTGTTTCTGTTGTAGTCTGAGAACCACAGTTTAGCTCAGCTTGGGGTAAAATGCTAATTTTAGCTCAGATGAAGAGTTCTCAAAAACATGCTCTTTTCTTCACTGACATTAAAGGAAGTCTAGGAATTAAGATGAGTTACAGACACCTACATTAGTCTCATATGAAAATAGGGAAGATGATGCTTATCCCACATTATTGGTCCCTCAGGACCATGAGCATGGCTTTTGCTGCCCTGAGGGCCAGAAAATATTTCCACCTTTTTGGGTGGAAATGGGATCCCTCTGGAGCCAGGTGGGTTTTAGCCACTGAGTCCAAATAATGAAATTAATTCCAACATATCAAGACATTTGATGTTCCTCTGCATCCTGTTAATGATTCTCCACATCTGTGGTGATGGTATGGTTTGGAAATCCAGCAATAATTTTCCCTTCCAATTATCACAGTAAATAGCTGTTATAATTATTGCCTATACTTTGTTTGGCCTTTTTTTTTTTTTTTTTTTGCCTTCAAGATGAAATTGTTGCTGTGTTTGCTATATTTAAGGCATTTGCTGATAATAGTTTGTTTTTCCCACATGTTGGGCCCATCTGTATCAGAATTTTATTTTACCAGAATGAGTGAGCAGAACCCTGACTTCCTCATGTCAGATCCCATTTCCAGTGCATCGTTTCACTTCAACCACCATGGATTTTATAGCCATATTGCATGAACAGCCTATGAAGTATTTTATCCCTTTCCTTAGTGATCAGAACTTCAGGAAAAAGTCACTCCTGCTCTGAATTCTTTTCCAACATACTTTCTGAGATGATGTACTGTGTGGTTCAGAGAGAAATCAGTTTTCAGTAATGATATGCATTTTAATTCCTTTATTTTGTACATTATAAACACACATCTGTTCAAAAGGGAAACATATTAACATCCCTCCTAGCATTAGAGAGAGATGTCTATGTTGATTGAAAATTTGTTCTGAGTTGGTTTAAGTGTCAGTAATCTTGACAAGTTTTCCAAGAACTGATAAAATGAGTCCCTGTACTGCTGAAATGAATTTTGTGTGGATAGATGTTTATGCTTTTAACATTAAGATAGCTTCAAGCCGTGCCTGAATAAACAAAGGTTATTTCTTGCAGGGATTTTTATTTTATTTGGCTATTGGAACTACCTGGGTATTAACCTTCTGACCTGTGCTGGCTACCTGAAGACAGTGTCCATAACTGTTAAATGGAAAAGAAATTGTAGGAATTAATCACAACAAAATTGTGAATTGTTTATCTTTCTTTGATGCAATGTACCAAATTGTGACATGCCATACATCAGGAGCAACCTCTAACTCTGACCATAAGTTGGTGAAACCAGAGTGCTGTCACTTCCCTTAGGGTCCCCACCTGCTCCTCAGAGGCTGTCTAAGCACTGATCACACAGATATTTAAAACAGCAGATTGTGATGCTTCAAATGAATGGGGTCGCTTTGTCTAGAGTTGTGTGTGAGGATGAAGGGACAAAAAGTGGGGGGATTTGTGTAGCATAAATGTAGCCCCTGGTCACAGCTGACTGTGGCCACAGCATCCTGATTGTTCAGCTGACTGTGCTAGAACAGAGAGATTCACCATTGAACTCCAGCTCCCGAGGCAGTTTCCAGATAAAGCTACAGTAAACGTGTACAAATACATAGGTATATTGAGGTTATGGCTTTTTTGAATGCACCAACCCCCCCTACTCCAATCCCATCATTGTGATGCTGGATGTATTTCAGTTTGCAGCGTTTGGGGGTGTTATTGTTGTTTTGGTAATAAAGGCAAATTGTTTCAGAGTGTGCTGTGGTGGTACTCAGCTCCCAAATTAAGGCAGGAATTCATAATAGGGTGCAAAATAAGGATAAAAGAACGAAAAGAGAATGAATGCTTCTTAGCTTGGTATTTCTTTAATTTCACGTAAATTTCACTAAGTAAATATGCCTTAAAAGTGAATAAAATTTTATTTCACTTTAACAAGAGAGTATAAAAGTTAAAAAGGTCACTGTAGTAATAGACTAATCTCAATTACCAGGGCAGCCGGTGAAACCCACAACTCCCACCTAATCTCATTCGGTGCACACGCAGTGCACCGTTTGATTTCCAACACGGCTAAATGAAATTATAAAGCAGTGTTAAATTTATTAATCATTTAATTAGCTAAATGTTCCTGCAACTACTCGTGAGATGAATGGCATGTCATTTTCTAATGCAATTTGCCTCTCAGCCAGGCAGGGTCAGGAGGGAAGCTGCTGGCATCTTAAATGATCTTTTTTATATTGCACCTTCTATTAAGGGACAGTGTGATATCGCTGATTATATTTGAGTCTTGTACACAAGGCCAGGGAGTTTTCTTGTTATAATAACAGGTTATATTTAAACCAAAATAAAGATGGTAAGATCTGAGGAGTGAACAATTAACCCATCTGTGACTGTATTTCTCACTTTGGCTTTGCAAGGCAAATCTTTTTCATATTTAACAAGCCAGTGAACAGTGTGGGAAACTACACCAGCAGGTATTAAAGCAATGCTCAATCTAGTTTTATTTCTTTAAATTTACTCAGTTGTGAAGGAATTTGTGGACTGAAAATTCTCCCAATGCCAGGTTAGTGTAAGCTGTCTCATTGACTCAGAATTTATTTGCCCTTTCCCTATTATTGTAGGGGAATCAAAGCCTTTCCTGGTCTGTGCATTCAACAATTGCTCATTTTTGTGTGTTTTGGGATTTTTGGCATGTTTGTGTGTGCATGTCATACCAGGTTGATAGGATTATATTTTTTTCCTGATGTTTTGTTCTATAATTATTTTTCCACTGCAAAAATTAGTGACAAGTAGGATTCAGCAAATCTGTTTGGATTGACACCAGGAGGTGAACCATGCTGCTTGGAGGGAAATATTCCTCAGAAAGCTGCAAATAGATTGTGCTGGTGTGAAGCTGAAGCTGCCCATTCCAAACCCATAGAAAGCAATGATGTTTTAAGGCACTTATTTCCCCAGCTTTATAATAGAATATAAATACATTTTCTTTATGCATTAGGGGTTTAATTTCAGATCCTGGAGCATGTCCTCTGCACAGTAAGCATCTGTAGTGAGCTCCAAGCCAACGAGAAGATGCATTCAGCTTTGTACATGCTGAGATCAAAATGCCAGCAATGTGTCAAAATATTTTCCTCTACTACAGTTAAATGACACAGCCAAAAATAAAGCAAGAGGACCTAAAGCAGGAAGCAGCAGGAGATAATCTTAGCATAAGTGGTAAAAAAGGGCTATCAATTATTATTTATAGTACAGAAACATGTGTAGACCTCTTGGAAGCCAGGCCCTGTTGGCTTTGTGCTGCATGTGCAGCTGATAAATTCTGACAATAACTGTCCAGACCCAGATCCACACAGCTTAATCAAGGCTTCTAAAATACAAATTGTCACCCTGAACGTTGTACACAAACTCAATGCAGTGACTACCACCAAAGGGTCGTTCAGCTCAACTTCCAGCTCAGCCTCTGAAAGTGCAGGCTGATTCCACTGGCAAAAGGAGGACAAGAGCAATCACATTTACTCAAGGGTTGTTTTTTGGGTGCCTAATGCTGGATGGGGGATGTATGTTGTTAGAAATTTAGGTGTGTATAAGACAATCACATGATTCAGAAGGAAATATTTAATTTTTGGTGGGAAGTGCTGATCTCACATTGAAAACGGCCAATGAGTGAGATACTTAAAGTTTTATTAATAGAAATAGAGAGGTTTTAAACATGAAGTGCCATAGCACAACCCAGCATGTTTGGGAAAACTGTGAAACTTGAGTGGACTCTGGGCCTTTTTCAAAGCCCTGTGTAGTTTTTTTTCTGCTGGCTTTGGGGATAGTGATTCATTCGTGCATTATTTGGGAAATACAAAGTGCACCCCCCTGCAGGGAAGGAGCAAAACACCAAATGCTGAGGCACAACTTGGGCAGGAGAACGTGGTGGAGAGCTGCTCTGCACAGCATTTCCCCTGGTACCCTGCACCTGCTCTTCATTAGTGCTAATGAATCCAGAAAGTAAAACATTTTGTACTAGTGAGTCATATTGTTCTCTCTTGGCTGTGACTTCACTGTGGATCAAATTAAGTGAAAAAAACTATTTTTACTAAAGCTTTAATTTCTTTTCCTGGGACACTTTGTGTCTTGGGATAGGTCACTTAGCACCTTTGGGATGTAGGATTGTATGCCATTAACTTCTCTCTCATTAGCAAATCTTCTTTTGATTTAAGCTGGGGGATGTGGGGCTTCTCTGAGAGCTTTAATTCCCAGCCCACATACAATTTATGTGTTTTTCACTTCCCCATTTGTAGAAAATGTATAATCATACTGGGGAAAACCTTGTGTAGCTAAATCTCCAGTGCTTGTGTAGCACCATAGGAACCCAGGGAAGGAATAGAGCTTGTAAGTCAAAGTTAACATTACTTAGAAATTAGAAGTGTTGTTACACAGAAAAAGAAGATTTGAAATATTTGTAGATTTGTTTGTATTTTCTTGTTTTTCTTTTTCTGCTGATTTAGGTCAACTGCATTCTTGCTTACAAATTTTTGGGCTGTCCATGGCAAACTTGTATTTGTTTGCTCACAGCTGCACACTACAAAAATCAAAAGTTTTGGAAGCAGAGGTCTGCAGGTGTGAAGATTTAACTGAGAGTTAGCCACATATTTTTAAAATAGTTTTTGTTTTCATGGAGGCAAGATTCCTTATGGCCAGCATTTAGTACAAGGGTTGTTTCATGTGCTGTATGTGTGTGTGTGAGAGAGAGAGAGCTGTGAATACACAGAGCAGCTTTGCATTTGGATCTTAGAAAGCAGCTCTGATCCATGCACTGTGCAGGTTGCAGTATGTGGACATTGCCTATTACACACTACGTGTTCATAAAGGATTTTATTCTCTAAATATTTGGCAAAAAAGATCTAGTTAGATAATTTGCTGGCAGAAAAACACAAAGCAATATTCCTCTTCTCTGAGTTCAGTGCAGATAAATACAGACTGCTGGGGCTTCACCCACTGGGTTTCCATTCACATTTTTTAACATGTTAAATATTTCTGGTTAACCAGTTAAAACGGTGAGATGAACATGATTGCTTTTAGATTGCAGCTATAACATCGAGTGAATTTTATAGTAAGAAGCCTTTTTTTTTATTTTCCCCTGCCGAGCTGCCCTTGTGGCTGCCAGCCTGACTTTGAGGTCCTCATTATTGTGGGTTTAAATGAAGGATGTTCATCCAGGCAGGGCGGGGGAGGCCAATAGACATCGGTGCCGTTATCTGGTCCTTCTATCAGGCCAAGTGACAGGCTTCTCAGGGAAGAATGCAAAGCTCATGGTGGAGACCTCAGCCTGACACAGAAGGTGACTCCCCTGACTCTAACCTTGAAAGGAAAAAGTTCCCACTTTATTAAAATGAATTTCGAAAGGGCCGCTCTGACAGCTGCATAATTAAATATTGGAGTGTCAGCGATAATTTATTCTGCTCGCATTTGGTGGTCAGAGCCTGCTCACTGTAGGGTCAGCAAGCACAGTGACAGAGCCAAGGATACACTGGATTACGGGGCCCTTTAGCCGTGCCAGTGAAAGGAGAGACTGTAATTTTTATTTAAATAGAGAAAACAAAGCAGCAAGGAGGTGAGCAGGCTGTGAAGTGCTCTCAGTAGCTGCCTGACAAAAATTGTAAGGGATAACGTTGGAACTTGTGCTGGAACTGCTTTGTCTGGCTCCAGGCGCTGCGGTTTTTTCCAGCCTTGCCTCTTTTGGGATCCAGCTCGCCTGCTAGGACCAGTTCCTGCTTTTTTCTGTGAGATACATGCTGGGAATTAACCCAGCAGCAGTTCATACAATGTGCACCCCCACTCATAAACAGTTTCATGTAAGATGATGTAAATGGCCTTGAAGATGTATGAAACAAGTGGAGATAGAGAGTGTAGAGAGTTCAAATTGATCCTGTTAGCAGTCCAAGTGAAACACCAGCCATGAATATTCTTTTCAGAGGGCAGTGGCTGCTGGAAGTCAACATCTAACAAGCAGTTTTCCCAGAAGGAGTTTAAATAAAATGGCTAGGTGCCCTTATGCCCAGTCAGAAAACAGGAAAGGTCACGCTGGGAGCAGGGCTTTTGGCTGATGGGCATCTCCTTTGGAGGAGGTTGTTGGGACAAGGCTGTTGCTTTTCACTCTTAGATTGCTGATAATTGAAGCTGACATACCAAAAATATACCCTTTTTGCACACACCAGTCTTTCAGCAAAAGCACGTTGCTCATACAAACAAAATAATTTGCAAAGGCATTTTGTTTTTCTCTTTCTTGCCTCAGCTATGAAACACCTCTTTTTCACATTTTCTTTGGAGCCTGATTGAGTGGATATGTAACTAGAGCTCAGGTTTACAAGTTTTCATCCTAACATCGTGTAGCTTTTACAGAAGAATTTACTAAATTCCTTCATCACCGTCATAGTTACTGAATGAAAGCTGAACTTATTATGAAGGATGAATTCTGGTTTTGTGCCTCAAACACTGGGTGTGAGCACAATGTCCTCAGCTCAGTTTTTAAACCACCTTTAAACTATAAGCCAGAAGATCTCTCTGTGACTCAGTTCCTCTTCTGTAAAATGGGAATAACAGTGCATTTCATGGGATTGCTGTGAGAATAAATACTTCAGTGTTTATATTCAGTTTTTATCTTGCTGAGCATAAAAGAAAATCCCTACTTGTGTTTCTGCCTTCTTGCTTGAAGAAAGACCATGAAAGCATCTTTGTCTGCTTGATGTCAAGATACAGACTCTTAAAATGACACTTGAGCATCTTTAATGTAATTCTTTGGACTCCAGACGGGCATATTTCCGTTGCTTAGATCTCTGTACCCACCTATGCCTCCTCTGGTTACGTTTGCTGTATGTTTGTAATGCAGAATGTTCTCTCTCCACATGGAAAAGATGTGTTGGTTGTATGACATTTTTCTCCCATTAGGCAGGCATATTCAAATAGGTTCTGAAATGTTGTTTTTTTTTGTTTTGTTTTGTTTTGTTTTAATTTGATGGTCAGATGGAGAGGGAGAAGGAGCATTTAATGTTCATATTTAGAAGCAGCAAACAAATATCCATGCTGGCCCACAAGGACACACATATAGTCATGCCTGGTGTTAGATTTCCGTTTTCCTATATTTTTTTGCAAGCCTGGCAAATCTCTAACTCTGCCATAGTGGCTGCAGTGCATGCTGCAATTGCACAGAGCTTGTTTTGTAAGACCGGATTTTTAAAATTTTCTCTGTTTTTTTTTAAGTAATTGCTGCTGTGCAGGGTTTTGCACCAATACAGCTGGAGCCATTTATGGATGGGTGTTGGAGTGCCCAGCTGACCCACCTGTGGGGGATTGGGGTGTAACTGGTCCCAGCATGGGGGAGAGCTGTGGCGGGGACGAGGAATCAGCCTGCGAGGCCTGACAAACACTTTGGGCATATGTCATTGTCAGTCGAGTCAGGCTGGGGACAGGGCTGTGGTTTAAAAATGATAACCAAGCTTCATAAATCAGAATGCTACTGCTGCAGTCAAACTTCCCTTGGAAAGTCTTTGAATTTGGGTAGTGCATACTAATAAATGAGCACCGGCTGCCTGCACCGGGCTCGCTCCGGCACAGCTCCCTCAAGGATGGAGGAGCAGCTTCCATCAGCAGCAGGGACACGGTGGTGATGGCTAAAACAAGCTGTCCCTCCAGAAAGGGAAAAGACAGAGTGATTAGAAGTTGACCTAATGCTTTTTGGCTTTCAAGATAAACTTTATAGGCCTGATTATGCAGAAAGTATTAGGCTGTGGCACGGAGCCTAAGCCAAGGGGTGAAGTCCTGGTGTGGCCGGAGTCACAAACTCCCATCAGTTCAGCAGAATGAGGATTTCATCCAAAGTTCACAGTGGAATAATTAGTGTCAGCTCAGTACTAATAAAACACAAGTAAATCTGTCCTGCTTTTAGCTTGCAAAATTTTACAAACAGCTAAAGGCTTAGGTGGAGCTGTTTTTATTTTACTTTGCGATACAAACCCTCAACAGCAGAACTTTAAAATGAAAGCCCGTTATTGCTTTCATACCATGCTCACTGCTCTGAGAGTGGGAAATTTCCTCTGGATCCACTGACCTTCAAAACAACAGGAGGAATGATATTAAAAACGTGGTGTTAAAGATGGTAACTGTGAATTAACATCCCAAACTCCATTTCAGCATTGCTGTTTTCAGCTTTGTGTCTCAGGCAGGCTGCTGCTCGGCTCACACAATATCCCAGGGATTTCACTGGGACTCTGCATGTCAACAGTAATCTATCTTCATGCTGCATGATTCAGGATCAGGTCATTAGTTTATACTTAGAATTAAATATTCAGTTTGATTTTAGTTCTGTGAAATGAGAGCCGAATATATAACACCTGATTTCAGAGAGCCTTGTAGTTTTGCAAGTCTCTAAAATCCATGGACATGCAGAAGCTGCTTTTACTCCTCTGCCCCTGAAATGATTATAGTTGGAATGTTATTGAGATTACAGTTTTCTTTAGATGTCTTGGATTATTTTCTAAATCCATTTCTAACCCCATTTCTCTGTGGCACTTAAATAAATGAGAAGAAATGAAAGATTTTTAATTTCTAAGAGAAAATGCAAAATTATTTCCTAAGCGCCTCCTTTCATCCTCTCAGATTTCCTCAGAAAAATAATATGATGACATCCTGATAGCTATGAAACCTAGCTATGAAAAAAGAGAGCTGATTTGTACTTTGTAGGGAAATATGGCCTGAAATTACATGTCTAATGTGTGGCAATTTTTAGCTGAATATCTATGCCTGGTTTCCTAGTAAAGCAGACTTTGCGTTGGACACACACAGACTGAACTGAGTAATTTTAATTTAATTGAATCTTTTATGTAGGCATTTTCCTTCTAGGGAACCTTGGCTAGCTATTCGTTTGTGAAACTTGCAATAAAATAGGAAGACAGCTCGTCAGGGATGGAAGGAAGGGGTAATATTTAAATTATGCTGACTTTGAAGACATTGCTTTTGATCCATTCCTCGATTTAAAAAAATATATATATGTATATTGGTGTTTAGTATTTAAGGATTCCTTTTGGTGACTACTTTTTTTCTCAAAACACTTATTCTGTAGATGCCTGATAGATAATTATGTCTACTTCAGGTTACTAGTGGGGACAAGAATGCAAAGTGCAGCATTGAAAATTGTATATCCTCACCTTCTTTGTCTAATTTGTCTAATTGCTTTGGATGCCTTTTTTCCCTTTAAAGCAAGGCCACCTAAAATATCTTTAAATAATCACAGTTAATCTAGTGCAAGAAAGGCAATCACAGCACTTGTGCATTCAGGCCTTTAGCTGAATCAGTTCCTGAACAGATAAAGTCCCATTCTGCGAGACAAACCTTGACTTTTTAAAGCCTTTCTGGAGTTATCACAGGGTGGAAATACGATGAGTTAAAAAGCAACACCAGAACTATGCGGTTGGGTGAGTAGGGTAAATCAAGATAGGTTTTGTCTGGAGTTTAATTCAAAGGGAAGTAGATTCTCTGCTGTGAAACTGGAAAGTTTCCATTCTTAAAGTTTTTGTGAATTGCTTTTAATTTTCCTAATTTTAGAAGAAACCTTTAACAGAAAGTGTCTGCCAGCAGAAAATTACCATATTGAGCTGGGGGAAGCACAGAGTTCATCATCCCTGGGCTGACCCCGCTCTGTTTACCCTGCTGGGGTGGGAGCAGTGGCCGGCCAAGCTCTGCTAGGCAGAGTGTATTACCCTGTCAGGGAGAGGCCAGGCTGCTGGATTCAGCCTGAACAAATTACATCTGTCTCTACATCCCCGAGCAAGGTAGCAGGGTTATAACTCAGTCTAAGCACCATTCACTCTTCTATTACCTTCATAACCAAGGTCATACTAATCAACTCAATTACCAGTCCTCTTGGACATTTTCATAATGTTTTCTGCTAGTTGCTCTCCTGTGAAAATCTCCCGGTCTAAGCAAATTAATGCCATTTTTATAACTATCTGCATTTCAGGTACAGTGATCATCTTTCAAAAGGCTGCTTCATGGCAACAAATACCAGCCAAATGTTAGAACAACAAGGATGGTCAGCTGCAATCTTATCTTGACCTCCTTTATTGTGAAAGCTAGTTTTAATATGCCTTAAAACAAAGACCTGTGTGTCAGAAATGAAGGATGTATGTTACTGTAGCTTTTAAGAATCATACAGGAGGGCTGATCAGGAAGCCTGAATTTATGTGCTGTTTAATTTTTGGAAAAATTTTGGAAAATCCTTTAAATGTTACATTCCTTGTTTCAGATGCAAAAGTAATCTTAGACTATCTTTCTTTAAAAGTTTTCTTAAAGCTAGTCTATCTCCCTAATTTTTATGTTTCTCTGAATGCTATTATCAAAACTTTTCCCTATACAGGATTGTAGTATAAATACTAATGCCTAAGTTTTTAATTTGGAAATTTCTAATATTTGCACAGACACGTCTTTTAAAATCTCCACAAAGTATTGTGGCATAGGGAAAAACAATCAGGGGAAACTAATTTCTTGTTAATTTAGATTTCTTCAGGGCTAAATTGTTCCCTAAGGCAGATTTTCCCACTGGAGAAATTCATTTGGTGTCTCTTTGGGACTTTAGTGTTCAGTGGAATAAACACTGTTTATTCCTCCTAATTCTCTGTGGGAGCTATTGAGACACAGCTGTGGAGTCTTGCCCTTGTGTGATTCCTTTGGGTACAGATATTTCATTTCCCATAGACCCAAGTCTCCTGTAACCCCTCACAAAAAATGCTTTTAGTTGAGTCTAGTTCCTACTAACTTATTTTCAAGTAGGCTCAGTGAATTTACAGGTGGTGTATGTTATTTCTAGCCATGCCTTGTCCTGCCTTCACCACCTCAGAAGCACCTATGATCCTGTGAGCTTCCTTGATGCATCCTGGGGTAAGAAAAAGGGTAAATGTGACCCAGCTGATGGCCCTGACCTTGCACTTAGAAAGGGTCTTGTCCACCCTTGTCAGGCTGAACCTGTTTTTTTGTAAAGTGGTTTGGCTATTTCCTAAGCCCTGAAAGTTCTAGGCAGCAAACTAACTTTGCTCTGCTCCGTCCTCTCAAAAATTTGTCACCTCTGTAAAACAAGACCTGCCTTAAAAATTAAAGTATTTAAAAATCTGAATTTCTAACCCCCACTGAAAGCAACCCTTCTGCAGAAGCATGAAAAAATGCATCATTTTTGCAATCAGGACAAGGTGAGAGACTGCCAGGCAGTTTATGCAACGTGGCTACCCTGGCCCAACACCCAGGAGAGTTTTTGCTACTTAACATTTCAATGTGTATATGATGTCCCATACACTGAACCATGAAGCCCAGTGGTTCTTGGAATATTGAATTGATATTGTAGCAGCTTGAGAACTGAGCTGCAGTAAATATGTTTTTGCTCTGCATTTGTGCTGTTGCTGTGAGCATTTAGCAAGGTGGCTGGCTCCAGGAAAATGGAAAACTTCTTTCCTGGAAACCAGCGTGGAACTAGAAATGTCAAGAAGTGTTTAAAAGATGAACTCCTAGATGCCTGAATTAATCAAGGCTCCTCTGTACATAGGTAACTTTTATTCACCTGCTTCTGGATGCTTCATTGAAGGGGCTGGGTCTGGGTCCAGGGTTTACTGGGTGTTTTACTGAAATTTTGGATAAAGAAATAATATTAAACCAAAACTTGTTCCATGTTAGGTCTTGAGGTGTGATAATCATATGGACAAAAATAAGGATGTTGCAACCCCCTGATTTTCTCTTTCACATATTAGTAATGTATTTGTCCCCCTTAAATGGACTCTGTGTTTTTCTGCCTCACTTTTTTGTCTCTGTTCAGCAGCGTCCGTGCTTTAATTCAAATGTGAACTTTCATTACTATCTGTGCCCCAAAGGAGGTGTTCACTGTTGTTAATAATGCAGAAGATTTTAATTTATGCTGCATCCAATGTAAAAATCACAGTACCCCTGCTGCTAGGAGCACATTTCCTTCCCCTTATACAAACTGGTTGTTCTGTGTTTATTACTGCTAATACTCTGCCAGCTTTTCTTAGTATTTTGATAAAGTTGACCAGAAGTCATTTTACCTTTGTAGCCATTATACTGATGTATAATTCTCTTTTATTGATCAGTCCTCAACATATGACTATAATAATTTTGAGTGCAATAAGCAATGTTATGAAGGATTTTGCTTCTTCATTCTGTTTGTTTGAAGTCTCAACTGTAGGGCCAATTTTCACATTCCTTAAAGAAAGAATTGCTAAAATAAATTCAATCACAGAAGCTTTTAAAATTTGAAATCCCAGGAAGCTAATTAGCATTTCCTTTTAAGACTGCTTCCTGCTTTTTTATGTACATATAGATTTGGACCTCAGATGGGATTGGCACCTTTCCAACATCAAGATCAGGTGATTTCTTTTTAATTTTTTTTTATTTTGCCCTGCAGAGCATTAAGTTTTTGTAGAGCATTATGGCAATTGAAAACCAAAAAACAACAACAAAAAAGGGAAAAAAAGTCCATTATTGTTGCCTTTTTTCCCCCCTAGTACACAGCAATCGTTTATTAACATGGTACTTTAAAATTTGTGGATGTGTTGTTTTGCTTCACAGTCAGGTGATAAAGCCATACAAAAGTACAGTGATATTGTGCAATCTGCCTGTTTTCCAGCAGTAAATGCAGCATTTGGATATGAAATACTTTTATAATCCATGCATATTATAGTGCAGCAAGCTGCTCGTTTGTTCACAGGCTGGCTGGCAAACATTGCAATTGTGTGAGATACAGCACAAAATGCTGGATACAACAGCTACACGACTAAATCTACACAAGAGCAGTGTGATCTCTCAGTAAATCATTGCACATCACATCCACTTTATAACCTTAAAGAGGTGCCAAGTAAAATGGAGACTTTGGTCACATAAATAATGAGAGATTCATGTTTCCTTCTTAAATCTGTATACTCAAACAAAGGCCTAGGTGGAATGTTAATATCAGACTCTGGTGGTTTTTTTTGTTTTTTTTCTGTCTCACACTCCCAGTGTAAAGTCAGTTTGCACAGTGTTTTTTGCTTCCTTTAGGGTATGATCCACATTAGGCTCTGCATCAAGCCTTTGCACCCATGTGCACATTTTTATTTTTAAAGGAAGCATAGAGGCCTGTGAGCTGATGCAGAGCAGGGGGGATAAGGGAATAATGATGCAGGTTTTAATAAAGAAATCCTTCCCATGAGGAAGGAGAGGTGAGGACTGTGGCCTTAATAAAAGAAAGAAAAAAATCTGCCAGCATCAAGGAAAAAAAATTAAATTTGAAGTTCAACATGTAAGCTTGATATGCTTACAAAGAGAAGTGTTTACAACCTTTGAAGAAAATCGGGATTTTTGTTATTTATTAAGGGTCCTTGGAGTAAAGAAAGGGGGGCTCCATTTAGCAGGGTTCCCTGGAGTTGCTCTGTGGGACAGGAACGTAAAACAGCGATTTCCTGCGTTGTGTCATAGTCCAAAGTTTGAATAGGATAGACTTCAATACCAGCAGCCAGGCAAAGGGTCTATCCTGCACATTATTCACAGTTATTTTTTAAAAGTATCTATGACAGGATGCTGATAAATATCTGTATAATTAATGAGTCATGGTTCATGTTAGCCAGATCTTTAGTGATATTTTCGCTTTATAGATATTCAAGTACTGGTGGGAAAATAGCTGATGATTGTCAGGTTTGGGTACACTTTCCATTTGCTTCGCTGCTCTAAATCATTAGTCAAGTAGTATTTATAAACCTGTGCTCAGTAATTATAGTACTTTTCTTGAGATGGAACTTTCATCTGATACTCCCCAAGTCAGGACACTCTCCTGACTCTGTGTTTTGTCATTTCTCACTCTTGCTGAAGGCAAGGCAAAAGGGCTTGGATGATATAAAACCTGTAGCACTGAGTTACCAATATCTCCATATGTGAATGTTACCCAGCTCAGAGAAAATTCCTGTGGTGGATTCACATGTGTGATGCCATAACAGTAAATCACACTGTGGCTCCATTAGACAGGAGGAATTATTTTAAGGATTTAAGAATTTTTAATCTCAACCCATTTTTCCTTTCAATAGCAAGTTGTGGTAGCTGATATCCATGTCAGTACCTAAGCTGGGCTAGCTGCTGTATGTGACAGCTACTGATGCTTCTTTTTCTGCCTTCAGCCAAAGGAAAATAAAGTACCTGAAACAAAAACCAGTAATTCCTCTGCCATCCCAGAAAATATGTTTCCTTCTACTCTTCCACAACTAGACAAGCAACATCTCTGTGCTATGGTGATAGGCTTCACCAAACTTGTACCTGACTCAGGACTCTGTAGGAGAGCAAAGAAATTTTAAAGCACATTTTAAAATCTTTTTTGACCATCTTGTTCCCTATGCCCCTTTCTTTTCCTCTTAATGGATTTTCACAGTATTTCTCACATGAATGTAGAGAGTTGTGACAGGCTGATAACCCTGCACTGAAATTTTGGGTGCTGTAGATGCTTTGCAACTGGTCACTTTGACTCTGTTTCCCTCATTTTCAGATTTTTAAGACCTAAAAAAATTCCTCCTGCAGATGTGGCATTTTTGTTTGCAGTTTATCTTTCTGCCATGACTGTGGTTTCAGGTGGAGCCTTGCACAGGGGCTGTCTTCTGACACTGCCTGTTTGGCAAGGGAAAAAAGGGAGAGGTTCTGAATGATGTTTCTCACGTGCAGTATCTGCCTTTGGCACTCCTGGCCACGTGGGACTGATCTGGATTGAACCCCTCCACAACTGTTGTTTGCTGTGTAGATCAGATTTTTTAGGTGACACATTATCAGTTATGCATGAAGTGATGGATTCCTGCTTAATTCTGGTGGCTCCCAGCAGCAGAGTCCCTTGGTGCCCTTCATTTGCCTCAACGAGGGGAATCACTGCGGTCATATGCAAATCTGGCCATAATTACCCACGACTTTCTTCCTTCCACACTGACTGGCTGCTCCAGGTCTGCCAGGAAACTTCACCCCTGAGCTTATCCCCGAGCCAGAAGTGTTTCCTTTGCTCTCCAGAATCAGCACTGATTTTGTTCCGAAGCAGCTCTAAGCCCTGGTTTGGTCGGACGGCACAAAATCTTCTTCACTTTGCAAACTACAGCCCAGCCCAGCTGGTTTTCTAGAGTTGATAATTTTATTTTCAATAATACAACTCTAGAGAGTCTCAGGTTGTTGGCCACCAGGACAATGGCACATCTCTAGCCAAAGCAGAGGAGTTAATTTGTGATGGGGTAACCTTTATGTCTTGGTGAAGGGGTGAGTGTGTGAGGTTTGTGTCAGACTGGGAATATGCCTGCAAATAGACATTTCTATGGGTAATAAAGTCACTTAAATGTACACTCACCCAAACTGGACACCATAAGTCAAAAGTTATGCTGTTTTAATGAGACCTTTATAATTAGGTTGTTCATTTGCTGGGTGAGATTGTCATTAGGAATGGAAGGCTTTATTAATTCACCTTTTTATATAAAGAATATAATGAATCACTAATATTCTTATAGATACAGACCACGATTATTTCTGCTTCCTGCCTTGCAAACATCTTGTTTCAAATTAGGTTTATCTGCTGTCTAAAACTAAATACAATGAATAGATGTATAATAAAATCTTTTAATTGTCTTAGCATATGTTGCTTTTATTAGGTGAGAATAATTGCATTCATGGGATCACCTACAAAGTCCTTTAGAATATAAAATTGAAATGGCTTCACACTGAGTGCACAAGTCCTTCTGAGCCGTGCCATTTTCCCCTTCACTGCCTCTTGTCCCCCTTTCGCTGTAAAGTTCACATTGAAGTGTGACAAGAGACACTTGACAACTGACACATGCTGGATCTTATCAGCAGTGAGTGCAGTCATGGGCCCTGACTGAAGAGCGATTGTCATTTCTACACCATTTATTCCTCTCCTAGCCTCATTGCTTGCTTCCTTTCTGAGGAAATTTTCCCTGTTAAAGTACTGTACTTGTCGCTCTTTTTTGGTGCATGTCTGTGGGGGTTTTTTACTTTTTTTTTTCCCCCCTCACGAAAGGATTTTGTTATGCATTCATCCCATAGGCAAGCCTCTAACAGACTTCCTCTAACCTCTTACTGTCAGGACTGCTCTAAGCTGATTCAGGCTAATAAAAGCAACCCAACAAAGCTTTGATGGTGTCATTACATCTTCCTTAAATCCCCTTCCTTGCTAACATCCAATAATTCTATTACCTCTAATCAATTCACAGGCTATTTTATTTGAAAGGAAGAGAAATCAACTTCAAACCATGCCGGTGCAGTTTGCCCAGCATCCACAGAAGGTGATGATGTTTCTGCCATGGCTTCAATTGACTCTTTAAGTGAGTTCTGGGCTATTGAGCAGTCCGAACTTTTATCTGTGCTCTGCCAGCCCAAGCCAACAACAGCAGAAAATAGACTGTTGTTGCCTCTTGGAAGGTCTTCCACTTCTACATAACACTGTGTCATTTGTTTAGTTTAGACAGTATAAGCAATAGATAATTTGAAAGTATTGAGAATAAAGCAAGAAGCTTGCAGGAGTTTGACCATTCCCTTTTAAATTAATTGTCCCTACAATTCTTTGTATCGGAGCTCCCTTATTTTTCCTTTTTTGAACAAGAATTTTTCCCCTATTGTTTTAACTTACTAGAGCTTTCACGCGTGCTCAGTCCCACCAGATGATTGCTGGGTTCTGTCATTAATACTGCAGAGATGTCTGAGCAAGCTCTGGGGCTATGTTCATGCATCGTTGTCTGATGGGGGCTGTGTCTGCCAAAAATCTTATTGCCCCCGGCTCACGTCAAGCGCCGCGTCACGACTGCTCTGACAGAGCTGCTGCCACTGCTGCCCTAACACAGCTCTGGCAAAATAAGCTGGGTATCTTCAGCAGCTTAAATAATAGGTCTCTGCTAAGGCAGCCTCCAACTGGATCATCTGGGTGATTACAGGAGCAGCTGGGGCTGCAGGAAGCACAGGGTGGTACCTGCTGGCAGGCAGGGGGTGATGAGCAGCAAGGTGTGGGGCAGAGGTTCTGACATCTTGGACTGACATAGAAGGAGCCAGTGAAGGACTTCAGAACATACTCTACATAATCAAACTTGGGTCCCCAAAGAAATTTCAGCTACATCATCTACCTACAGAAATGTACCCTTCTTAGCTGGTAATTATTCCTGGTTTTGTGGTAGCATGAAACATAAATGTGCATTAGGCATCAAGATGCCCCAGGAGCTTGATACTGAGCAGATGGATGACACCCAGGCCCTTACCCCAAGGAAACTAGGGTGTAGTTAGGAGAATACACTGTCCATAACTTGCTGCTGAGAGTCTTCATGTTCAGAACTAGATAAATTTTATCTGGGTTAAATTTTATCTGTCTTGTTTCTAGTAGATGTTTAAGAGTCTGTTGCTATTGTTCCTTTTCTTAATGAAAAACATGCATCATCTCATCACGCATTGGTTTCCTCCTTTATCTCTTCTGCTACACAAAGGCAGAGTGGTGGGCATCCTGTTTTCTCCCACGCTGTCGTAGTTGTTGCTTTCAGAATAAGTTGGGTTTAAGCTCTGAACTGAGGAGGAATTCATTGCTGTCCTCGTGTTGGTTAGCAGTTACTCACGCAGAGCCCCTGGGATGACTCAGCTGAGCGTGGGCAGCAAACCAACACAAGTCAGGATTGCCTGTGCTCTGTACCCAACATCTACTCTGCTCGTTAAACCATGGCCTGGATTGTTTGGAAACACGAGGACCTTGTTTTCTACCTTGTATGTTCATATCCTAAGAATAAAGCACATCTTTTCTGTAAACATCTGTCAATCAGATAAAAATTACAGAAGCTTCTCAGAGCATGGCTTGGAGACGCTGCTTGTAATTTCAGTTGTCACGCACAGTGCACCTTGTACAGCAGGATTTCATTGCTCTCAATTGCCAGGGGAGATTTCTGAGTGTACGTGACATGTAAATGACACTGGTGTCACTGCACATAAGCCTGTGGTTGGGCTCGTGTCTGTTCCCACGTGTGCTACCTCTGAACCTGCACGTCACAGGCCCCCCCAGCCCCGTCTGGGGCTGTGGCCATGGGATCAGGAGCTGCATGATTGCCCTGCAGCAGTGTCTGATGGAGGGTGCTGGCCCAGCCTGGGGGGCCCCACAGCAGCAGCGTCCCCAGACGTTCCTTCCCCTGCGCTGAGTGAGAGGCCAGGGATGGGAAGTGGAATAATTGATTCTGATTGGAGCGAAATTAAAATTTAGAACCTGGGTAGCAGTGGTGATTTACGGCACTGTGACTGAGCTATAGGTTTTAATAATGTATTTTAGCTCCTACAAAGATGGAAGAAATGTACCAAATTCTATTAGTCTAAAAAAGAGAGGGAGCTTTGCATGGAGGTGCTTGTTCCAAAAAGCAAAGTTCATCTGAATTTCTTTGTCTGATCATCTCAGGAAACAAGAAACGTTTAAATGTACTTTTTGTGCATGCAAATGACCGTTCTGATTCTGGTCATGATAATCGAAGTTCAGTTTTTCACATTACCATTTTTTTAACTTCTCCAGTACACCAGCAGGCAAAAAGTACCTAGAGAAGGTATTTAAAGTCATTCAGAATATAAATTTTTGTCTGCCAAATTAAACTCTTTGTATCAGAATCCCTGGATTTCCAGACAAATATTCTTTTTTATATTATGATTGATGACCTGAATCATAACAAAAATTTTGCCCTACTATGACCACACTCAAGGAGAGAAGAGGTAGACAGGTAATATGCAGGTTAATATTTTCTTTAGGTCTACATACCACTTGTTTATTTAGAGATAATTTGATTGAACAGGCAAAGATCATGTGAGAAGAGGTTTTGTTAGTAGTGTGTTTCTAGATCAATCATAGTTTGATTACTGGAAATCCATCCTATTATCAGATATATTTCTCATCAAATATTAATTAGACGTGTGGACAATACTATGGAACTTCATCACTTTGTCACAATGTTTGTTAACCAAATGTCATTTTCTTTGCATTTTAAAATAGATATTTGTTTTATTGAATTAAAATGTTGGAGTTTGCTTTCTTTAAAATAAATTTTAAAATAGTTTTTCTAGTACCAAGACATTGAAAAGAGACCCCGACATCTGCATTTCATAGTCAAAAGCTGGAGAAATAGAAACCATGAATCCAGTTCTGGAGTTAGGCTTGATGCGTTTGTGAGAGAGAAGAAACTGTAGGACTGTAGAAAAAATGGAAACAGGAAAGAAAATTATGAGGCAAGCTTGACAAAGTGAATTTCTTAATTAGTTAAATCACCTGTGGGATCAGAAACTGGAGCTGCCCATGGCCTGCAGTCAATAAAGGGGTTCTCTCACCTTTCTCAGTCTTTGATGTCAACACCAGGTATAACAGAGAAAAACATTTTGATATAAGATTCAAAAATCCTGCCTGGTCAGGATGAGGTGGATTTCAACAACCATGGTAATTCCTAAACCAATTTGATTTCCAGGTTCTCCATGATGTGATATCGGGGAATCCCAAGCAGAGAAGTGGTTGGTTTGGAAGGGATGAACTGGAAGGAAAGGAGATATAAGCAAGGGAGTGCATGGGAAGAGAAAAAGAGTGAAGATCAGGAGGAAAGAGTTATGAGAACCTTCTGTATTAGAATGTAAGAGGGATGATAATTAATTTTGTTCCTGGCACAATGAAACTGCTTAGAGGGAGAAGTTATTAGCTCTCCTTGATCGTTAAACCAAATGGAGAATTTGGAATGCAGACAGCAGGGAAAACAGAGGTTTTGAGGAAGAAGATGACTTGCTCTTTTATTAGAACTATGTGCACCCGATGTAATTGCCATCTGAGCTCTGGAATAGCAAGTTATGGCTTTTCAGCAGCAAGGAATGTGAAATGGGTAGCTGGCCTTCGGAGTGGTGGAGTGTAGATAAGCACAGCCTAAGCAGCAGTTGTGGTTGTGTCTGCTGGGAGCATCAGGGAGGATGCCCTGCAGACCGACACCGGCAGCGCGGCGGTTCCACGGGGCAGGTTTGACACTGCTGTGGCACTCACCCCCAGAATTGTTTGGGGTCTGCTTGCTCACCAGGAAAGGCAGAAGAAAAAATTGTCATTTTGGGAAATGTTGAGGACAAATTGCTTTGACATTCAGTAAATCAGGATAAAACCTTGTACCTATCATCAGCCTCCTGTTTTGCCTGTTATTTCTTTGCAAAATGATAGAAAACAGTCATCTGAGACACATGTCTAGGCATTAATCAGGCCAAACCCATCAATTCAACAGTGATGCTCTTATTTTATCCAGACTGTACTCTGTTGCAAGAAGCCACATTATTTCTGCATAAATTCTTCTCCCTTTTCCTGTATATTTTTGCCTTTCCGCCTTCTGACTGGTATTTGCTGAAGATATCTATGCACAAAGAGCCTTTTTCTCCTGTGCCCTTCCTGCCCACGTATTACAATTGAGCCCAAGTAACACGACAAGCGGTTGCTGTAGAAGTTACTGAGATATAAACAGAGAGACACAGCCTTTGTTATCTAGACATGAAGGAGGAAATGGAGAGCGGGGAGGGGCGGGGAGGTTTTTTTATTAACTTGCAGTTAGAATGGATTTGAGCTGCAACATCAGTGGGAAGGTATATATTTACCTTTAAGTGCCTTGCTTAGTTCTGTGTGTTCATACGAGCTCCCTTTTACGGTGTGCAATTTCTCTCACAGATTCCAGAACCCCCCTCTTCAATGGACTCTTGCAAGGCAGCAGAGCTAGGCCATCTCAGCAGAGAAAATTACAAATTACTAATTTAAGTGCTTCTTAGAATCATTTCCTTTTTGTTTTGTATAATTTCCACACTTATAAAATCAAACTCTCAGTTAAATGTTTATACAGTAATTCAGCCAGCTTAAGCCATCTGCTAGCGTGGCATCTGCAGAGCTGTTTTGTTGCTTCCTCGGCATTGTTTCCTTCACACATCTTTGTAGCCTGGTATTTTGGTTGCAAAAGGATCATTTTATTTTTCAACACAAAAGAAGTGCTGTTTATATCTCTGGATCTAATTGTCAGCTTTATTTCCAAACTCTACCTCAAATCAAGTTCTTATGCCTCTAAAAACCTTATTCTGACTGACATTTACTTTTCAAAACCTATATTCAGTCTTATCTTGCTCTTTTATTATACCTGCCTCTATATCAGTATTTGAAAAAATCCTTATCATTTGTGAAGAGTATAGGTGGGCTTGGAGCATTAGTATTCATACTTGCATGTTAACAACTGTTGTAACGTGTACCAGAGGGAAAATATTATTTCTTGTAAATGCTCAATAATTACAGTCTTTATTGCATCAAAACCTGTGCTTTGACAGATAGTGGAAAGCTTTCAAAGTTTGTGTGGGATGGATGACAGATAGCTGCAGGTGGAAAATATTTTTTTAGGTATTGGGTTTTCAATCCCTGATACTGTAAATATTCTTCCAAAATAACATTAACCTTCCACGCAGGGTTGGTAGTGTTCAATGATAATACATGTATTAGCAAAAGATACCTGGGAAATAATTCTTAATGATTCCATCTAATTAATCTATGGTTGGGACATTAATGTCTCTTTTCATTAAGTTGGGAAGTATGAAAGACTAGAAAATTACTGCTGTGCTGGATTTAGTGCTTTAGGTATAATTTGAATGGATGTGCTAAATTCTTGGTCGTAACTTGCACTATCACCTAGTCTAAGACAAATTAAAAGGGAAGCTTATCTGCTATTGCACTTTCCAAGAATACTTTGGATGCTTCTGAGCCATTTGCAGCATATGCCTTTGTGAAGGGATTTTTTTATGTATACACATCCTGTGAGACATTCTCCAATAATTTCCAGTACATGTGATATCTGGGGTTATGTGAACACCGACACACAAAATGAGGCTGGATGGTCACTTTTTCTGTTTTGCTTTTCTTTTGGAGTATTTTTTCAAGTGTTCTATCTTACTGGATAAACATTTGCATTTGCAATGAAGTCGTATCAACCAGAAGCCCACTGCAAATGAGGTCATGAGAAGGCTGAGGAAGTTCATCTGAACTTGCAATTCTTTTGTTTGGGATGTAGATGTTCTAATCAAGTTTGTGCTTTGGTCAACTGGACCTAACACCGTGATTTGTGCTGAAAGATTAACTCCTGTGTTTTAAGAGTTTAATGAGGACAATAGTGAAGCTGCCACCATGTTTGGACACATCCTGGGTTTTGTGTGAAATGCCTGAGCCTCTGGAGTTTTAAGTGCCTCTTGAGTGTCAAGACACCTCAATAACCTAATGGGATTTTAGGTTTTCAATGAGTTTGAGAGATATCCAGTTGTGTTTATTCCATCTTGAACACTATGCTTGCAATGTTTGGTCTATTGAAGTCAATGACAAGGCTCCCACTGACTTTAATGGGATCAGAATTGCCAACCTAGAGAGAAAAGGCAGCGGGATGTAAGATTTCTGTCAACTGCCTTTAATACTGCATCCAAATTGAGAAGGCCACTTCTCTTACTTGGAGGTTGTGGGGATGCTAAAGTGTACTTGACAGATGTCTTGCCAAAGGTTCAAGCTGATTGCTGAGAAGGAGCTCTCAGCAGCCTCTCGCAGACCGATAGTGAATGCAAGTTGGGCTTGAGCATCACTCCATTCAGAGTGATTAAACAAGGCAGAGACAAACTATCTGACATCAAGTGCTGCCACGTTTTATTAGCCCCTTGCATCACACAGAAGGCCAGAAGGCACCAGCCAGATATGTGGGCAGATATAAGATGTTCAGATTCCAGCTATGCTTAACTGATAATGCTCCTGAAAAACAAATTTGCTGTGGCTGCTGCAAGGGTTCAAATCTGACCTTTCATCTTTTTTTTCAGTGATTAGATGGACCAGCCAAAACTGTAGACCACAGCACCGTTTCAGATCACCAGTAACTTTCTGAGGAAGGATTTTTTTCCAAGAAAAAGTCCAAGGAGCTGAGACAAAGGGTTTGATTTTGTACCTGAACCGTTTGTTTCACAGATGGGACTCCCTATGGAATGTCATTCCTTGAGAAGTCAGCAGGGGTCACTTAAGTTCATTATTTTGCAGCAAATTCACTTTTGGACTTGTCAGAAAGTAAGCACTAAATATCCTTTAGATATTTATCATTTATGCCACTGAGTGATTTTTTTCCCTTCTGTAATCTAACTAGGCTGAAAAAAAAGTGTTCAAAAGTAAGGAGAGTTAGATAGCACAGTTCCAATACAGCAGTTGGACAGAACATCTATTTCACATTGCCAGCTGAAAAAGATTGTGCCACTTAAGAGCACATTGTACTTTAATAGAAATTTATTGTCAAAAGAGTATCCTCATAGCAAGATATGGCATTGTGGCAAAACAAGGGGTAGAGATCTTTTTAAACACCATCATTTTTACTTGTATGTAGCAAAGGGAAAACAGTGAGATAGAGTCAACTGACTGGCACCAACAGGAAAGGATCTTTGTGTTTCCTGGAAGCCCAGGCACATTTCCCTTCCTCCTGTTGGAGAAAGGAGAGGTGTGTTTCCCATCAAAAGAAAGCATTTCTCTCTTTGAGTGACAACACACGTGCACACACACACTGTGGAGGTTCCTGCAGCTCCAGCTTCCCATTCCAGGGTCTCCCCAGGCTCAGGGAATTGTCCCCCTTTCCTCTCACCACTGGTGTGCTCAGCCCCCTCCTCTGCCCTGGCTTCTGGGTGGAGCATCTTAGGTCTGCCATAAGCAAAGCTTTGGCTGCATTTTTGGAAAGGGATACAGATCCAAATATTGAGAAAGCTAAATTTCCAATCATGGTTGCTTCATAAAGGTCTATTTAACGGCATCATTTAAAAGGAAGGCCTCTGAAATCCACGTGGCCTCCAGCAGAAATCCTATATTTTTCTATACATTTGGTTTGTATTTCAAAATTTTTCATGTATGACAAGCAATTTATTGAAGTTGCAGTAGAATTCACCAGTTTTCAAGGTGGGCTCACCGCAGTCCACCTTGAACATCAACCAGAGGAGTAGCTCAAAAAAACCTTTCACCTTTGTGGTGAGCAGGATATTTCCTTGTTTATGAGAATATCATGCTGTTGTCAAGAAAAATGAGGATGTAAAAAAGCTGGGATGGGAAGAGCCCCAAATTTTTTTGAAGCATTGAGAGTCATGTGTGGTCTTGGAGCCGGAGCTCCTTTAATCCTGAGTTAGTGCCAGCTAAAACTAACTGGTTTATAAATATCATACAGAAATCAGAATTGCTAGCTACATGATCCAGAAGACCTCTGCATCCATCTGTTTTGTACCCAGAGCAGTTTGGAGTTGTTTTAACTACCTGCCTAACTCGATCAGGACACGCTGTGCTCTTGGGGAGCCTTGGCATTGCAGGTTCCTGCTTTTCTGTTAGTGCCAGGACACGGAGCAGCAGGGCTCTCTGAGCTCCCATTCCTCATCCTCCCTTGCACTGCAGTTTTTGTGGCTAGAGTGAGTGAGAGCTACAACAAAAGGAAGCTAGTGCTTCTCCCAAATTAGAGTGTCTTTTGCCAGGGGAGTTTAAGAGGTGCATGGCTTAGTATAGCAGCTTTGGCATCGTTAGTACTGCAGCAGAGAAGGCTGTCCAAGAAGCCTGGCTGAGGCTGGAAGGAGGTGCTACAGACAAATGAAGAGGACACCATAAAGCCTCTAATCCTCCCAGAGATAAAGCACTGAGGGAGCTAATCAGGGACACATAAATTATCAGCATAGCAAATGTAAGGAAGAGCATTGCACAGAGAGCAAAATGGAGTTCAGCAGAACATAGGTCTGACCAGATGTGCAAACACACACCTAAGCTGATAGAAATAGGAACAAGGAATATGCAGTCTTCAGCAAAATTTAGGATGACCCAGTAATGTTGTTCCTGTCCTTCTGTGGAGCTTAGACCTGACTTTCTTCACTCTCTTTGTTCTCCTATTGATTAACCTGGGTCTGAATATTATCTTTTTACATTACTTTTTTCTTTGCTACTTGGTTTGTTGCAGTTTATTCATTGTGTGATTGTCCTAAAAGAGCAAAGGGACTTCAACATAGCAACTGTAGGCACAGAGTTACAGAGGTGCTTTGTAATCTGACAAGGTGAAGAAGTATCAATAGCCCAATGTACAAAACTCTGCTACTAGATGTGAATATGATATATGTGTGTGAGGATCTCCATGAGCAGTACCAAACAATTGCATGAAAAGTGGCTATAGGTGCTCAGATACTTTATGAATGTTCATTTGACATTTTAAATGTAAATATATAAATATACACATGCTCTTTAGAATTTCAGCATTGGAGAAAGAGAACCTGCTGCTGGGCAATATCAGTTCCTGCATCTGTAGAACTGCTGTTGGACATGTACTGATTTCCTAATGATAGTCAAAGTGATCATTCAACCTACGTTTAGCATGCTGAGATTTAAAATGCAAAACATTTTGCAACATCATGCAAATGTCAACTCTGCCTATGTTCTAGGGTGCATGTCCAGAGGAGGAAACAATGAGTTTATTCTTCTCCCCAATTAGTCTTTTGTGAAAGACTCAGTTATGTCTCCAACTATCACACTGAACACGCACTAAAGCAGCACATTAGTGTGCCTTTTAATGCTTCTTAGGAGTGGATCAAAAGAAATGTCAGGTGCACTTTACATTCCTCCTGTGATGTGTCTGAGGCTGTTGGTGCATCACCTCTGCAAGGGCCGTTGTTCCCAGCCTGCCATGCTCGGGCTGCAGTCACTCTGCTGGGACACTGCCCTCCAAAAATGCTCAGGGATTTACCTCCATCCCACTGCACCTTGTGTCTTGGCTCTACAGCTGGAGGAAGCCAGTAGAGTCCTGCTGCTGTCACCAAAAGCAGTGTTTGCCTTTGCTTTTCAGTGGGAGAAAGCGTTGTTGAAATCAGTCCTGGAGAAAACATCTTAAAACTCAAGATGCCAGAAAATTGAACTTAATTAGTGGGAGCAAACTTGCAAACCTCCGCAGCAAACTGTTATTATTTTGCTTGCTTGCTTGAGGGAATATGTCAGAGCAGTGTTTACCTTTTCTTAGTACAAGCTTGGCTGTTCTACCCATCATTTACTTTTACATGATTAGCAGGTGAACTTGTAGCTCTGTCACTCTAAACACAGGGTGCTTAAAATGTGCAAGAGACAACTTTCCTTAACCAGGACAGCATTGTCATTGCACTGGCCCTGGGTGCCTTGGCTCCACAACAGAGTGGTGACTGATGTTGTCAGCACGTGGCTCTTGTTGGAGTATGGGGCTGATATTGGCCAAAAGATTGCAGAGTGCATTTGGCATGTGAGACACAGCCAGGATATCATGGGCCCTCTCTTCTGCACCAGATACTGAGAATAGAGCTGGGCCTCTGAGGTTTGCAGAGCTGAGTACAGCTTAAAAATGGAGGAGAGAAACAGAAACAGAAAATGTACCCAGTGTCAGCTATAGGGGTGAAACTGCAAAGCAGGAGACAAGGTTAAGGAAAGTATGTGAGGAGCAAGAAAGCAGAAACACTGCAGGATGACATGGACGAGGACAAGAAGCTGGAATTAATGCAGAAGTGGGGAAGCAGTGAGAAGGGTTCAAGTTTTGTAACAAAGTTCATTTCTATATGTTTTCCACTTTCAAATGAATGCTTTGAATAAATAGTACTTTCATTTCCCGTGAGGCAGAGGTGAATAATAAGTACCTCATCTGGGGACGCCGATCTCCCCAACATCAGTCATCTGCTCGCAGCCTTACACTCTGGCAGTGCTTTGGCTGAGCAAATTAGCCTGAAGTGTTGTGCCCTTGGCTGGCAAATCCTTTCAACCCGGTTGAATGGACAAAATGAATACCCAGATTGTTCCTACGTCTGTTATTCTCTCGTGTTTATCTGGCTGAGCTGTCAGTCAGGCCATTATAACTGTGGTGCACACTCAAATGACTTGTCCACTCACAAAAGCAGAGTCTGTTGATGATAAGCTAAACAAAACTGGAGAGCGACTGCTGACAGAGTCGGGGATCTTGCGAATGTCTCAGGTAAAAGCAGAAATGCAATTTGGGAAGGTACAGACCAAGCTTTTCTTAGGCTTGTGTAGTTTTAAAGTGTTCACTGGGATTTGTCAGCAGACGATAAATGGGTGTTTGTAATGAATTGGGTTCCTCTCTACTTTAAACAAATTAAGTGGCACGAAGAAGATTTCTGAAACTTGAATGTAAGGTTATATTGCACTTCCAATAATTAATTAGCCTGAAAAGACATAATTTACTCAAGCAAGCTTTGCCAGGGTTGCCATGTGCTGGGAGAAGGGGCAAAAACCCACAGTGCATTGGGTGGGCTGCGTGGGGCTGCGGGGAGTGGCCAAGCTTTCCCAAAGGGCTCTGCACAGCCAGCCCTGGGCTTTAGTTGCCCTCTATCTCCTTCCCAGACAGGGAAACCCAGCATCTTACTTTCTGCAGTGGAGAGAAAAGACAGGACTGAGTAAGACTGCAATGGTTTAAATCCTCATAAGTGTCATGAAGAGGCAGAGGAAAACTTAAGCAAAGAAGGTCCTATGTCTTGCTGAGAGTTTGTTAAGATGCACAGTTAGGGAGAGAGATGCTGCTGAGAGCGTGGCACAGCACGGCAACAACTCTTTTATCAGCAGCTGGTGCCTTCAAAATCCCAACCCCAGTAGCCTTGTTGGTGGTGATGATAACTGTAACGGATGGAACAGCTATTTTTCATCAAATGCTTGTTAGTCAATTTATTAGACTCCTAATATACTAATGCACTCATTTGGCAGGCATCTCAGCAAACGAGGCTGGCAGTGGAGTGTACTCACTCAAAGTCACGGTAACTCGCAGGTTGCTGATTTCTCATCAGCACTCAGAAGATAATTTGCAAATGTGCCATTTATCATTATGTGCTTTGTAGAAGCAGATCTTGTGAATGGGATAAACAGATAAGAGAGTCTAATAATGAACATTTCCTTCCCAGACAACACTGTCAGCTTCTAGAGTATTATGTTTTATATACCTTGCAGATGCTGAACCTCTGTGTGCACTGGAGTTTGCCTGTGCTAGTGAAATAGCTGGGCACACAGCTTTTTAAGGATGGCTGATAGTGCACTTATCCACCTCTCTGCTCACAGGACACAGAGCTGAATCAGATTAGACATTGTCTTCTGGAAGACATAAGATTTCTTTTTGTTGCAGTTTAAAAGCAATGGGCATGTGTGGACTTCACCATGAAAAGCCACCACTTACCTTCCAGCTTTCCTTTTCTCTCTGGAAACACGAGCATCTGTGAAAGCCACTGTTAAAGGCAGCAAAAGGATTATTCAGAGGCGGGATGGTGTGGATTTTATGGCAGAGGTTGCTGAAGGAGCACTTTTTTCCACACCAAAGACAACAGGCTTTATGGATGCTCTGACCTGCACTGCTGTCCAGCACTGTGTTTGAGTCTGCATTGCTGGCTTCTTTTTATTTGCTTGTTCACTTTTTACTGGGAAGAAGTAGAAAGTAACAGGAGCCCAGCGATCAGTCAGCAAATGTGATTCCCATCTCTCTTTGTGACATTCAGGGTGGAAGCCCTGCATACAAATCATTACTGCTTATTTTTGCTTCTGCAGATGTGATTTTATTAAATGAAAGGTGTAACAAGAAGACCAGCATAGGCAGGAGCCCTTTTGCCAAATGGCTCTGTGTGCTTAGCTCTGTGACTGCTCTCCAGCAGAGCTGGGAAACCATGCAAAGATATTGATAATTGATTCCATTTTATATAAGTTAAAAACTAGCTTTTCCCTCCTAGTGTGAAGGTAATGGGTTTTGTCTGTAGAAAGATAATAATTCTATGAACCATTTCTACGCCCTCTACTAAAGAATAGTACAGCTTGCACTTGAACGTAATGCCCGTGTCAGCTCAGCTTTTTAAACATTCGTCTTAAAAGAGTCTTCAAGGACTGGAAAGAGATCTTCCCCAGACACCAAGCTAAGTTTGAGGAACTTAAAAAGTCATGAGGATCCTGTCAATTAATGTGTTTATTCTCATACGCCTACTCTGGAAAAAAACATCTTTAGACATGAAAGCTGTTTTCTTTCAATTAAAAAGTTGTTGTTGCATTTAGTTTTCATAGATAATGGAGAGGGGATTTTTTTTTTCCTCCCCTCTACTGTACTGGAGGATAAATGCATCTTTTTTTACCTCTTACCTTTTTCCTCAGAGTAATCTTCATTTACTGCATGAACAAAAAAAAAAAGAAGGAAGAAGAGAGCTAAATTGAAACCTTGTCTCCAAATCTGTATGCAGGAGGTGACTTGATTTAGAAGCTTTAGGTAATTTCTTTTTTGTTCACACTCCTTCAGTTGAAAGGCTTCCACAAACAGTGTTACAGCACGGAAGGGAGGAGATGGAGAAATTTATCAAGCTATTTATCAAATTATTTTCACAGTCTGTCAAAGTCATAAGCATGCTGGAAAAGAAACATAAAGAGTGTGTTGAAACAGAGGAGCATGTCTGAGTGAGCAGCAGGACTATGGCACAAGCAGAGTCATGGGGACTGCTCTTTGCTGTGGCTGCATCTGCCCTCAAACCCAGCCCTGGCACTTGTGGTATTAAATCCAGGCTTGATGGATTGTGGACTGAGAGAATGGAATAGAAGACATCAAAACTGGCCCAGTGGAATGTGTCCCTGCCCATGGCAGAGCGTTGGAGCTAGAGGATCTTTAAGGTCCCTTCCAAAACAAACCATTCTACAGTTCTGTGACTCTGTGATCTTTAAGCAGAGGGAGAGGTGAGAGAGAAGGGGGGAGACATCCCCTCTCTGAGTCTCTGCTGAGATTTACAGCTGGGGATGGTGTTGAATCTAAGTGGTGCCAACCTGGGGTGGGGAGTGAATCATATCCTGAGATGGGACCCTGTGCTTTGGAGAAATCAGCCTTGGAATGTGGGTCCTTGGTGGTGGGTCCTGGGAGACAGCCCTGGCAAAGCAGAGGGAAAAATAAACAAAAAAACAACTGAGAGTGAAGGAACCAGTCTAGTAAGAAATCTTTAATTTCTAATGAGCTTTAAAGGATTTGAGAGAGTTGATTTTTTTTTTTAACAAACCAGTTCAAGTACATGCCTTCAGATTATAAAAGTACCTGAAATTGCCTAGAATATCAGCATGCATAGCTTGTTAATATTTACATATATTTACATGGGAAAACAAGAGAAAGATCTACAGTTATTTACAGTCTACATAGGAGAAGAGAAAGGCAGCATAATTGTATTTCCTAAAATACAGTAGTTGAATAGTCAGCACATGCATATTAAGATATATTTGCATGATAGAACGCAAATGTTTTAAGACATACCTTTTAAACTCCCTGTGCTAAGGTATAGCATAATAAAGGTAATTTTTTTTTGTGTTTTGTTTCTAGTCTATTTGCATCAAGTGCTTTAAAATGTTCACTAACACAGCGGCGGCATTATTTACCCTGGCAATTAAAGCAACAGTACACACGATAATTTCCTACTAACTAGCAACAAGCTGCTGGTGAATGAAATATCTATTGTTTCTCATTACCCATCGACCAACATACAGGGATCTCTCCTTGTAAAGGCAGTGCCTAAGCTATCACCATTAATTATAGAAGTAATATAAATGAGACTCTACAGTATGTACTAAATGAAATATTAACAAGACCAGTGTCTTTGAGCCTGAAAGATGCACTAACAGGGCACACTTTACAGCAGGCTATCTATGAAAATCACACATACATAATACAGGAGAGCCTGGCTTACAGCTCTAAGCCTAGACTTTAGAGGCCTGTTTGCTAGATCTGTATTATTGCAAAATACATTCCCTTAATTAGTTTCTGGAAGACAGAGTTGGTAGTTACTTTCTTACCATGATACTTCCCCATCATAACACCCTGTGGTTTTTCAATGCATTGTGTTATTGAACTGTGTGTGTCTGTGTGTGTATGTGCATATGTGTGCATGTATATCAACAAATGAAAAACAGTCTTTAGCTTTAAAACCTAAACAAACAGCCCATTAAACATCTGTCCCAAAAGGTCACTTCCTTAAAAAGCATTGACTTGTGTGACTTTTTTTTTTTACTCATGTCTGAAATAAAATTCAGTCTAAAAAATTATCTCTGCAATGAAGAAGCCAGATGTCAGCATTGTGATGATATTCTTTCAATAATGCATATGAAAAAGTCTAAATTTGGACTAGTAATAGTATTAAAAAGCTATATAAATATATACAGCATATACAGTATTGTATGTATACATACATTTATATAAAGTATATATATAATTAAAGTACAGCAAAACCATAAAACATTTCAATTCAGCGTAAGTTAATAACAGAAGTAATTTCAATGAACTCTCATCTGTGTATTGCCAAACACCAGCCAGACCAGTTCTGATGATTTAGTTGCAGCAGTGTATCTGATGTCTCTTTTTTGGCAGGATATGTTTAGTTTCAACAACCTGTTTGCTCAACTCTTTAAATTGCCCTTGCCCAGAAGAATCCACCTTTTGCCGGCAGGTTATGTGTCTCAGGAGGATCTCCAGTCCTCCACAGGATTTCCAGTTTGCCTGTGGCCAGCAAGTGGTGATAGGATTTGTATTTGTGATGGTGTTTGTATAAATGTGCATCACAGAAGGTGAGCTGCCTCAGGTGTGAGCAGCCCCAGCAGTGCTGGGAAGCCCAGGGACTGTCCCTCACATGCTCTTTGCTTCTCACTCCACTGGCCAGTGCTGGCACACAGGGCAGGGGGCAAGCAATGGACTGCAGCATCATTTCTTCAACCTGATCTCACCCACACCCTGCTACTCTCTGAAATGAAAATTGATCATTTTCCTCAGGGATTTTTCCCAGATCTAGAAATGAGCAGAATGCTCCACTGCTCCATACCAGCCTGTGAGAAGAAAAGATCATGGACATTTGCATGCAGTGTTCAAAGCTGCCATTTCAGTGGAGCAATGATGTCTTAAAAGTGTAAATCAGGTGTGAACGGGGGTTCAGTGGGCAGGAGAAGGAATTGCAGCACTGATGTGCCTGGAAATGTGTAGATAAAGAGGCCTGTGAGGAGTGCTGCTGCTCCTGCCCTGAAATGCTGGTGGAGCAAGGTAAAGCCACAGGCTTCATTATAGTTTTTAGAGCTTAAGGTGGCTCTCTGTCAGCCTTGAAACATTTTTCAGAAGCTGATTGTGGACTTCAATAAGATTCAGGAAAAGAAAGAATTATGGTGCTGCCTGTGGGAACCAGCTCCCTTCCAGGTGCTGTGGCAAAAGCATTTAAGTTGCACAGTCTGGTGTTGTCTTAACCATCTTGTGGTTTTAGCTGAGATATCCCTGAGGGGCTGGCAGATACAATACCAGCCCTATGGGAAATATGTGCCCTTCTGAAAGACAGCTGTGGAGCACATGGGATATCTTGAGGCAGCTCAGATGTCTCAAGATCCATGTTAGGCAACTGAATCCCACCCCTGGTATGCCATGTTGGCTCTGCCTAGAATATGCAAAGGGTGGGAGAGATGAATGCATGGATCACCCTTTCAGGGACTGTTTCCCTCTAATGCATCCCTTTTTTTAATAACTCACTGTTGTTTTGGCTAGTAAGAGTTTTACCAAGTTCTTTGTGAGCTGGGCAAAAAAATTTGGATGAGAGAGGGAAGACACTGGAACAGGACCTGGAGTAGCAGACAGCTTCACAGGTTAAAGGATTAAGTTTATACAATAGGGAAAAATAGGCATGATTTTAAAAGATAATTACATTTTTGTCAGCTATTTTGCCAACCGTCTTCTACATCTTCTACACATTTATAATACAACACTTTATACTTACACAGTGCTTTTCCAAATTAAGTGTGAAAGCACTCCATAAATCTGAATGACTCCTCACAACACCCCTGTGAGGTGGGTAAATAAGAGTAATCTCCCCATTCTATAGCTGGGAAAAGTGAGGTACATGGAGTTGAAGTGACTTCTCCAAGCTCACCACGGAAGGAAAAGTTGATAAGAGAAAAACAAGCCAGTTCTCCTGACTTGATGTCCTGTATTGTATTTTTTTGTTCTCCTGTGGAATGATTGCAGAAAATCTGTTTGGTACCGGATGTTGGAGGTTGGAAGTTTTCAAGTGCTATCATTGCTGTAATTGAGAACATATGAGGGGTTGCATAACACAAACAACATGGTGCATTATCAAAATACATTTATTACAATGGACACGATTTCTTTTGCAGTTAAAACCCAGAATGTAAGTTAAATATAGCTGCATATACTGAATAGTTGAAATAATCACTAGGTCTTAATGCCTCAGCAGTTGAAAACAAATCCTCTTTCATGAACTACTGCAGTTTCCTTACTCAAAGAACATAGCACACTTATCTGCTATAATGTATGTAAAGAATACTGTAAATGTGTAAGGGTCTTAATGACACTAAGAAAAGTTACAGCTTGAAACCAAGTATGCTTTGCAAGTAGAGAAGCTGATGGAGTTTTGAGTCTTTGTAGTTGGGAATTAGTTGAAAAAGGAATACATCAGAGGGAAAAAAGCAGACCTTATAGATTTTGGTTTATCCGTTGTATTATCTTCTAAGAGATGCTTTGCTGGTTTAATTGTGGTGATGGGGGAAGGGGAGGTGGTTGAGAACCTCTGGTTCAGATGTGGTTCAGTGAGAGCTTTGAAAAGACTGTAAATACAGTGTCAGTTCAGGTCACGTTTTCCTGCTGGCACTTGGGTGGAAATAGGACCTGAAGTCAACTGAGCCCAATTTGGAGTTTAGATCATATTTGGCAGCTCCAAAGTTTTATTTTTTTTAGCTGCAGATATGATTTCAGTTTCACGCTCTCCCAAAATAGCAAAGACAGGTTTCAATTTCATATTTCCTTGCTGAAAAAGCAATCAAGGAATCCTGTTGTCTTACAGAACATTAATACATACATATTCTGAGCGTTATTCATAAGGTAAATGTGCATCTGGGATTCTCTGAGTAAGAGGAGTGCAGCAGGAACTGAACAGTTCTCCTGCCATCTCACAGGCGAGACTAAAACTTGTTCACTGCATTGTTGGAAAAGTGACTGTTCCTCACAACTCTGAGTTATCCCATAGGAAAAGGAGCAGAGCAACACCTGACACTGAGAAGTGGCTCCCTCAGCTACAACTGGCCTCAGCCATGGGTGGTATCACCAAACAGCTCTTAAGATTGCTCCTAAAAACACTTCAGATACTGAGGAATCCTGGATGAGGACATGAGGATTTTAGACCTGCTAGTGTTTTTCAGAAGAGGTCATCGTGCTCCATGTTGTTCACAAGCACTTGGGCTTGATAAGAAAAAGGAGTAAGTGTAGTTTGAGAAAGCTCTGCACCACAATCCCAGCTCGGGGGCTGTAGCAATACCAGAAGGAGACAAATGCACTCTGAGGGCAGTTTTCTCCCAGCTGCCCCCAGGCAGCACAAACCCCACCCTGAGCATCAGCATCAGGGTCACAACAAGCAATGGAGCAGATGCTCAGCCACTGCTCCAGTGTCTGGAGCCTCTGAGAAGGCAGCAAACCTGTGCTGATTCCCACCAGATGGAGGTGAGGCTCAAGGAATGTAAAACTGCAGCTGTCGCTTCAGGGTTTGGCTTGGATAATATGGAACTGATGGTTGTGCAAACAGATTCTGTATAATTTTGTTTGTTATTCCAAGGTGATTTTATATTTTACATCAAATCAGGAAAATGGTCACTGCTGAATTCAGCTGGTGAGGAGTTTTTCCCTCTGACAGAATGAACTCTTCAAGGTGCTTATCAGAGGCACAGAGGAGATATAGGGCACCCCATTGGTTTAATATTTGGAATATGTTCATACTACCTTGGTTGCTAGGTTAGGTCAGTGGTTGGACTCAGTTATTTTCCCCTTCAACCTTAATGACTCCATGACTCTACCTCACACTGCTGTGCAATGAGTTATTCAGCTGTAAATGGTATGCTCACAGTGCCTTTGTGTGGGTCTGATATTTTACTGTTAGGGATGTGTTGTCTTTGTCTAATAGTCCTGATATGAATAACAGGAACAGCCTGAAGAGTTTTAAGGACTTGCCTTTTTATTTCACTTGAGCTGCTTGCTTTGAATCTGGCCCTTGTCACAATTACTCTCCTCTCATGTCATTTTGAATTCACCTCTTTCCACTGGCCATCTTTTAAAATGCTCTGTGCTGAACTTAACCTCAGGCTACCAAGATAACTGGCCTTTATCCTTAATTTTTCATAAGAAAATAAACCCCTCCTTTTCAAATAAGCTGATCCCATCTCCCTGGCAGACAATGCTGAGTGCTGTGTGCTCTTAACAGAGTTTAGAGTGGATCTATTCATTCATAGTTGATAAATATACAGATAAGTTATGGCTTTGTTTCTATTATTTATATGCTTGGAATGTAAACTTGCTTCAGAACAAAAGTCTAATTTTAGAAAATAAACATGCATTTGAAGGTAGACAAATCTAAGAACAAAACATTAACTGTGTAATATGTTTTCTTATCAAGAACATAAATGGTACCTCAGAATACTGATAGATGCATTACATATATTAATGAGGGTTTTAACATGTTCTGTATCTCAAGAACCCCTTTTCTTTTACTGTTAAGACATTCAATATTAATTTGCATTCAGTGCCATCAGTTACAAATTGACTCCTAGCAGTTATGAAATAAATGCCTATGAACTAGTAGCTACTTAGTATTTTCAACTCAAGAAAGGATTTTAGAAGGATGGATAATTTAGATCTTTGAGCCTCAACTATAAATAAACAGCAACTGCTGTATAAATCCCACCCTGCTGCAGAGGAAGATTGTATTACAAAACTGACAAATGATTTGCGGAAGAGAATGATGAACCCTTATTACTAAGACACTCTTCAACTTAATCCAAAACAAGATTCCCGGGTAATTTTACGTGCACTGGGAAGATTGATAGCGTGGTGCTTGCCCAGCAGCTTTCAAATGTTTGACTGGATCGGAAATGGCATTGAGGCATGATTAAAGATTCAGTTGGGCTCCTCACAAATTCTTCATCCTGTGTATTCATTATTGCAACCCGCTGCCTTTGTTGCAGGTTAAAGAAGGCTGACCCCAGCTCTGGTGATTAGCACCCTGTACAACTGATGGACCTATGGAAAAAAATGTTTAGGTTGCCTGACGCTTTTAGCATTGTTTATCAGCTGAAATTGTTGGGAGGGGGGGCCTTAATCACAATGGATCAGGGAGAGTCTGTGACAACTGACAAGCTCGTTGTTTAAGACATTTTTTAACGAAGTTGTTAACATTAATTCTTTTATATAGTACTCTAATCTTCTTCAAATTATGTTCTGACATGGCACAAACTGCTTGGCATTGAAAGTCATTCAACAGTGATTAAAGTGCTCTTTTTATTGGTTTAAGAATGTTTCATCTTGTATCAGCAGTATGGAATTGTTTACTAATTAGATTCCCTAACATCCTCTGCTGTTGTATGCTGATGATATGTGAACAGGAAAGCTGATGAGCAAAAAATTAAAACTTGTTACTAAACTGTCATAAGGCCCAGCATATAAAGATGTCATTCAAAGGACCGTGTTCATAAGGGATGAACAATATTTGCTGAGAAACAGAGCAGTTTCTGGCTAGCAGTGCAGGCAGTTTGCACTTATCTGCAGCTCTGGCTCTTCACAGAGGTTTGTGGGATCATGGATGCAAAGGAGGGATTTATGCCTTGGGTCCTTCCCATCCAGCATGGCATATATGAGGCTTGTAGGCATCCCACTTTGGGCAGGAGGTTGGGCTGGAGACCTCTTGATACCCCTCCAACCCAAAATGGGATTTCATTCCCATGACTCTGGTGCTCACTCCTCTCTGTCCTCGGACAAGTCACTTAGACAGATCCTCAAGTGTCTGAATGCAACCAGCTCACAAAAGAAATTAGGTACTTAAATGGCTCTGAGAATCTGGGATTTACCTTCTGTTGCATAGTTTTGCTGTCTGAAGCATTCTCCTAAGCTTGATGAGTTCATGTTTGTCCATAATTGTGAGATACTAAAGCTTTACCCTCTGTCAACGAAGGGATAAATACAACTGCATTTCTCTTAAGTAATAAGATAGGTACTTTTCTTTCAATGATAGAACCATTGAATTTTCTTCTTCCAAAACAGCCAACATGATTGAAACGTTTAGAAAGAAGTAAGGATACACACAGCCAAAAAGCAAATGGCACGTTGCTTACATCCAGGTCTCAGCAAAACACTGGAGTCATCGCAAGATAAAGTGCTTTGGGCTTCCAGCCACATAATCTTTTATCACTTAAAGTAAATATCCTATGCTCACACAGGGAAAGCTATTCTCTTCTTCTGGAGTCTAGCTTGTGTCAATGCTCAAGGTATAAAGCACTGCTGTTGTGCTCTGGGACGTTTTTCTGCCTGCTGAGAATTGTGTTTAAACATCGTCAAATTCGACTCATTTGAAAAGAAAAATTATTGTTTGGGTTGGATTTTAAACTGGCTCTGATAAACTTCCATTTTATGAATTAGCTGAATTCTGTTAGAGATAGCCTGAGTTTAGCTTGGCTGGACGGATGCTTTTCAGCAATACCTTGAGGGCTCTTGCTCTGCATTGAGCAATTCAGTTTAATTTTACCTTTCTAATGAAAGTCCAGTTGAATTGCTTGCAAAAAACTAATAATACTCTTTAGGGGCTTTGAGACATTCTAAACAGCTGAATATAGTGATCATACCTGTACTGTGGAGCTTTATAGGATAGTTGAAATGAGCATAGAAATTTTATTGTTCTCTATTAATATTAATTTTAGTAGAACTCTCTTCCATTTCTGCTACCACCTTTAAGATACTTTCTCTTTTTTTAAAAAAGATACTGGTTTAATAAGAGGATTACTATGTATTATACTAACTTTAAAAATATTTTGGTCTGTTGATAAATATATGCCTTTCAAAATACTTAATAAAGACAGTTTTGCTTTACCTTGTGATGGGAGATAATTTCTAAGAAGTGGAGTCATCATTATCAGTTTAATCCCATCTGCTGAGGAAAATGCATGTCTTGCAAACAAATATGCACTTCTTTGCTGCTACAAAGTTGAGATGCTGCAAATAAGGAGAACTGGGGCTTTTTAAACTGCTTCCTGTCCTTGAAGGATGCGAATGCAAAGTAGGGGTCTTCTGCAGGTTGACCCCCCTAGCAGCACCCTGAGTTTCCCTGGTTGTGACAATGAAAGGCCAAAAGAAAAAAGGAGTGGAGGAAAATCACAAGAGATTGAAGCCTATTCTCTTATCCCATTAAATTATCTTAATGTGGCAACAACTAATTTCTCTTCATTTACTTTTTCAATTGCACTTGGCAGCCTCTTTATTCTGATTCCTATCAGCTCATAATTTGTTACCACAGAAAGGACTAAGATGTACATAAATAATCATAAGATGCCAGATAAACTCTATCGGTTTTAAATTAGTGTTGTGTTTTGCTAATGCGCTCTCACCTATTATTTTTAATTATAGTTTACAAAGCAAAATAGCTTCTTGCCCTCTCCCCAGCTGTTCTGGCACTGTGCTTTTAGTCTGTGCCAGGGAATAGCCCATAGCCCATGCCAGGGTGCTTGCCCCAACACTGTGGCCTCCATCTGCAGGTTTCTATTGGAACAATTCAGAGAAACCCATTCTTCCTGTTTGAACATAAGCTCACTTGGTATTTAAATTAAAAAAAAAAAAAGGGAAAAGGAAAGGGACAGGAAAAAAAAGAGAAAGCAAGAAAAATTAAAAAATCCCTTCTGATCCACAAAAACCTCTAATCTATCCACTCCATTTCTTAAAGCATTATAAGGCATGAGAAATGGTTGTTAGAGAACAAAACTCCACTGGAAAGCCTCGTGTCTCTGCAGAACCAGCCCTGTCTCTGCCTGCAGCAGACAAACGCTCTCACGTGGCAGCAGTGACAACTGCCATGGGGAGACTGTGATCCAAGATCCATGGGCAGGTTTGGCACCAATCCCAACTGCACTTTACATGATAGGTCTTAATTGGAGTGCCCAGGTTAATTTTGCACAAGGGGTTTAAAAAACCCAAACAAACCAAATCCATCTATCAGGCTGTGTTGCAGGTCAGGGTGCCTGGGCATATGGTCAATGATTTCTGTGATGCAAAGGGAAGTTTTGAGGTGCTGCTTTTAAACCTGGCTCAACTGTTCTGGTGTCAAAGACCACCTGGGCAGCCCCTGCCACCAATCCAGGTGTTTACCGAAAAGGGGCGAAACACCTGAGCCTGGGGCTGCGGTTCAGGATCCTCTTTTTCTTTTGCTCTTGGAAGGGAAAGAAAAAAGTCCTCATTGAAGTGGCTTGTGAATAAGTGTCCAAGAGGCAGTGCCATCAGCAGGGCTGCAGCCTTGTCACCAGGCAGGTTACCCTGCCAGCCCTTGCACGAGACACAGCTCCAAAGGGCTGCGGTAATAACAAATGATAAAATAAGCGATAAACCAGACGATAATAAGAAACAATAAAATACCTCTCTATGTATTTATATAGTTCCGCTTATTTTCTCACTCTTAATTTTTTTTCTTTTTTTTTT
>VXAX01005980.1:469256-510947 GCA_013399835.1 Leptocoma aspasia
TTTTTTATTATTGCAGCAACAAGGAGCTGCCACGACCGTGTACTGCGCCGCGGCGGCGGAGCTGGAGGGCCTGGGTGGGATGTACTTCAACAACTGCTGCCGCTGCCTGCCCTCGCAGCAGGCGCAGAGCGACGCCACGGCCGCCGCCCTCTGGGAGCTGAGCCACAGGCTGATCCAAGAACGAGTTGGCAGCCAGGCCAAATAGCAGGGAGCTCCTGGAAGGATCAAAACACGCGAGTGTGTGCACGCTCGGAAACTGCCAACACTGGAACCTGTCCAATCTTATCATCTAGAGGGTTTCCATGTACCTCAGATACAGATTAACCAGTGTTAAATGAAATAATAGCAGTCACAACATAGTGAAAAATGTTAAGTACTAATGGGAGGTGGGGAATACTGTGGGTTAAAGGGACAATGCGGCTTCCTGGGGCTTAGTTAGTCTCGGTTCTCTTTCTTTTGATTATAGCCTGTTCAAAGTGTAACCCAAGGAGGCATCCTCTGTCTTATTTTAGAAAAGCAATTCTGCGGATAATTTCTGTTGTTTTGATTAATGGGTTGGTACATAGCCCAATATGGGATTTCCTCCTTATTTTGATAATTACTGTCTGTTAGGCTTTAGGTATTGATTGGGAGATGGTAGTTGTGTTGATTCTTTTTCCCTACAAGGATTTTATTGGGTGTGGCAAATCAAAAGATTATTGAGGAAAGAAATCTTTTCAGCCCTTGGCTGTTGGCTGCAAGTACATCTGCGCTGTTTAGAAAAAGAAGGTGCAGGAAGACATCTGAACAGTAATGGTAAAGTCACAGCTAATTAAATATTTCTGGGTTTTTTTCTTAAAAGATTACAATAAAAGATATGTTGTAAACCATTCCCTAAGTACTGTCAAGTTAGCAAAGATGATGATGTCTCCTTAAGAACACACAGAGTGTAATCAGGGGTATAAATGGTATTTCTATCCATTTCTCAGTTCACAGTTTTAAAGAGTTTTTTTTCCTTGAAAGTTCACAGTTTCTCAGTTCTCCTGATACTGTATCCCATTCCAAATCTGTCTTTTCTTTCCATTTAAATTCAGTAAAACAACATGCTTGCTTGAATATTGTCACCTGAAGAGAAAGTTTGTCTCATTTCTGCAAATGTCTTAGTTCCATTTTTTTTAGAAAAGAAAACTTGAGGAAAAATAAAGAGCTTCTTGTCGATGCCAAGAAAATGCCGGTTTTTTTCTTGTTTCTTTCTGAGTTCATTTTTTGTATTTTGTGCTTTGTAGCTGTCTTCATGCCAGAAGGTTGTTCTAAGCCATCCTCAGTCCAGCATCACATTTTCTGTAGACAGAATATAAACAAATAAATAGAAGGACACATTGTTAATAGAAGTTTATTTGATCCCCTTATTATTTCTGCTTTATTGTTAACAATCTCCCTTCCGTGATTTTTCTTTTCTGCAATCATAGTACATTGGATTAGTTGTTGAACAGGAGTTAAAGTCAAGGCTTCTACCCAAGTGCAGCCTCAGCTGCTCCTTCCTTGTCTGCTTCCTTACCTGATGCCACAGTCTTTCCTAAAGCAGCAGTAAAGAATATATGGCCTTTTTTTATCCCTGCTGTGCCACCTCTGTAGAAACAGTTTCAGGAGACAGCAAATCCTGCCCACTCATCTTCCTCAACTCTCTGCAGCCCCTTCCCCAAGGGCAGCACATCCTGCATTGAAACCTTTGGTGGAATAAAGAAATAAAAGCGGCTATTCCAGAAAGAACAACACCTCTTTTCAGCCTTTTGCAGTGTTAAAAAAAAAAAGGTCTTTCTTGTCTCCTAGAAGTTTCCTCCAGTCTGTGCTACACAGACCAGATGCTGGTATAATGCAGTCTCTGAAAATTCATGGCCTGGGTTGAAGGCTTTGCAATTTGAGGCAATGGTTACAGCCAAATTCCTTGTATTGTCTGGAGTTTAACTGGGGAGAAGAAGTGATTAACTCCTGTCACCTGGGCAGCAGCCTCACACACACATAATTTTTCCCTTTCACAGCCAGCCAGAATTACTCTGGTATGACACAGGCAGTGTACGACTGCAGAGCTTTGCACTGGAGCTTGGCATTGCTGGGTTCAGAAGAGGCACTAATTAAGTGATGCTGGGAGCTCTGCACTCCCCTGAAGGCCTGGGCCTTCTGCTCCATTTAGGCAAACATTAATAACCTATAATGAACCCCCTGTCATTCCTTATTGCTGAAATATTGTTCGCTTCTATGAGAATTCAGTACTTAGGGATGTTGGCTGCCTTCCTTCAAAGAATATCTGTGTGTTTTTCCTCTGTACCCCACTCTCTATTTCAGTGTTATAAGGTAAGAGCACTTTTAATGTTAGCATAGTTTTAGTTTTGCACTAGTATGAGGTAAGCTGACCTCTAACTTCACTGAGTTGTTTGGGTTCCTCTGGTTCTTATCTCTGGTTATTATTTATTGACACCAGTGTATTGCCCTGTCTAGAATTTCACTGTCATAATTTTCTCCAATGCAGATAAAATTACTTGCTCCCTGTTTCTTTCTTTCTTACTTTTTACTTCACTCTGTCATTCTCCATTTCTCTTTTTTCCTCTCCTTCATTTTTTCTCTCTCCATTTTCCTTCTTCTACTCTCTGTTCTCCTCTTTGTCTCTCACTCTCCTGTGTTGAGATAGCCAGTATAAAAAAAAAGGTTTTTTCCAAATGAAAAAACAAGACACCAAGCTGTAGTGCCCTCGCTTCTATTAGAAACACTTGTGAAAATAATTTTTCTTGCAATCTCAGTTTGGTTTCAGCACAGGAGGGATGTGCAGGGAACATTAAAAAAGGAAAACCAATTGAAAAGAAACAGACTCCAACCCCTACATTTTAATATCCTAGATGTGCCTAAGTCATTGGCTTTCAAATATATTTTGGTGTAAAATCTGGCACATTTACAGCCAGTCAGATTTATTTATTTGACTGGCTTACATTTTTCCGGTTGATTTACCTGAGGCAATGTCTGTGTGAATTACTCCACAATGCATTGACTCCAGTGTTCATTAAAGGTAGTTAAGTGATCCTGTGTCTAATATTAAAGCAAACCCCATTAACCTTAACTAGTATCATATCAGCAAAACAAAAAGAACTGAATAAAGCAAAATAGATCGGGTATTTATAGTTCTTGGAAAAGATCCAGCAAATTCACATCAAGCTCCTAATAGTCCTAATAAGCACTTGCTGGTTATGCCCATGAAAAAGGAGGAGGCTGGGTTAGGGCAGTGTCTGGTGCAGGCTCAGGTCCCACAGGGCTTTGGGAAGGGGAGGTGCTGGCAGGAGATGCCTCGAGCATTTCCCACCCACACGCTGCAGGGCGTTGTCTGACCCTTTCCCCCCTGCCTTCCTTCCAAAGTCAACATTTCCCGTTTCAATGGTGATTTTTTGACCTTATATTGGTGCCCTGTATCTTCAAGTCCATGTAGGTGAGCGAGCAAAGTCCCTTGCTGGGATTGAAGAGCCAGAAGCTTTTAGGGGGATGGAGGTGCCTTTTCCATCAGTGTCAGCTTTCACTGCTGTCCATTGTTCTGCCCAGACAGTCACTGACTGCTGGGACCTCTGCTTGCCAAATCAGGTGGAGGTGAACCAGCAGAAACCCATGCCAAATCTTGACTTATTTTATTTTTCCTTCCTGCTTTTTCTTTTGACATCTAGGAGACAAATCCCAGATATTCTCAGAACAGGTAGGGCTTTTTATTAGAGAAGTGTTTCCAGCAACACTGGAATAATTTGACTTATATCAAGGTTGAATAACTCCTTGTCAGGTGTTAAGCTCATGACCTTTCAAGCCAAACACACTTATACTAACCAGTTTACCATTGGAATGATCAATATCTTGTAAGTGAGAAAGTCTAGACAGATCTTATTTTGTCCTTTGGTATCACTTGTGGCTTTGGAATTGATCATTATATGTGGCTGGGGAAAAATTGCCTATACATTTCATGCTCTGTATTTATCTTGACAAGGTTCTCTAGGATTATATTTTCATAATCTGAATGGCAGTGGAACAGCTGCTCAGCCTGTGCAAGCCCTTCTTATCGGGCTGAATTTAAGCTACGGTAATTACTCTTTCTCCTTATGTATTTCTTTTTTAAACAAGCGTGTACTATACATTAAAATGTATGGTTGGGGCGGCAGGGGGCATGCTGAGAAGCTTGGAAAATGCTGCTAAAGTGTATTTCCTTCCACACAGTAGCTGATGTGGGTTTGTATTTTATTCTAAATATAAGCCCATGTCTGTGCACGAATGGGCTCTGAAACAGGCTCCCAGCCTATGGAGGGAAAATGTTGTTTTATTAACAGATCTTAGAGTCAAGATTCCCTGAGACTGCAGACTGCAGGCAGTTTAGGAAAGCTAGAATAGCCAATAGTAATTAATATTCAGTAGTAAAAACATGACTGACTGAAGCCTTCAACTGGTCCCTTTGCTAAGAGAGTCCTGGGTGAAACCATGCCCAGGGAAGCAGCTGAACCATCCCCAGGGCCACAGGGACCTGCACAGGCTGATGCCAGGCTGGGGAGGTGTCTGAGTGGCACGGTGATGGAAGCACTGAAATACAGCAAACAGATGAGTGGCTGTTTGCTGGTGCCCTTTACTGTGGGATGGAGGAAATGGGGAAATAGAGAGGTATCTTGGAGAGAAAGAATGTGCTGCTTTTCTCTTGAGTTTTTGTTGCTTTTTTTTTTCCTACACTGCTAACTGTGTTATTTACTAGATGCCTTTTCTGGGCTGTGCTTTTTCTTCTCTCCCCCACCTCTGTTGCGTTTGCAGAGTACTTTCCAAGGAGTGTTTTGTGAATTAGCTTCATGCTTTAAAAGAGAAGATTGCTCTGGCAGAGAACAGCATAGTTGTAAAAGTGTCAAGGTGTTATGAATGTCCTGATGATAGAGCCCAGTTGTTATCTGCTGGGTAGTGAGGGAGGATAGCTAATGATGTGCAGCATGTAAACCGTTTGTTGCTCTAATCCATCTGTGTGGAGAGGAGTGAAAAAGAGGGGCGAAATCCTGGGAAAATTACTTGGACAGCTGGAGATAAAGTGTGTACTGATGGAGTCATCCAGAGGTAGCTGTCAACATGAGCTGTGTTTGCATATAATCCAAGCAATGCACAATGATTCCTTTTGGTACCGTTTTTTTAATGGGGGTTCATGTGTCTGTGCACAGACCTTAATTACTATCCAGTATCTCTTACCAACTGGGCTCCAGTTTTAAGTGAGGAATGTGATTTTAATCAATTCAGGGCTGGGTGGTGGAGAGAAGTACTACAAACAGACCAAAGCAAGACATATGGATCCCTTTGGAGGACCTGAATTAAATGAGAAGCAGTCATTTTATTAATTCTGCTGTGTTTTATAGACCTTTTATATGGAACATTACCCATACAACTTCACTAGCTAATTAAAAAGGGCTCTTATCAATTTGCTGGGCAGTTGCTTATGCAGGGGGGAAAAAAATAAAAAAGAGAGGGAGAAATAATATTTTTTTTTTGAGTCCCAGAAAATCATTAACCTTAAGGGGGTACAGAACAGACCATCAAATGCCTGGTGAGACTATTTGGACTGCTTATCTTCATTCTTCTGAAAGAACTGTTGTAAAAACTGAACATTACACAATGCTTTGAGACTGATCTGCACCGTGCGTGTTGTTCATATGGAAAACTTACACAGGCCTGGTGCAGTGCCTGCAGATACGTGAGCACAGGCTAAATCAGGGGCTTTGTACACTGGATTTCTATGATCCCTCCTGGCAAAGAAGGCACCCTTTTCCTTGGGCTGGTGTTAGCCTTTAACAGCAGCAGTTTGAGCAGCTTTGTAATGTTCTTAGCCAGGACTGAGGAGTGTGTGTGATGCTGGCAGGCGTGGAACGTGTAAGCTTTTCGCAAAGGAAGGAGAGAGAGAGAGGTGAGTGCATGGGAGCCACCCTGGTCCTGGCTGATCATCACATCAGCACGGAACTGATGGCTTTAAAATGGACTTTGCCTTCTGCAGGCAGCCTGAGAGGAAGGGCAGGACACACGGGGGAAGGCTGTGGAAATGGGGAATGCCTCTCTGAGTGCAGCCCTCTGTGCTGCTGCCTGTGTGGGATGGGACAAGGCTGAAGCCATCCCAGCACCTGAAAAGCAGCATCACAAAAATACAATCAGCAGGGACGGAGAAAAGTCTTCTAAACCCCTTGCACCTCCATAAACCCTTACTTTACGTGGCGTATTGGATTTTACAAGCACGGGGTCTGCTGGGAGCTGTCTGCCGAGCACACAGTTAGCAGTGATTGAACACCAGCGTTTTTAGCATTTTGACTTAAATCCAGTGTAAACTTGTAAGTGAGCTGCTGGCCCGGGCTGGGTCTCTGGTGGACAGCACTCAGCCATGCATCACAGGCCGTGCAGCCACCGAGTGCCCGGACGGTGGCTGCGGGTCACAGTTCAAAGGAAGCCTGAAATTTCACTTCAATGGATCCTGAATTACCTCTCATCCCAGGGAAAGCTTTATCCCTCTCTCTTCTCCCAGCATTGAGCCGGCGTGGCTGGAGAAGAGAGGAGAAAGGGAGCCGGTACTGAGACCATCTCAAATGTACCTGGACTACAAACAAACCAGTATTTTCCTTCCAGCAAAGCTGTTTCTTTAATCTTTATGAGCAGGAGAAATTCATGCATTACAGAGGCACAAAAATGAGAAGGGGAAGGCGGGTGGGAATAGTTGCATTAGAATTAAGCCCTGTCTTTAATATGACACCTGTCAGACTTATTGTTAAAAATATGGAGAAAGGCTCCCTTCAGAAATAATAACATTGCAGCAAGGTTAGTTACACGCAGTGAGTCCTGTCAGCAGCCGCAATTAGAAGTTGTTTACCGCCGAGAGAAGTAGCTCGGCAGCATCAGGGCTGCCCGGACCTTCCGCGCTGCTCCGGGGCTCACGGATAATCCTCCCTTGCAGCCCAGCCCGCAGCCGGGACGGGAGATTCTCCCCGCAATCACATTACTTTCCTAATGACACTATCACCAGCCAGGGATTAAGTGCTGCTTTACAGTCAGCGGCTGGTGTCACCAGGTTTAGGCTGTCGAGCAATTAAAGGGTCAATTTACGGCGGGTTGGAGGGTGGGGGTGAAGGGCAGGGGACCGGGGATGTCTGGCAAGGAGAGCCCCTGATAAGCAAGAGCTGTCAGAGAGCCCTGCCCTGCAGGGGCGACTCTTTCTGTCGCCTGGCTATTAAAAGCCATTCCTTGCCGGAGCAATTAAGCCCCTCCGCCGTGGCCACCCGCAGAAATCCCCTCCGTGCCCGCTGCTGGCTTGCGGGGCTTGCGCGGCACCCGGCACCGCGACTCAAACCCGCAGAATTAATTCCATTTGTGCCTTCAGCCAGATTTCAAAGTGAGGCTCTGGAGACACAGGAGAAATTAATTTATTAAAAAGCAATAGCTTGATAATGCACATGATGATAGAATAAATGAATCTGTTCAATATCTTATAAAACAGTTGGCAATCACATAATAGAGCATTCATTGTCAATTTAGTAGCTTGTCTCATTATACTCTGCAAATAGTAGTAAAATGGTGTATTATTCATGAACCAACATGCTTTAATTACTTTTAGTGCACATTTATTTTTTCAAATGTAATATGAGTTAGATTCAGCCATAACTGTAACTCAGCTGATGAATCTTGAAGCAGTAACACAAACTGGAAGAGAAATTTTATGAGCACAAGAATCGGTTTCTGGGAAGTTTGTAGCATTTCTCTATGCTATGAAACCAGTCCTAAAATGCCAGCCTCAGATGTTGTCCCAAATTTGGATTTTAGCTGATAGTACTTTAGTAAATACAAATTATTAGTTGATAATGCAATCAGGTATAATTTCAAGTTTCATCATTTGCTTAGGGTTGGTTTTTTGGGGCTTTTTTTTTTCTTCTTTTTTCTTTTTCCTGCCATAAAGCAAACCCCTCTATCTAATACAGTTTATTTGTTGGCTTTACATAGAGAAATTGTCTTGTTAACACTCCCTCCCTTCTTGGCTCCTCACACACACTTCTCACCACCTTAATTTGCTATGAAGGTCTCATACACATGCAGCCAAGGTCAGTGAAAGTCCACTGCTCATTTCAATTAAAATGTTTGCAAGGATTTATACATAATAAACTGATCTTCCCTATAATAATAGGTTTCTTTAAGTCAGTCTTGCTGCTACTAAGGATAATGTTGCAGCACACTGTTGATTTCTATGTACATAGAAAAAAGAGCACAGTAAAATAAGATGACTTGAAAATGCAATTAAAGTGTAAATCTTTTCACCCATTAACATTTAAGGTCCATTAGATTGCTTTGTCTTTTACAATATTAAATGCTAAAATATTTTGCTTTTATTCTGTAACAGTATATTCTAGTTCTATTTATAATACAAATGTAATTTAGCTCTCAATAAATCTTGGCTTTAATTGGTTATTAAGTATGTGCTACTATGTAATAAATTTAATCCACAGAATTTCTTTTTTTCCCACCCATTCATCTCCCTGGCTTTGTATTCTGGGGTTAGGAACAGGGTTTGGTGGCATCATCAACATTTAGCCCATGTGAGCATCTCCCCCAGGAATGTGAATTGGGGTCATTGCCCTTGCTCTGAGCCCTTCAGGAGGGGCTGTGGGGCATCGAGGTGATCGAGTCCTCCAGGCTGGAGGCTGAACTCACACAGGGGCTTTGTGTGCTTCTGCCCAAAGGGAAATGCCCTTGCCAGGTGTTTGCTCTCTCCTCAGGGACTCGAGGTGCGAGTGGCTGGCTCTGGTGTGGAGTCTGGCTCTCCCAGGCAGGAGATGGAGTTGTGGCCAGCGCTGGAGCTTTGGCCCTAATAAAGGTTGTAGAGGGTATGAATCAGGGCTGAATTTCGCTCTTTTGCCCTAGATGTAATCTTCTGCCTTGAAAGGTGTCCAAACTATGGCTGCACAATTATGACTCTTTTCCTCAGGCCTCAGTAAGCACAATTTAGACTAGTTTTTATTGGTCACTGAGGATGAGTTCCTAAGGTTTTTTAGATACAAGAACTGGGGTAATAGCATTGTGAGGGCATGGCCCAGTTTCCTTTGTAATCCTGATTTCAGTTCCCACTAGTAACCTGAAGCCATGACTGTTTAATCCTTAATTCCTGCCACAATTAACATCTCATATTCAGGAGTACTTCTCTGTGATTTGGAAGGAAATCTGTCCCCAGCTAGGTCAGCCCTAGCTGGTCTCTTTACTAAGTGGGAAGGGATCCTTTTCAGCTCGAGTCAAACACAGTAACACCTCATTTAATGGTGCAATAGAGCAGAGAATCTGTTCACTCAGATGCAGTAGGAATCAACATCCTTGCAATTAGAGCTAGTGAGGAATGCAGGCACACAAACTCATAAGCTACTAATGAACTATTTGAGCAATTCTACAGGTATTTATATAAGGCTGAGACAGCATCCTCCACTGAAGAGCTCCCCCCACCTCCCACGTATTCCCAAGGAAGCTTTAACTGAAGTGAAATTTCTTTATGTAAATACAGGCAATGCAGAGAGTCCCACGTGCTCTGCCATTGCCTCTGCACTCGTGGCTTTGGTTTGAGCTGGTGAACAAACAGGGCTGCTCTGCAGCCACTTTGCTACATGTCAATGCCCACAAAGGTCAGTCTGCTTCCCCTCACCAGCATTTTCACACTTGTGAATGCATCATCACACCATGGCATATGAACCAGAGGACAGCTTTTTTTTATCCCTTTTCCAGCATCTTTATATCATCCTGCCTGGTTCACACTTATCCTGGATTTGCCACCTTCATTTGCACAGGTAAAGGCTGAATCCTGTCCAGTCCCCTGTCAAATAATCTCAAAGAGCACCTCAGCTGAGTCTGTCACCCCTTTCTGTGGGTCATAGCAGGCAGTTTGCAGGGCAAAGCCCTCTTGCCCCAGAGCCAAAGCACATCAGGCAGTGCCCACAGGTGGCTGAGGTACAGCAGGAATCTCTAAGGCAGCATTTCCCCTGGTCCTTCTCCAGGTCAGCAGAGCAAGGGGGAAGGACAAAGCTGTGGGTTACACCACCACTACCCTCACCTGGTACCCAAATATTCTTGGGAGCAACTCTCTATGAACTACTGCCTTACTCTTATCTGTGCCTGCTCTGTACGAGGCTGGCAAACCCCACCAAAATCAAAACAAAGATGGTGACCTGTTTGTTGAAGTACAAAAACAGCTTAAGTGCCCAAAAACAGAGCTAAAAATGCCATTGCACAGACTGGTGCTCGCACTCAAACCCTGAAGAACCATTTGAAGGCACCAACCATGCTCATTCCAGAGCTCCTGTACCTCTGGAATGAGTGACACACCGCAGGGAGAGCTCAGCAGGGCTTAGAACATTATATAAGTCACTACAAGAGCTTATTATTTCACTGTGTAAATTGCATATGGAGCACTTGAAACGGGCAGAATTTAACAGAGAAAATAACTACAGCAATTTGTCTTCAAAATAAATAAGGGAGTAAAAAACCCATCCATGATGATCAATTGAACAGCACTTCAAACTTTTACTGGAAAATTGGTCAGTCAGTCAGCTAAATATTTGTTTTATGTCCATGAACAAGTAGAAATTACAAAAAAATTATAAGAAATCTTTTTTTTTCCAGAGCATGAGCCAGTCTTTGCCTCACTGGTCTTATTGGCTTAGTAATCCATATATTTATTGCACTTAGAATGAAATACAACAATTCCATCTGAATAATCTGATTACTTTTAATTTACTAATTTTTATATCAGTCCCCTGGTTTTTGAAGCCTTTCTAATTTTTATATCAGTCCCTTGTTTTGGCACTTTACAGTAGTCAAATATTTTCTCAACAGCAAATCAATTGTTCACATGGATGCCCTTACTCCTGGATGTGAAGTTAATGGCATCTTTTGTAGAGATCTATGTTCCCAGACACAGTCCATGAACATATGGATATACATGTGCAAATATATGTTTACATATATCTCTATACCACACACATATATAAAATACAGACAGAAACTACTATACAACACCAAGCATTTGAAAAATAAATTTTCTGAGGTTTTGGTTGTCCTACATTAAGAATCAATGACTTTAGCTTTCTAAATTTTGGAAATATGAATGCCTCTGTGAAAGACAATAGGTGAAATAAACAGGCAAAAAAGCTCCATAGTGTTAAAAACCGCCACTGTTGCTTTAAAATGTTGACTGAACTTACAGGAATATCTTCCAGCCCTCCTTAAAATTAGTTCTTGGCTCCTGATATCTGTTAACATTTGATATACTTTCCCTGATGACCCTGGATGCGTCTGGAGGTCAGTGCTCCAGAGTTCCTGGCTATCTTTATTGTCCCTAACTTGCTTTCTCTCCAAGACTCTTCCTCCTTGCCAAGAAAAATATTTCTAGTTGTTGTATCTTCAGCAGTTCTCTCTATCAATGCGTAACAGATGGATGGTTTTTCTGCTGAAAAGCAGGAGCAAGGGCTTTTGCTGCCTGACCACGGGCTGGGTGTGTGTGCTGGAGTGGCTACAGACCAGGAGAAAAAAATGGGCTGCAGAGAATAGGAGAGCATCTTACAACTGTTCATGACAAGGGTTTGCAAGGCGTTTTAATAAAAGAGCAATCCAGGTAAACATTTACACTTGAAAAACCTCTCCCCCCATGGGACACTGAGAGTGTTTGGTTCGGTGAATTTTTTGTTTGAGTTTTGCAGGCACTGCTGAGCCCCTTCCTCACCATTTCCCACCAGCAGCACATCCTAAGCTCCAACAGAGCTTCTCTCTCACTTGCTTGTTCTTGAAATTTCACTCCTTGACATCTATGGCTGCAATCTCATTCAACTTTGCACTTAAAGGCCACAGTGTCACCTCTTCTCCCTGGGGAGGGGACTCTGTTTAACAGGGCAGACCCCAGGACACGCCACTGACCACCAGCTGCTTCCTTCCCTCCTCCTGTCACTGCCTCCAAAGCTGCCACTTACTCTAAACCCCAGCATATGCCATCAATGACCCGCTCATATTCATTGATCTTCCTGAGCACATCAACCTGTCTCTCTAAATCTGCACTCTGATTTTTCAAGTAATAGAAAGAATCCCTCTGGATAACCACATAATCGTCTCCTTTTGGCTCCTGGTCAGCCTGCCTTGCTCTTTCTTGCTCTCTCTCTCTCTCTCTCTTTCTGAATGAGGAAGGTGATAAAAACCCTGCCTTCCCATTTCAGTCTTCTGCAAGGCTTCCTGGGTGCCCCACCAGACTCTCTGCTTCCAGCCCTTTGAAGATGAATGAATAATATTCCTCTGTGTTTCTATTATCTGCAAACTACCAATTAAACAGAGTCAGCAACCAGAGATAAAAGTAGAGCCTTGGCAAAATCCACAGCAAAATGGGCACAAAAAGCTCAGGATATTTTCACGTGTGCAACCACTGGAAAGTTAGAGATGCAGAGTGGGAGACAGGGGGCAATGCCAGGTATCACCATCCCTGTCAGGGCTCAGATACCCACGGAATAACTCTGTAATTGCTGTGGGACTACAAGCTAATTATTATATAATTATATGTAGCTATTTATATGAGGGGAAGAGATCAAATTTAGTACATTACCATAAATTCACAAATCAGGAGCTTTATTTTAAAATCTTTGACTCCGTGGCCTTTCATCTTTGAACTGTTTGGTAACTTCAAGCATCATTACCTCAGAATGTGCAATTAGTGTGAGTACAATTACAAACAGTCTGATATTTGTATTGTGTTTAATACAAGAGGCCTGTGAATTTGTATGCTCTGAATAATAATGAAATCTAGGTTTAATTATTGATCTTTAAAAAATTATTTTAATATCCTGATCCTGATGCAGCTAAATATCAAACAGTGTAAATATAACATGAAACTGTACAGCTGTTAGGCTTAAATGAGATATTATCCATCCATCTTTGCTTTTTCCGTTGCACCTACCAGAGCAGCATATAAGTAATATGATTTATTTATTTTATTTGGAGTTATGTAATAATAAAAAGTCTCCTGTACAAGGCTCAGTAAACTCTGCCACATCCTTAATGGAGCAGTGTGATCCCAGCCACATTAGCCCAATCCTTTCTGCAGGAATTCAGCCAAGGAGTCACCTCCCAGAAAGCCTTCCCACCCCTTGGCTGAGCAGGGAGCAGGCCCACAGCCCTCTCCAAACCAGATGCCTTTTGCAGCAGGGCTGGGAAATGCTCAAGAGTGGGATATTTCTGCCCCAGACCCAGTTCCCACCCTTGGAGGGGGGTGCTGACAGCCACCTCTCCTTGCCCCAGCAGCAGGGGCCGGGCTGGGCACAGCAGCTCAGCACAGCAAAGGGCTCATGGATGATCCAGATTTCGGATCCAGCCTCCAGATTTCAAAGGAGTGGGGTGCAGGACTGCAAACCATCTGCTGGCACTGCAGAGCAAAGTGCTCCAGCATGTGCTTAACCATGGGCGTGCAAGGGTAGGCTCTGACTGGGGTTATTGATGTGGGAAGATGCTTCTCCAGGTTACTGCCACAATATTCATCATGCTCTTACACTGAATTTGGTGGATAAGTGGATGCCTTTATTTTTTTCTCTTTGTCTATGCATAAAATTGTCATTAACTCCTTTTCTCTCTTTTTTTTTTGTTTGTTTGGGATTTTTTTGCCTTTGATATTTTGCTGTTTGTCACAGCCAGCAAGATAAGTGTACAGAGAACTTCTTCTTCTCAAGTGAAATGAAATGGAAATAGCATATGTCTACAAAAATCAATTTAGAAACCACCTATATATTTTTGGACTCAGACAATTGGTATTTCCAAAGCCACACTTTCTAAAACTCTTTGAGTGTAAAAAGAAAAAAATATACGTGGATATGAGCTATCATCCACCAATCAGGAAAACTCACTTGACTCAGATGCATGAGCCAAAATGAACTTCAGATGGAAATGGACAGGAGACAGGCTATGTTGTCTGATTTGCTTGGGTTACTTCATTATTAATCTCTTTGCTTCCATTTATTTTAATGATCATAGCCAAGAAAGTTTCATTTATGAGGACCACTTTTTTTAAAGGCTACTTTACATGTGGTTGGCTGCGCTCTGTTTTGTCACAAGTGCCAAGGGCAGGGCTGCTTTCCTTAAAACTGCTCCAGTTGTACCTAAAATGTGTTGGTGCCTTGACCTGGGGAGAGGGCTGGACCTTGGCCCCACAGCATTTGCATTCAGGAGCCCCGTGCAGGGTCCCTGATCACACTCCCCTCTCCCAAGGGGATTTCCCTCTAGCAGGCAGTGAAAAGCTCTGAGATGGAGAAAGGAAAAGTTAAAAAAACAGGCTCTATTAGAAGAGATGCTAATGGTCTGGCCTGCATGTCTGGGGTAGAGGATGAGAGAGATTTTCTCCAAACTCACTTTGTCTCTGCTCTCGCTGCTCCTCCAGCAGAGCCACCACCTTCTCCTGCTCTCCTGTCCTGTTCCCCCCCCAAAAACAAAACCCAGGCAGCCAAGTGGGTTTTCCTAAATGAGATACACCTAATTAGTAGCTAGTTATATACTTGCTGATCACACAGTTTTTCAGCTCTTTGTTTATAACCCAGCATATGCATCCGTAGAGCATTTTTACAAGTAAATGTACACATTTCATTAAAAGTACTGTCTTTGCTGCTTCCATAGCTTTGTTCTATAAAAGAGTCTTGTAGGAGAGCTGTTTATTCCCTCAGCCCAAAGGAAGAGAAAAAAATCACTTCCATTATGATATTAATGCAATTTCAACTAATTAATGAATGATTTTCCAGAGCTATATTTATAAATCAAACCTGGTGATGAAGTCCTCGTCCCTGCCAGCTCACCTGGGTCCTGTGGTTCTCACTTTGCAGTCACACAAGCTGAATGCCCACAGAAAGGCAAGGTAAACTCTGCTTAGAGTCACACCATAATTCACTAGCATGACCAGGATTAGATCCCTGGAGTTTTTTGTCCCAGTCTCTTACTTCAACTGCCAGAAATACTTCACTACAGCAGCAATATTTTGAGGTCTTGCAGGGCTCTGATGCATGCAGATATCTCAGTCCAACTGCAGCTCTGTGTGTCTTCAGAGTCTGCAAAAATGGGAATACATAAACATTTCTAATAGCTCTCTGAGAGGCAGGGGGTACTTGCACTTTGTTATACCTGCCCCCAAATTCAGTAGCTCAAGTTTAGAAGTTTAGAGTATTTTCTTTCTCTAACCTGGCTGGTCCTGCTACTTTCTCTTCTGCAGCTGTAAAATCTGTTCAATCCCTTAAGGACAACTGCTGAAGCAACATCTGACAAATCCACACCAGGTCCAAAAGAAAGACCAGACATGTGCAGGGTGCAATGCAATGGCGATGGATCACTGTGTGCAGGGCAAAGGAGAGGGCCAACACATGGGTGAAACAGCTAAAGGTGAAGAAAAAATGCAATTTATCACATGCTTCAGCCATTAGTTTTTCAGCTGATCATATGGCTGTTATGTGCCTGCATGTATGTATGTATAAAGGAGATGCTGAAGGTTTGACCAAATTCTAAATTATTAAAAAAAAAAAAATCAAGACTTGGCTAGGTTTCAATTATCATAGATATAAACAGTTTGCTGAACGGTTTAGTTATTTTACAGACTGGTCTTTTTTTCTTCTTTTTTTACTACTTAACACCCCCCACTCTTTTTTTTGTTGTTGTTTTTTGTTTGTTTGGGTTTTTTTTTGGTTTTTTGTTTTGTTTTGTTTTCCTGGGCGTATCATGGGTTTGGCAAACCCTTGCAACAGAGCCTTCATCCAAGAATATCAACAGCCTGCCTAGCATACCTCACATACACTGCACAGAGCATTACAACACAAGATTTACAAGCTCCCAGAAAAGGAGAGGCTCATTTAAGAACAGGCCGTTGCACACAAACATCAGGAAAAGCTGGTGGAAGAGGAGAAATAGATTGTTTTAAGTATTGCTAAGCACCATCCATGATTATGAAGGAAGTGCCTACAAGCAGGCAGCTGAAATTGCAGCTCCACCATTTGGTGCTCAGTTTTGTGGATTTTAACTGAGCGTTAACAATCATTGTGTAATTGAACACCTCATTCAGTTCATTAGCTGATGGCTGTGCGGTGCTGTCAATGTGCAAAGTGCAAGCCAGGTGCTAAGTATTGTAATTATTTGTTTTCTCAGCATTTAAACAGTTTTGATTCCTGACTGCTGAAGATAGAAGCAGTTTGCTTTGCATGGGGATGTTGAGCACAGACACAGAGATGACCACAAGAGGAAGACCACATGTAGCCCAGACTGTCATTCCTCACTTGCTGGCCAATGTGGCGGGAGGTCTTTGCCTTCCTCTAAGAGAAAAGACTCCAATTCTTGCCTGGTACTGCTTGTCCCCATCTCCTCCTGACAGTTTTCTAGTTGGAAATCCCAGCTAACAGCACTGATTTTGCACTCCCCAGCCCACAGCTGCATCTCCTGTGGTAGGAGCTCGTGTTTATTGCAATATGACCTTCCTGGACCTCTCCCACTGAGTGCTTTGCAGGCTGAGACCTTGAGGAAGCTCAGAGCAGGAGGGAGGATGCTGGGTACAAGGGAAAAGTTTATCCAGCCTGGGCTGGGGCCTGTCCTGAGAGCAGCTGAGCATATCATTGAACACAGAGAAGGTCACGTTTCCCTCCTGGAAATGCCACTGCTGCAGACTGGTGTTCTTCTTGTGCTGTCATTCATTTCCCACATACACCTGCAGTGGGAAAGTGTGAAATCTCTGCCCTGCTCTTCTCCAGATCTGCTTGGTACAGATCAGAGCTTCAAAGGCTTCAGCTGTAGGAAGCTGATGTTTGAGTCATTTTTGAGGCCCTGATTGTCAAAGTTGGAAACTCCTCTGTGTCCTGTCCCCACTGCGTGGCTGGTGCTCACCCAGCACCTCAGAACACCTCAGATCAGTGCCACCTCAGCCTGGTGCTGATGGTGCTCCCTGGTCACCACCTGCCTTTGCAGGGAGCATCCAAAATATGCAGATCTTGGAGTTTTCCTCTATGTCTTTTTTAAACTTAGACACTGACCCACAGAGTGCTAATTAGCTAGATTCAAAAACCAAGCTTAAAAAATGATAATGAGTTTACTGATTATCAGGTATGAAAATAAGGTCAGTCAAAAACATATCTGTGCTTTAATTAAGCTTCACTGAGTGAGATGGAATGACTGTTAATGACTCCTGGTTTTGCTAAACTTCCCCTCTGTGGCCTGTTACTTCAAGGTAGGGACTGTCCCTGCTTGTCACCCTTCCGCTTATGTAAATTGCCTGAGCAAGACAAGCACTTGCTCACCTAAAAAGCTCTGCAGGATGGAGAGATGGTGATGTGTATGTTCCTGGTGCCTATCAACAGACCTACTCCTTATTTTAGGCAAACTATTGTCAGTCAGTAGTGTGTCTTTGATTTTGTAGCTTCTGCACACTGCTTTACTTTGCATACACAATGTCTTTTTCTATGTGGCTTATTTGCATTTTTGTCCAGGCTGCAGCTAGCATTATCCAACTGATATTTGGGCAGGCAAATTTAAGATCAGTGGAACTGCAAGCGTTCATCTGGCTCTGGCCAGTTTGGCTCTGGTTTTCTGAGTGGCCATGTGCAAGTCCCTGGGAGGATGTGGGAGGAGGAGGGACAAGAAACTCACCTTTCCTCAAAAGGATGGGCATCACAAACACCGCATTTCACATCCTGAATTAATTTTGTCTATTCATTTTTGAACTTCTATATACTTTTGACTTTCATGATGGGTTAATGTTTTTTTTTACAGGAACCCAACATATACATCAGGAATAAACCAAGTGAATTTGTTGGTTTTGTTTTGTTTTGTTTTCAGTTCCTCTCCTAATAACTCTGTAGATCCAGTAGAACATCTGCCAGCTCTTGGTTTTCCTCTAAGCTTAGAGGCAGGGGCAGGATGAGGGGAAATGGATTCAAACTGAAAGAGAGCAGGTTTAGATTAGATATTAAGAAAAAATTCTTTACTGTGAGGGTGGGGAGACCTTGGCACAGGTTGTCCAGAGAATCTGTGGCTGTCACATCCTGGAAGTGTCCAAGGCCAGGCTGGATGAAGCTCTGAGTAACCTGGTCTAGTGAAAGGTGTATATATGAAAGTAGCCTATGGCTGAGAGGTTGGAATGAGATGATCTTTCAGGTCTCTTCTAACTCAAATTATTCTATGAGTCTGTGAAAAGGGCAGCTCCCTGGAGAAGCAAGTCCTCTGCCCAGTGTTGCCACTGCACCATCCCTGACTATTTCTAAGTTTCTGCCTTTTGGTGAGAGTATCTTTCATGGTGACACACCAGCAATCTGTAATTTGCCACACTGGCAAAACCCCCCTGCCCTCCCTGCAAATGGCAAGCCAGAAGGAGCTGGCTGAGACCACCAACTTAGAGGTCACTGGCTGGGAATTGACTGACACGTAAAGATTGACTCTGTATGGTTTAAGGAAGTGTGCATGCTGTGCCAGACCGACACAGCAGGGGTATTTTGGTGGTGCTGTGGCATTTTGCAGCTGTTTCCCTGCTGTGTGTGGTCGTTTTCAAGAGACAATGCCCTTGTGGAGGAGGCAATCAGCCAAGCTCAGCTCCCTGGCCCTGGGGACACGAGGCAGGAGCCCACCAGGGACACCCTGCCCTTTGCCACCTGCAAAGGTGATGCTGAGCTCTGAGAAATGACAGAGATGTCTCAAACTGGGCACCAAAAGTAAATGGAAACTTTTGACCTTCACTGCTCTGTGCCTCATTTCCTCATCTCTACAGGCTTCCTCCTCTTGCAGAACATGAAATGTGTTCAGTAGTGACTGTGGAGCCCATGTGTGATGAGGAGAGGGCAGGGCAGGAAAGGAAACACATCATGCAGGGAGCGCTGCAGCATCTGAAGCCTTTCTATGTCAGGTCCGTGCCTACTTGTTGAGAGATAAGGATGAAAAGAAATATTGAGTGGCTACGTGTGCCCTGCATGAAATACAGAACCTGTGACTGCTGATGATGCAAACACTGACTGACCCACACAAGAAAGACAATTTACAGTCCTGCAAGAAAACAAATCTGAGGCATTTAAGCCCTTCAGTTTTCAACAGTGATGTTCTTTTGAAATATTTGCATTTGGGTTTCTCAGTTGGGATACTCTATCATGCATATATCCTCCAGATAGAAGACTTTGGCTTTGCAGTTCCTGCCTGCAATCCTCAAAGTTTTCACAACTTGTAGCTTTTTTGTTTTTTTGAAAATAAGGTAGAGTGCTTGTACATTCTTTATAGGATGGGAGAGCCCATCCTTTGGCAACTTAACCCATGGGAGAGCGGCTTCTTTATTAAAAGCCTTCTTGTTTTTATTGTGAACTTGCCTACCTTCCCTTTGTCAGCTAAACCAAAGGGTATTAGATCTCCTGGCAGCTGCAATAGGTGAGTATGCACAGGGCAACCTTTCCAAAGGATGGGGATGAGCCTATGAAGTATTAAGTGCCTTCAAGGTCCACTAAAATCAATGGGATTGAAGAATGCCATACCCTTGAAGGGCTGAGCCCCAAGGGATGGCTTCTTCTGGGATACACTGATTCTGAAGACAGGCAAAATAAAATATTTAAAGCAGCCTGACAGGCACAGGCTAAATTCTTTTCCTTTTGTGCTGAAACATAATTTTTTTAATATGCCCTGAGCATGCTGTGAAAGCAATCTTTCTACATGTTTCCTTAGTGGGGAGTGTTTTCTCTCTGTGCTCATCAGTCACGAAATCTATGACTGATATGGCCCCAAAGCATCAGGAAAGTTTTAAGTTCTACAATATAGCATTTTTTAAAATAAGACATAATTGTTTGTGGAAGAAGAGTCTATCAAGTACCTAAGCTGGGAAAGGGTTACTGCAGGGACATACATCAGCAGTATGTACTTCACATTCTTAGTCCATTGGTTTCTACAGCAGTTCTTGTTCACAGTAATGTGAGGCAGTTAATATGGGATCTGAACACCACTGGACTGATAAGCCTTCATACTGACTTGCAAAAGTAATTTTCAGTAATCTTTGAGGGGAAAAATTGCATTTAGTGGGGGAAAAAAAGAAAAAAAAAGGCTAAACCATTCGTGCATCCTATTTTATTGAGTATGCAAGTAATAGACTATGCAGAAATTGAACTTTTGATCCATTAGGCTGCGCACAGGGACAAACCACTCCTGAGTTACTGTCAGAAAGTTATGCTTCCAAATAGAAAAGTTTCACGGTATTTTTCCAGAATCTTGTTTGAAAATGAGATGCCAATATTACTGTTAAAATTCAAATTTCCATTAGAAAGGATTGGAGCAACGTTCCCAGCCCAAGGCTCTGGTTTCATGTATCACACTCCCTCTGCTGCAATTAGTCATTCCCAAACTAACTTTTTTTGGTGGTTGTTGTGCAAGGCAGTGGTAACATCCTTTCCTAAAGGTTTAATGAACACAGATCTGTGTCTGTTTTGCTCCAACGATTGCTTCATACCCTGAGCCAGGCCAGGCAAAATAGATAACTTCCAAACCATTTTAGTTTTCTTGACACAAAGATGGTTCAATTCCCAAGGACTAATCACCATATATTTCCTCTAAATCCCCAGCCATCACGAGTCCAGTACAACCAAGTATGAGTATTTGTGGCTGTTAATTGCCACCAAACAAGAGTTTCTCAGATTTGGATGAACATCAGGGTAAGAACTTTCCTTTTGCTAGAGGAAACACTATCAAGAGAGGCAGGAGGGAACCCCATTGGTTCTGTGTGTGTGCTGAAATCAGGGCTTTCAGAGAGCTTCAGCTGCATTTCCCAAAGTGTCACAGGCCCAGAGGAACAGACTGATGAGGTTAATTACATAATTCAACACACAACTGGTAGGTAGTTACCACCCAATATATTCTCCACACCCAAGCTGGTGGGTTTCATGGACACTCCATGAGGAGAGCAAGATCCCTGAGGAAGGAGCTGACAGAAAACATTTAAAAGGAGCCAAAATGACCTTGCTGTGTTGATGAAGGCTGAGAGCTTCTGTATTTGAAATGACAGTGGTGTGGGCTCCCCAGCACCCCTGCAGAACCACAGCAGAGCCCCAGGCGCTCTCACACCAACCTCACTGCTCCAAAGGCATCCACGAGGCTCTTTTATGTCTCACAGCCAGGAGCCCATGGGAGGAGAGTGCTGGAGCAAAGTCCTCACCACGCTGCACCTTGCCTGGCACCCACCCCCTGCACAGGAGGATTCCCCCTCTTTGGCTTCTCTCCAGGCAGGGTTTGGAACCTCATCCCTGAGCTGTGGCTGCAGCCCCAGGGCACTGAGGACTGTTTGCTATTTTTCTTGGCGTTTGTGTCTAAACGCTTCAGACTCAGGAGCCCAGTAGTGCAACTGTAATAACAACAATGCCTGAATCTCTTAAAAACCTACCAAGGGGCAGGAGCTGGGGAGGATAGCAAGGGAAGGAGTGGTTGGCAGGACTGGAAGGGGCTTGGGCTGGTAAATGCCATGGCCCAGGGCAGGAGCAGCCTGGAGCGGCCGTGGCTCTTCAGGAGAGCAGCACCAGAGAAATACAGACTAAGGCATGGGCCACAGCTGCAGAGATTGCACCCACTGTAGCAAACACCGACCTGAAACAGGAATGGATCTGAAACACACAGAAAGCCCTGGCTTTGCATATTTGAAATAAGTCATTATTCAGGCTTTCCAGCTCCCAATCTCTCAGAATTCTGCTCAACGAAAAACCTTTGCATTAATCCCTCTCCTCCACCATTATGCAATATTGCTTAGGGTAAGGGAAGTTTCCTTGCTCTTTTCTAAATATAAATTTCTGTGGTTAGAAAATTAGAGAAATGACATGGCCGACCTTCCTAAATGTAAAGAGCTTCTTTGGGGAAGCACACAAGTCATCCGCTGCAGCAGCCTCTTATCACTTTGTGGTAGGTGATTGCAAAATGCCTCCCTTACCCAGAGTCACATTGGGTTTAAATTGAGCTAGACAAGGGTACCACAAAAAGGGCTTGTGGGCAACTGGGCTGCTAAAAGCATGGGGCCTGGCACTGGAGCACTGTTAGTTAAAACAGCAATTTGTCACGGAAAAAGGAGTGAAGTAGCCTGTAATGTCAATGTCATGTGTGGTTTTCCAAGCACGAGGCTGAAGATGAAGAAAACATTCAGTGACCATTTTAAACTCAGCAGCCACTCCCAGTACAGCAGGAGTTAATGCAGTGTCAGACTTTCCATTAAAGCCTCTGTTTTTGCAGGGGCTGTGAAAATATGCTTGAGGCAAAAACTTGTGATTCAGCAGCTCAGCTGAAGAGTTAACTTCTCTTTTTATACGCATCCATTTTCAGAGTAGCAATTTATAATAATATTCATTCAGATCTATATATGGTTCTGCTGTGGTGATACAGGGAGCTAAGGAGGGAGCTATGCAAAGCCTTGTGCCCAGCTGCCTGGAATTTCTGTCAGAGAGAGGCCAGGCAAAAGGTTTGGGGTCTTCACATGGCTAGTGTAAGGAGAAGTAAGCATCCTCAGGGCCAGGGCCACTGTTACCTAGGGGAAAAGAGGCCAAACATGGGCTTCTTTTCTGCTTAGATGGCAGCCTAAAAAAGGATAAAAGGATAAAAACCTACATGATGAGTCAAGGCATACTCTCCTTTTGCCCACCTGCCTTCATCCAATGCCTGCTGTCCTCACACATGTAGGAGAGGGACAAAAAATGGCTAAAATAATTTCCCCAACAGATTTCTCTCCTGGTTTGCACCTGCCTGTTTTTTCTGCAGTTGACATTCCTAACTCTAAGAGGGAACCCTTCAGGCAGAGCCATGCCAAAATTCTCCATAATAAACCTTTGGAGGTAAATGGGGAGTGTTGAAATGTGAGATCGCACAAAGGACCAGCTCTTGGCCTGTCAGAAGATCAGTCAGCCCTGACATCCTGACTATAACCAGTTGAGGCTCCCATACCTCAGGTGGGACAGCTGGGCATCAGGCTTGTCACTCCTCCTGGTACCCCTTGGACTATGGAGTTACTGATGGGTGAAGTCATCTCTGATGTTTGGCAAATCCCTGACTCTCTGTACAGCCCATCTGGGCCACAGGTAGCCCAGGACACCTCAAGCAGCTTGGTGCTGCTTAATATAGTTTCCTCTGTAAGATCATACTGTTTTTTACAACAGCTCCACTAATTACTGCAGCCAAGTGCCAGCAACCAGACAGATTTACAAGGACACAATATTGCCATTCTCCTCCCTTGTCTGTGTCTTAGAAGTTGAATCTCATGTCCTTTCCCTAAATAGCACCTTAGCCCATGTTGTCCCACATTATCTGAGGTTATTTTCCCTGAAAATATTTTCCATACAAACTAAAATACAGTTATTTCTACCCATTTTCAGGAAAGGTTTCCTTTCTTCTTTGCTCTTTCAAGAAAATAGGCTCCTAGCAGGTATTTATCATGATAGCTAAATTAGCTGGTACCCATAATACTTGCAGCACAGAAAATCACTTCATCAGCTCTACAATTTGAGCTTACTGGAGAAGACTTTTAAGAAAGAATGAGAATGAAGCCTAGAATAAACATTTCTTTCCCCTTGTCCCTTCGAGGCACCAAAGTTCAAGGTGTTTTTTCCTTTCTTTGTATACCTGGAAATCCGTGGTGGTGGTTAATTGAGTGCTAAAAGCCCATGCCACTGCAGTTTCACTAAGATACTGCATTATTTTTTTTTCTTCTAATCCTAAACTGCTACCAGGCAAAACAGGACAGAAGCAGCTGTACTTCGGTGATGGGGAAGAGAATTCTGTACTGAAAGAAGCAGTGCTGGTAGGAAAATGGAGTGTGATCACAGAGTCAGGCTCCTGTGCATAACAGCTACATGCCAAAATTATTCAGCAAGGGCTGAGGAAGACCTTCAAGGGTCATCACAAGGATCCCTGTCCTGCAATGTCATTGTAAAGAAGTGTGTGCTGACTTCCTTGGGTGAGCATTACCAGGAGGAGGAGCTGGCAGGTGCCTCTGTAGCTCCTCGGATTTTGCCTTTGGAGGAGGAGACATGCTGCCCTCAGCAGCTGCTCAGACCAGCTCTGCAGCCCCAAAATGTCAGGCAGAAAGGCAGCTTCCATGAAACCACACTGATCACCAATCCCAGGTCAGGCTCTCCCTGAATGCCCATCCAGGATGTGAGCCTGTCAGGGAGGGAATGCTCTCAGAAAGGGTGCAGGTGACAACTGGACGTGTGCAGCTGCACGGGTGACTATGGCCAAGATGCAGATGTTTATCCATGGCAAACCTCTCAGTGAAGCCACCAGTGAAAAACCAAAAATCTGAAGTTATCCCTCTGGTTTAAAGACAAAAATACCTATGTCATGGAAAACACTTTCTGTGGAAGTCCCTTGCAAAATAGCGTTTGGTTTCCTTGAGAAGATTAAGGCTTAAAATATTTGTTAGGATGAAAGTTCTATTCTATTCAATCTTTCTATTTGTAAGATGCTTTTTGCTGCCCTCTTCCATAAAACCAACATGGATACAAATTCAAATGTTCCCATGCATGCACTGTGCATGGTCAATCAGTTACAGGTCAAGATGGCAGGCATTAATGAAATAATGATTAATTAATAAATAATGAAAATATTTTCAAAACATTTTCCCTCTTCCAATTTTTAATCTGCTTTTCTTACAAATAAGTCAGTAGTTGAATGCTGTAAAAATGATTTTTTTGTTCAAGGATCTCTGATTACCTGCTTTGTGTTTTTCCAGCATGTTGATGTAAGTGGCTCTGGCTCTAGAAGACAGCAAAGCCTTTGATCATCTCAGTTCTTTCATTATTACCTGAGGGAGCCATCAGGAACTTTCTCTCATGTCCAAAAATTATCCAGCCTATCTTCTTGGATTTCTTTATTCAGTGATTTTGTTTTCAGAATTATTCATATTTATTAAGAAGAATCACTGGCACTGCATGGTTAGGTTCCCCCTGAGCTATGTCAGCTCACAACAGTGGAAGGTGTTCAAATGTTCATCCCCTGCTGTGTTACACATCAGAGATGAAAGGCCCTGCTGCCCCTTGCACTTGGAGAGAATCAGGCAGCAACCCAAACTGGTGAACTTCAGTTCCTTGGGTGATGGTCAAGCGTGGCCAGATAAGATATTTGGCTCCTCTCTCCCTTCAAGAGACCTTGATCACGGGGAGACCTTACCTAAAGGGTGTCATAAAAAAATAAGGAAGAGTGACTTTTTACATGGGCAGAAAGTGCTATGAACTAATAGAGGAAAAATTTAGATTAGATTTTAGGGTGAAATTCTTCCCTGTGAGGTTGGTGAGGCACAGGCACATGCTGGCCAGAGAAGCTGTGGATGCCCCATCCCTGGAAGTGTCCAAGACCAGGTTGGACAGGGCATGGAGCAACCTGGTCTTATGGATGACATCCCTGGTCATGGCAGGGCACTTGGACACTTGGACACTTGGAACTAGGTGATCTTTAGGGTTCCTTCCATCCCAAGCCTGTCTTTCATTCTATGACTCTGTGATTATTGGATGTTCTATTGCCCATAAACAGATCCATACTGCCAATAAATGATGGTCAGATATTTCCATGTTCTTATTTCAAGAAAGAAGACACAAAGTGTGAAGTCCTCAGCTTCAGTTTAAGGTTTGGAGGACATTGAGTGCTTGCCATCCATCTGTGCATTTCCAGACTCTGCACTGCTGCTTTGCACTCATCCACCCCTTCCCACTGCCAGGAGGCACATGCTGCACCTTCAGTGTGCTTCATTTAGCTGCCAAGCCCTGGAGGCTTTTCACCAAACCTTTCTCCTCAAACACCCATGTTGTCTCACTAGCTCACATCAAAACTGTGCTACTTCTCAGGTGGGCTGGTTGTACCTATCTCTACCTGGCCAGCTGCTCTAACATCCACACCTCTTCTCTTGAGTACCTGGGCTCAAAAGTCACTTTCAACAGGGTGACACAAGAGACCCGTGTTTGTTTCCCAACCCTAGCAGACATCCTGTTTGCCCTTGGCTCGTGCAGCCACTCTCAGCTTCCTCCTGTTTATAACAGCATAATACACAATTTGCCCCACTTTCCTGCTGCATTACAACCTCTCTGTCTCTCCTTAACATCCTTCTCTCAGTTTACCTCTCTTCTTTGTAACCTGGCCTCCATGCACCCAACGAACTGCAAGGATTTGGGCTTCCCGAAGCTCGTGAGATATAAATAAATAAAACAAAAAAGGACAATGAGTTGGCTTGTGCTTAAGCAAAGGCAGTTTTGCTTCTCAGCAGGTTTGTGTGAGCTGTTTCTGGTTTCAGTTCACATAGGTTATTTCACCTTCTGAGTTTCTCTTTGACATTCAGGTTTCTGCCTTTTTTTCCACCTGAAGCCGAAGGACAAAAAAGGCACCAGATTTTATTAAAAGCCACACCAATTTTTTTAAAAGGTAAAAATCTTGTCATTCTAGAATGGGAACTTTTTCTAACTTGGCAGTTTCTTGTTTGTCCAATACTCCATATCCTGATGCTGGGCTACTCCTATTAAAAGCAGCTATGCTCAGAGCACAAGGATGTTAGTGCACATACCTGCCTGTCGTCAGCCATCTTGGCTCATGACTAAAACCAGAACATGTACAAAAACAGAAGCACCAAAATTCATCCTCAAAATGAAACAATTACAGGGGACAGTTCATAACTTCATGCTGAGGTTCCTCTAGGCCTTCAATGGGATAGATTTCATTATCCTGGTAAAGAGGGAGCTGACATCAGTATAGAACACTACATTCAAGTTTGGCACAACCACTATCTTTGGTGGGGTTTCATTTTATTTTGATTTTGTACCAATGTTTAATGCAGCTTCTATTGCTCTGCACATAGTTAAGTGTAGGTACAAATTGCAAAGAATAATTAATTGTCCATTAATGAGTTTTTGCAGAGGATTGGACTCTAAATGCTAATCGGTGTCTCAGAAAGAATGCCAAATTATATCCACACTGCCTACCTGCTTCTCCCTGATTTCTGTTTAGCATGTGATTGGAAGAATTTGGCTTTAATGTTAATTAATGCTTTCAATTAGAACTCACAACACATATTAAGCCTTGGTCATTTCAATCTCATGATGAACCCACACATAAAATTTGCTGATGCTACACCTGGTGAGAACAACCTGCATAAACTAAATTTCCTTTTATTTTCCAGCCTAAAATACAGCTGTTCCCAGAACTGACTCTTCTAAGCCTTCACATCTACATGGCCACTGCGTTTGTCTGTCGTCTTTTCCAATCATCAGAGCAACAAAACAGCAGCCCAAGGCCCCAGCGAGCAGAGGTGTGAAACCGCAGGAGGAAACAGGCAGAGAGAGACACACGAGTGGGGAGGAGATGCTGGGGATGTTCCTCCCTCTCCCTTCGGTGCAGTGATGGTGGAGGGACCTGCCCTTGGGTGGGCAGGCAGAGCGAGGGTGCAAAGTGCGGAACTGAACAAATTTGGGCAAGGCTCCTGTTATAAAAGGTGGTTTTGCCTGTTCTTCTCTGGTTGGGTGAGAGATGCTGCACAGCACCCGAGCCTTCCTGCTGATAAAGCCCTGCTTATGTGACAGAGCTGAAGAGTCTGTGCTCAGGGCCGTGCCAGGCACAGAAGGGAAATGCTCAAACTGGACCAAGCCCTTTGGCCACCATCTTACTTTTTTCTAGGGGATGCTCACACTTCCTCAGTCCCTCGCTGCCCTCACCCTCAGCCATGCCACTGGGACCACCATTCCTCATCTTTTTCATGGGAGCATTTGCATGTCAGAGGCAGCATTTGCAAACCAGCCCCCAAAGCCCAGGTTCTGCCCTGCTCCAGCAGCCATGGGAGGGGTGGACCAAGCTGTGGTCTCAGTGCCTCTTTGTTGGGGCACTCTGTGCATGTTCCCAGCTGGTGCCCAGCACTGCTACCTCAGGCTCTTCTTGCAGATCATCTTCTCACTTGATGTGGAGTACTGCTGGCTGGGAACTTTACAACCTGAACATCTAGGCCTATCAGTAGAGCATTTTGCCAAATTATTTATTTTGCTTTTGTTTTGTTTGGCTCTCCTCCCCGGTGAGATCAGAGATAAAGCTTATTTACTAGTTGCTGCTTGCCCTGGACAGCTGAGGAGCTGGGCTGGAGTGAAAGCAGCTGTTCCTGGGCAACGTGCGTGGCTTGTGCTCATTCTCAATTCCCAGTGAGCAGGATCCTTCAGCAGTGATGGAGTAGCTCAGACTTTCAGTCTATCTGTCACTGCTCGACTGTTTTACTGTGCACACAATGCACTGATGGGCGACATCACTCAACTGCAACAAGTCCAGCTACAAAAGCAAGTAGCAGCAATTTGTAGCCTCAATGCAGCCATTTAATCATTCCCAACACTTCCCTGGTTGCCACTTTGGATAAACCAACTTGAGAATTAAGAACAAATATTTGACTCTCCCCCCCTCCCCATAATTTTACGCAGCCCTGTTTAGACTGTACGGTACTTAACAGGAGACCTTTGCCCTTTAGTTAAAAGCTGTGACCAGGAAATCCCACCTCCTCTTAACGAGCTTTTTTGTTCAGCTTACAGGGAGGGATTTGCACTCCACTCTTGCACTACAAATGCTTTGTCTGCTTGGTTTTTTTTAATTCAGCTGATGAATAAAAAAAGCAAACTCCAAACTCTACACATTTCAGTCTCCATTAAGACAACAAAGAGCTCTAAATGCACGTCCTAGCAACGACAACAATTTTTTTAAAACAGTGAGAAGAAAGAATACATGGACATTTAAGCTGTGGTACTTTCCATAGCTATTCCTTAATGCTTTTGTCACAAAAGCTATATACTTTTGACTACCAAAATACACAGTAGGCAAAAGGACAGACAGTGTTTTGGGAATCAATATTATGCTCTTTCTACTGAGAAACAATCATACGAGCAGCACAAGCAGTGGCCTTTGTCAAACTTTTCCCTTGCTTATGTCTTTCGACCACATGCTGAGACCTCTCATACTCCAGTGGCCTTGAAAGTGTTTCTTTTTTTTTTTCTTTCTGTGTGCTTCAGATGGCTCTTGGTTTCCCCTGATCTCTTGTTCTTTCCTTCTAATCACTGCATACCCTGAATAACGATAGACTGCAGACACCAGCGTCAAATTATGAATGGCAGAAACACAGAGGATTAAACGCAGTCACAACAAGAGACAGTTCTGCAGGAATCTCCAGATATTTGAAGAAGATGGAACAAAACATGTTCCAGTGGGGAGAGCCTCACTTTTCAGAGAGCGAGGCTAAACCCTGTATGTGCCTCTCTGTGCACAGGAGTGGAATGGGAATGATTCTCCAGCCCATTGCACAGCCACGTGCTGGATGTGCACTGTTGTCTTGTTAGGCTTGTTTAAATGAATCTGGCAGAATGGACAGGGGCACTTGGATATCAGGGAACATACAAAAGAGTCTATTAAACAAAACTCCACTGCAGGAGAGGGATGATGGACCCTTTTGATGCTGGGCCTTCTTCTGATAGTGCAGAGGTTGACACCTGAGAGAAATCCGACATTTGGAAAACTCCTCATTGCAATAATTCCCAAGCCTTTTGGACTAGTTAGTGACTAGTCAACCCTCACTGCCTCTTATGGGCCACCAAGCATCAGTAGTGAATTCCTTCTCATGTGAAAGCCCCAGCAAATCAGTGCCAGTTATAGAACCCTGGAATATCCTGAGTTGGAAGGATATGTTCCCACAAGAAACATTGAGTCCAGCTGAGCTGGCAGATCCCTTGGCATCAGAGCTCAGAGTGTGTGAGGGTGGGGAATCCAAAGGAAGCCTTGTCCTAAGCCAGGGTGTCTGGGATGCAGGCAGCAGGTTGTGGGATCATCCCAGACTGCATGGAAAAACCTCTGTGGGTGCAGAATGCCAGCATCCCCTGAGATCAATGCAATGAGCCTTGGTTCATGCTTAAATGTGGTGAACTAAACTGCAGAAAAGGAAACTGCTTTAGGAAATCATAAGGCACAAACAAGTTTTTTGACTCATTATAGGTGCCAGATGTGCCTGTATGGTAAATGTATGCTGTTCTACAGAAGGGCTCGTCTGTATGTTTTAGGTACCAACAGATCTTTTCCCAGATGTGTTCTCCTAAAATTATTTCAGATTCAAAATTAGTTTTTCTTGTTGCATTTCCTGCAGTGCCAAGCCAGATCTTCAAATATAAATCAAACATAACTGACCTGACATCAAAATAAGCATATCCAAAGGATTTTAGAATGCTCTACATCAGCATCTTTATATGAAAAAGAAAATCAAGAAATTGTTTCTTCACTACGGCTAGGAAAATCAGGATGAAAACCTACCATTTATTCTAATAAGGGATTTCTGGCTGCAGGTGTTATTTCAGGGTCCTGAACAGTATTTGCTCTGTGTATGTGATCAGAGCTGCTAAAGAAGGAAATCTTCAGGGAGGATGGGTGAGAGAAGGATATAAATATTTCAGTAGTAAAGGTTTCCCCCCAACACAATTTGCCTTGCTTCTGAACTGGTGGCTGTTTGCAGTTGCCAAAACCTTTGAACTTCTTGTGGGAGAAGGAGACCATTCCAGCAGGAGTGCTGAGGGGTGTCACGGGTGTGCTTTGCCTGTCCCTGTACTATCAAGTCCCTGGAGACTCTCCTTGTCACCCTCAGGCTGCAGAAAATCATTGACCTCAGGCTAAATAAAAGAAAAAAAAAAAAAAAAAGAAGAAAATGATGAAGAGGCTCAGTGCTGCACGTTGTCATGTCTAGTCCTTACTCCCTGCAATCAGAGGCTGGAGTCAAGCTCCTAGGCTCACACACTGTGCCTTGGGAGACCTGGATCCAAACCTGCCCTGTGCCAGCAGCCCCTCAAGGGGAGCTGGAGACTGCTTTGCCTTGTGCATTTTGATTTTAGTTGGTTGGGCTGGATTTCTTCAGTTCAGGCTTCATAACCCCACCTATCACTGCAAGGTGAGGACCCACAGTGGTGTCTTCAAACAAGGTTAAAAAGAAGCAAGAGAAGCTGCACCCTTGCTGTGATGTGATGGTGAGAGGACCCTGTGCTGGATCTGGGTGTTTTTTCTGCTACTGGGTAGAAAATAATGTGTCTCTGATTGAAGGAGAATCTGACTTAAAAGAAGAAAGACTTAAAATTCACATTGTAATTGGACCTACATCTTCCCTGCCAAATGCTCCAGGCACCAGGATCAGCTTTATACTGCTCACATTTTACTGTCTTGTGAATCTTTCATACATCTGGACAGTGCTAAATCTTGCTGATTAGGGGTGGATGTTGCTCCCACTTGAAAGCATCCTACAGTTTCCTCAGGGAGTCCTATCACAGGTGTAGTGTATGCCAGGGGAGGCAATAGCCCCATCCCTCTTTTTCAAAAGAAAATGCAGATTACCATTGCATTTCTACCAGAAGCCCTGTTGTGGATAGCTGGTAAATGCCAGCCTCTACTGCTATATTTTGGTTCTACATTGCTGAAAGATAAACACTTGGCAGCTCCAAGATCACAGCACTTTGCTCTTCTGCAGGGCCAAATCACAACTCTCCTGAGAGACTGAGGCTCCAAACCTGCCCCAGCTGCTTTCAGGATGGGGGGTTTTCAACAAATTTGACCCCATGTGCATTTTACCATCATCTTCCCCACCCAACCACCCCCAAGGGGAGAAGCATTTATGTGCCACAGTGGTTTCAGGCCAGATATTGCAGGAATCTGAACAATAATTAATTTATAAACTCCTGTGGCTTCAGACCATGAGTTCCAGCACTTACTGGGGGTGGTGTGGGGAAGCACAGGCAGAACAGGGGGTGATCACCCAGAAACTACTCAGGGTTGTCTGGCCCAAGATCTGACAGCAATTGAGCACTTTTCCAGACAAGAGATTGAAAGATTGCACTTCACAAGGCCTCACATAATGTTTTCAGTACCCCTCAATTAGAAACACTTTTCACATACCTACTTTCATAAAATCACCAGCATCCGCATCTCTTGCAGAAAGTTTTGTAATGAAATTTTTTTTTTAATATATTTTCAGCTGTAAACAGCAGAAAACCCCCTTCAGGCATTTCACTAGACCTTTTATCCGCACGCAGGAAAAAGAATTGATTGATTTTGAAGTTAAACGTTGGCATCTGCTGTTATTCAAAACCAGGACCTTGGATACACTCATCCGCCATGCTTTCAGCTCAGCCACCAGTGTGCTGCAAATGAAGACAAGCTGTTGTCAAATGAGAAATGCAAAATAGTCAATCTGTTTGTCTGTTTAATGTAACTGGGAACATAAGCTGCTAAAAATGCTACCATTCTGCACTGTCAGATGGGAGACACTCTCCAACAAACGAAAGCCTAATGACCCATTTTACTCAGGCGCTCTGGAGTTCCTCCTAATGGTATTTTCCATATGCACTTCAACATGCTTTTAACTGAAACTGCAAATGGTACTATTTTCTATCTAACACAAGCGTGTAATCTGTGTAGCATATTTTTTTTTTCCTCTGGCACCATGAAGGAATGCTGATGTTCAAGGCGTCTTGAAACAGTGAGCATATTGCTCAAGCATCTGATGCTCATCTTCTCTTTACACCTGTCATTGTACTGTATTAAAGGGAAAAAATCAAGTCATTAACCATGATAGATATGTTTTTAATAAGAAAGTGTTGCGCCTCACCAGGCAGATAAATAGCAAGCCTTAAGATACCTTCAGAGCCCAAGCATACAATTACAGAATAAAGTTAAATATGCTGGGGACTCTTCAAAGACTGCTATAACTTGTAAAGATTAGGTCTCTATCAATTACCCAAGCTGCATTCCTTCAAGAATTTTCTAGCATTAAAATCGCTAATTTGACTTTTCCTCGGAAAGTTCCCTATTCCCCACAGATAATTATGTGTGAAATGTTGCCTAAACAAAACTGTGATTTGGCCAAGGAAACAAGAGTGGTCCATTTTCAAGTCTAAGAACAATGAAAATAATGCTGCCATTGCCAGGGTAGGGCAGGAAGAAACTCTGGAGATCATGGTTATTTTGTTAAATATTCTTGAGGTTTGTATAGTAGATTTTCATGGCTGTGATTTCAAACCCCGCAGAATTAGGGTTTTTTTTTTTTTGCAAAAAGCTGCAGCATCTAGCCTCTCTTCAGAGGCAGGCTAATACCAGGCAGTCAGTGCTTGATTTGCCTTCTCCTGACAAAGCACCACAGTCTGTTGGCATTCTTGTAGGGTGTGCTCCTTTAAGCCATTATAATCTTAGACCCAGCTTTATCTCCACCCCTGCTGTTATCACATTGATATGTTTGTTAATTATTGACACAAGAAATGCTCAGTCATAGACTGCAGATCCCTGGAAAAGCCCTGCTGTGCTGAGCTGAGCAGCAGTGCCACGAGGGTGCCTGCTCCCTCCTGGCTCCCTTGCCCTCAGGGTGCTGCCATCACTGATTAACAAACCCCCCAAAAGCACAGAATATCTTCAGGCACTCCCTTTTTCCCCACAGAAAAAAAAAAGATCCTACTCATCCAGATTCCTCTCCAAGCCCCAAAATAAATATTATCCTGTCCCCATCAGGTTGTTCACCGCCTGTTTGCAGGTGGGGCAAAGCAAAGGGACCAGAGTGTCCCTGGGGAGGTCTGGTCAGGGGTGATACTGCAGCTGTGCCCTGACCATCTCATGTGGGCCACTGCGTGGTCAGCACTGGTTTCATAGGCTGGCACCTGACTGGGCTGCACGACAAAGTCAGCACTGCTTCACCTTTTGGGGATGTGTTAGAAAACATAAAAAAGATAACTTCAGTTTAAAATAGTGGGGGGCAGCAATCTGCACTGACATGGCAATGCTTGGGATTTGTGTGCTCAGGAGAGACAAAGAACAGAGAAGAAGCAGGTGAAAAAGTGGAAGACAGAGGAAAAGAGCATTTAATGCAAGGGGGTTAATGCAGTGGCCAGTCATCTCCAGGATTATAGAGAAATTTAATATGATCTTGGAATTATCTGCTCAGTAGCTGAGTAGATATTAGTATATCCAAAGAACCAGGTTTACATTATTGTAAAAAGTCTGGTACCTAAGAGACATTCAGGCTAGGAGAGGAAAAAAAATCTATTCCTCTTTGCTTGCTGTATGCCTCCCCCCTGCATAAATAACTCCCCCAGACCTAACATAAAACCAAACCCAGGCCTTTCCATCACAGATCAAAAGTCAGGCAAGTAGTGTTGCATTGCAGCTGCCTGAATTATACTTGGCCTCTGAATAATAAATAGGGAATTTCTTGAACCACAGGCTCATTAATGAGCACTAATTCAGAACTGATGGCACAATGTTCAGTAATTTAAGCAATGTAGACAATGAAGGTTCTCAACTCTGGTACAAAGAGTGACCTACAGAATCTTGTGGAATGAGTAATTACAGCTAATATCCATTTCAGCTTCTATTAGAACATCCAATGAAACAAGGTCATGACAACAGGCAAGGATCACATCCCAGCAAGCATCGCAGTGGGGAGAGAGGGAGTCACCCTGGAGCAGGTGGATGGTTCCTATTAGTTGGGCTCCAGGATGAATGAGGCTGCTGACAGCTCCCGGAGGACAGCGGGCGCTGCGGCAGCCGAGGCAGCTCAGGGAATTCGGGAATGGTTTTCAAGAGCACAGAGGTTAGCTTGGGATGGGGTTTGTTTTTGCCCATAACTAACAAAGGCTTGAAGGACAGACCATGAGCTACTGGCTCTTTTTTTTTTTTTTTTTTTAAACTTTTTTTTTTCCCCAGCCTTTCAAATAGTTTGGTATTAACATATGGAGGGAATGATTCAGTGATTTAATAAGTGAGGGTGGACCCTCAACAAGTTGTAACAGAAGAAAAAGTTGAAAGCAGGATGGACACGGGCACCTGTAGTGTGAAAACCAGCTGAGTGAGCAGCAGCAGAGCAGAATGACCTGCCTGAAGAGTTTTCTACTTTGTGCAGGTGAGCCTTATTAGTTCCTAAGAGAGGATGGAGAACATGGTCAAGTGAGGAAATAAAGAAATTATCTGCTTTTTTTGGTACAATAAGTGGGAAGGTCACTGTTTGTTAAAAACAGTTTCTGACAATACTTCCAGGACTTGGTGCTTTTAAAAAACTGCCAGACAAATTATTTTAATCCCCTCAAATGAGCTAAAATCTCACTTTGAAATGCAGGAAGTTTTTCAGTGATACTATTTGGCTTTTCAAACAATCATTCAGACAGTACAGTGTATTCAAAGTGATTCCCTCCCAAAAAAATCATAGGCTGGAAATTTTTTCTACAACCAACTGGGCAATACTGAGAAACCTGGGGGAGGGCTGCAACCAAAACTAATTGCCTGATGAATACAGTTCACAACAAATATTTTGATGGACTCAAAAAATCAACTCTGCTGGCTAAATCTTTGACCCTCATGGAGCTCACTGTGTAGCAGTGTGGACATGCTGAGAGCTCTGCTGTGAGGGGAGTGTGTCCTCAACTCTGGAAAAGTCTGGTGAGAAAAGCTGGTCCAGAAACAGCAGGGCTTGGTTTCTATTGGTCAAAAGGGCTGCAAACAGACACAAAACCATCAACAGGGCTCTGAACTGCAGTCATGGCCCTTGAAGGTCTGAGACAGCAATGGAGGTATCACTGTGGCCAGCTTTGGGTACTTGTCCCTTCCCTTCAAGCTCTAATGTGTCCTGCTCTGAGGGTTTGGAGCTACAGAGAAGCCCCAGGGAAGAGGCCAAGAGTGGAGTGGGCTGATGGGTGTGAAATGCCTTGGAGACAGGCAGGACTTAGCTCAGTCCCCAAAGCCTGTGACAAAATGAGAGAAAAAAAGATATTTCCCCCAAAGAATTAAGAGTGAAGAATCCCTTCAGTGGATGAAAGAAAGTACTTTTTCTTTCATGAAACCAGAACAGAAGAGAGACTTTCATTGTTTTACACCATACCTAGGACGGTTTGCTAATGGGGCTCCTCTGGTAGAATCAGGGTTTGGATAAAAGACTGGAACTCCTTCAAGGACTGTTAAATGCTGGGTTTGAGTAGCTTAAAATGCACTTTGGTGCTTAAGTCCCCGTAAGGGCTGACCACAAGCACTTCTTGCACTCCGCAAGCCCCAGCTACAAAATCCACTTAAAGAATGTACTCCCACATACCTGCTCGTGTCTCATGTGGCCCAGAGAGCAGTTTTCATCTAAATACCATTTCATCTCCAGCTGTGAAACAGCTGCCCCCACTTCCTGGTGGGTACAGCAAGGGAACAGCCCTGGAACTGCCTGGAAAAACCCTTCTGTCCAAACACTTTTCCTCGTGTGAGAATCCTGCCTCCTGGAAAGCTGCTGGAGGACACGTGAGCAAATTATTAGACTTTTGCAGGAGGAGTAAAACACTTTTAATACATCTGGAAACAGGAGGAGCAGAGGAGCCAGGGCAGGACCAGGTCCAAGGTAGAGGCAGCAGCCCCCAGCTGCCACATTGTGCCATCCTGCTGCTGCTCTTGTGTTGAATTCTGTTGACTTTAGTAATATTAATTGAAGTGGGGTTCCCAGAATTGGTCCCAGGGTTGCTGTAGCATCAAATGAATGCCAAAAATTTAGATTACCTGCAGCTATATTAATTTCCATACTGGCTCAAGGAATTTTTTCTGCATCTTGAGAAAAGAACTTTTAAAAGCTGTGCTTCTTCTATTTTTTTTTTTTTTTTTTTTGTATACTATCTAGTAAGGACTTCTGCTTTCTATTAAAATGTGCTGATAGATATTTCTTTTCTGTTTAACTTTAAGGGACCTTGGTGAATACTTTAAGGTTTGCAGCTCAAATGATTGTTTAGTAAGTAAACCTTTTCTCCTCCAGATTTTGGTAAAATACTACAGAGTTAAAATATTTTATTTGGATTCATACTTCATTTCAAAGTGTTGCTTATAATACCTGACAGGAGCTGAACTTTAGTTAGTTATTTCTCCTTTTTTTCCTTCTTTTTGGAGGAAAACAAGCAGTCGAACATAGCTTCTGACACATTAAGCATGACTACTGGGAAATTAAAACAAATGCTGGTACAATTCACAGGGGGAAAAGAACTTAAAGTTTGTTTATAAATTCGTTCCCAGCTCCAAATGCATGTCATAAATTAATAGGTCATCAACATACTGTATTTAGCTGGCAGCAAATAATTTTCTGTGAAGAAATGAGAGAGAATATAGCCAGAGTAGAAAATTGGCTGAAAGCAAAACCTTTTGAGTGCTTTGTAAAATCCATAACAGACAACTTGAAGCTCCAGCAAAATGGAAAATCTTTTCTTGTCTCCGTACTCAGGTCCAAGGATTTAGAAAACTGACTAATAATGCAAATAGCCCGAGGTCAATAGCCTGGTGCCACAGCTGGAACACTCCCCCAGCCTCCAGGAGATCCATCACGCCTGCATCCGGCCACTGGGGAATGGGAGGATATGGACTGGGATGCTCCAAACACCATCAGCCTCACACACTCAAACCAGGAAAATCAGTTCCAAAACAATCAAAATCATGACCTCATAGTGGCATTTGGGCTGGCTTCTGCCAGCCCAATGCTGATGAGACCAATCCTTCTGTTAACAGGTCAGGCAGGACACCCAAGGGGTGTCTCAGCTTGGACAGCCAGGATTCACCTGGGTGGGAAGTGGATCAGGCTCCTGCAGCCTTGGCATAAAGTCCAAGTTTTGAGAGAGATTTTCTCCCAGATTTGGATAACTAATCACCTCCATTTAAATACAAATGGAAATTTCAATATTAGTCTCTGTAAATATGTCCATAAACAGTGAAAACTCAGAGCAAAGTAACCTTTGGCGAACATCAAGACCTGGTGTTAGAATTAAATTCATTTCTCTGGTTTCTGGTCTAGAATTGCATTTTTCAGCCTGTAAGACGCAAGTCACCTGGGGGTGGTGTGACCAGCACAAGGCACAGAGCAACCTCCATCATGGGATCTTCTTCCCAAGGTGATGTTGGAATGGATTGATGAGGAATTAAAGCAGGACAGGGCCTAGTGAGCCATGGGCTTGGCTCTGAAGACAATAAGCCTCAGCCTCCACAGTAACAGCTTCTTTTCTGCTGCCCTTGAAGGAGGACAGGGGGAGAGAACAGCTCCAAGGCCAGGCAGGTGGGGGGGGGTATCAGCAGACCCACTTGCTCTGAGCTCCACTTCCAGCCTTTCATTTCCCACAACATAAAAATCCAACACTCAATATCTATCTCTCTATATATGTACTCATGCCTTAAAATTCTCTCAGAGATGGGACGAGGCAATATTATCTTTGAGAAAACGCAGATCCTAGCTTAGTCTCCCAAAAGGAAAATTACTGACTTGAGCAATTCCTGGTAGTTATCCAAATAGCCTTGTCAAATTATTTAAATACCGCATTGTGATATTATTGAAGTTGGTACCAAGTTACTCTTGGCAGAAACAAGTGTTCACTGGCAGGTGCTGAGTAGATGAGCTGTTACTGCTCCAGCTCTCTGTGTCAGCAGCATGGCTGGCTGCTGCCAGGGATTTTAACCAGGGAGCTCAGCAAAATGCCCTCCAAAGGGGTTCTTTTTCCCAGGGGGCTCTGGAGTGGTTTGCTTTCACCTCTCAGAGCCTGGTTGCTTATCTGCTGTCACACTGGAGATATGGAGGGGTTTTTGGGGGGTGGGTGGGAGAGAAGGATTGTATCACTGCATTCAGCACAAAACCCACACACTCCAGAACAGCCCTCTCTTCTGTCTTAAACCAAAAAAAAAAAAAAAAAAAAAAAAAAAACCACCAAAAAACAGTATGTAAATCTCCAGGGAAGAAAATGGAATTTAGGAATTTACCTGATCTGTATTAAAAGGCAGGGAAAAAAAAAAAAGACTTAGGCTTATGCATTTTTCATTATTCAGGACCCACTCTACCTCAAACTCGATGGTTTGTCTCTGCTGTAATTTCAGTTGAGAAATTGTTTAAAATGTAAGAGTCTCGCAGTGATTCACTTATGCTGTTTCAGAAAAAATGGTTCACAGCTGAGGACAAACAAACTCTGTCTGTCCAGCCACAGAGAAGGGACAGGAGGAGGAGGAGGAAGTACAGCAATAGCTTGCCAGGTTCCTGTCTTAGACTTTGAAATCCATCTCAACCCAGGAAGATCCCAGATTTCCTGCATGGCATGGCACCTTTCCCACCCCAGGGCAGCAATCCCATGGAGCTTCTCTGTCTCCCTGTTCCCACAGAAAGTGGGGGGAGTTGTGGAAATCCAGGGGTTACACACTGAACTCCTGCTTCCACAGCATTCACAAGCAAAACCCAGAAAAATGTTGTAAGAACCTCCTCATGCAGCAAAGAGGGTGAGAGGCCCTGAGCACAGCCTGTGATGCCTCAGAGTGTGGAGTTAAAGGCTGGCTCTGAAAGCCTGGCCAGGTCACTGTGAGGACCTCATTCAGCCCCCACATCCTTGAAGAAAACTTTCAGTCCCTCAAATATCTTTCCAAAGGCTTTGTCCAGTTTGGCTGAAAGTTGTAGCAAGTGACATTTTTTCCATGACTTCCCTTGGGAAGCAGCACCATCCTGTAGGAGCCCTCAGTTACTGAGCATCTCCTGCTCTTCAGCCAACATTTGCTTTGGCTCAGTCCCATTGCTCTTGCTATATCTTCATGTACCACACTGACAAGCTCAACACTATCCAAAATTTTTTGAGAGTTAAAATTTGTATTACCAAGAGAAGAAAAGGGAAGTAAACAGAAGATGATTTTTTTCTGGGGGTATTGCTTTCTTTGGAGAATCTCTGCAGAACAAAGCCATGTTCAAGGAAGGAATTAGTAAACAGATAAAGCTGTCATTTTCAGTTAAATTGGGATGACAAGATTGTCACTTTTCTTCTGACCACCTTTACCCTTAGGGTATTTATTTTAGTGTTGTTGTGCAATACATTTCACTTTAGGCTCCTGGAAAACTGCTATAGCACAAATTCTCTGCTGGAACAAATGGCAACAATTCCATTGACTTCTATATTTTCTAGCCAAAAATTTTCCTCTCCATTTCTATCCAGGGATGCCTGCTCGGTTACAGAAGACAGAACCTCCACTCATGTTGGAACCAGGTACCAGCTCCCAGTTCCAGGGCTTCATCTTGTCATACAAATTGATTATTTCCACCCTTCAAAGTCTGCAAGTCTGAAATCCATATTATGTGTTTAAGTGCAATTCTACTGAAAGGGTCCAAATCTCTCTGCCAGAAAATCTTTTTCTTTCTCCAGAACCCCATAGAGAACATGCCTAGATTGTGCTTTAGTGAGGTAAATGCAGAGACAGACTTAAATTAATATGTCTGGGAATAAATTATTTCTAGAGTGTCTTGAGCCAGCATCACATGCATAGATTACCATGAAGCATTATGGGAAACAAAAATTAATCTGAAAATCATAGTTTGAAACAGGAAAAAAACCCCATGAATGCTGAGCATAACTATCCAGCTTTTTATTGTCAGTGGTGGCAAATGCTTTGCAATCTTTAAAGTACCTCAGAAGCTTTATAGCCCACTGTCTTCAAAAAATCCTGCTTTATTTCATTTGTCGGCTCAAGTAGAGCCGACAACTCACAGCACCTCAGCAGCCAGAAAACATCCGCTAACAGGCTGGTAGGGCCAGAAATATCCATAACTATTCCCCATGGTGAGGCTATCAGGGGGTACCCCACAGCAGCTCTACTTCCAGCACTGGGAATGGAAAGTCGTGCTGTGGTTTGGTTTCCAACGGCCAAACCCAGCTTTCCCAGGCTGGGTCTTCCCCCAGGGCTTGGGCAGAGCCCAGGAGGTGTGAACGGTGCTGCCTCTGAATTCACAGCGTGAAACTGCACCAGCTGTAGCTTTCTCCATCTTTCCTGGCCTTTGATGGGAAGCAGCAGGATCGGTGCCACCCCCACTTCTCTTTCAAAAGCCCCACTGAACCAGCTCAGATATTTTAACCACGGTCAACAGACTTTTCAGATTGTGTAATGGGGGGAAGTAAAACACCTAGGTTTCACTTCTGCCTCCCCAATACCATTTATATTTAAGAAACTATTATGTGACTTTTGTCACTAAATAAAACACATAATTTTCTTCTGATTCAACATAATAAACTAAAGAGCTAAATGCATCATGGTGAGAGAAGTGATAATTTTCTGCTGACCAGAGGAGAAAGGCACTGTCTCAACCTATCCTGTGCCTTACATTTTCCTACTCAAAAGCACATAGCTGAGACTACAGAAGGATCTCCAATTGCACATCAGTCCAGAGGTTTCATATTTAGCATTCTGTGCTATCATATCACTATACATCTGTACAAGTCTATTTAAACTCTAGAATAAAAAGGAATAAATTATGTTTAGGTTTGCACCTTTACCATACTTATTTGTGTGGTCAGTATGTGGTCAGTGTGGTTGCTGTGGTCAGTGTGGTCAGTGTGATTATTGTGGTCAGTGTGGTCAGTGTGGTCAGTGTGGTCAGTGTGGTTGGTGCTGTGGCTGTGTGGTCAGCGTGGTCAGTGTGGTTGTTGTGGTCAGTGTGGTCAGTGTGGGCAGCACAGTCAGTGTGGTCAGTGTGGTCAGTGTGGTTGTTGTGGTCAGTGTGGTCAGTGTGGGCAGCACGGTCAGTGTGGGCAGTGTGGTCAGTGTGGTTGTTGTGGTCAGTGTGGTCAGTGTGGGCAGCACAGTCAGTGTGGTCAGTGTGGTCAGTGTGGTTGTTGTGGTCAGTGTGGTCAGTGTGGGCAGCAC